>OW052220.1:166426080-166508580 GCA_932526605.1 Nephrotoma flavescens | reverse complement strand
ATAATAATAAATAACCAATTAAATTTAACTCGTCTTTGAAATCAAAATATTTTTTTATTTAAAAATAAATAAAAAATATTTATTAAAAATAAATTAATTGTTAAACCAAAATATTTTCATTTATTTTAAATAAATATAAATAATTTTCAAGAAACGTTTTTTAATTCTCAACAGTGCACTAATAAATTATTAATTTCTTGGAGATTTTATGACATTTTTTGGAAATGTAAGAATGAATTATACGCTGTTGTTGCATCAACGTGAAAAATAAATTTTCTTTTAGAGCATAAATTACGGAACGACAAGAGAAGAGAAACAGAAAATGTCATCAAGTGGTTTGTTTTATTTTAATTTAATTTAATTGCTGTTGCTCATTTTTATTTTAAGCGACAGCGCTCAACGAAAGTTTAAATTTTATTGTTTTGACAATTGCATGAATTAATATGGATTAAAGATGTAATTTGGTGTTGGGTTGTTTATTATTAGGTTTTGTTTTTGTAAACAAATTACTGCTACCTGTTTAATGAATTGCTTCGCTGTACTAAACCAATCGAAAAAACAGCTAATCAATTGTAGTCGATACTTTACAAGAAATCTCAACAAAGATCGGTGTATTTTGTCAAATTGATTGACCTCATTCGAATTATGTTTATCTCTTATTCAGGTATTCAGAGCTGTTAGAATATTAAAACTTGGATTAGAAGAAGCCAGAATATGAGTGCACTAGTGGTTTATGCAGGAAACCAAACGTATTAAGTGTCTGTTTGTTTTAAATAAATTAGACTATATAAAAAAATAATAGCACACTTCAAAAAAGTAGCGGAAAATAAATTTCCACTTGACATTGATTGCGATGTGCACAAGACATAAGAAAATTCATAAAATATTTTGTATTATTCTTATAACAATAATAAGAAAGGTATTTCAAAATTTATTATTTATTTAGTTTATTGTTGGTAGGTTTGCAATTTTCTTAAATAAATTTCTTCAAAAATTTGTTGACAGTTTTTTTAAAGAAATATTTAACAATTTTTTTTTATAACAAGGGCAGCCGTAGAATAAAATTTAATATACTTAATCTGGAATTCTGCCAACGTGTACATGTAATTATTTTATTACTTTAGCGTAATTTTATTGTTTAATTTGTTGACTAAATCCCCGCGAGTATAATGATGATTTATTTTGAGATTTGTTCGATGTAACTTAGAGTCGAGTAGAGTGAAGGATATACATTTTCATCGCTATATCATTACTTTTTTATGACGATTGGGCGTGTTAAAATAATGAAAACTGATATGTATTTGATTGGTTTATAAATTATAAAACATAGCACACCGTAACTAATGACTTCATATACTTATAAATCATATGAACGTTTTATTATTATTAATTGTAGCTACGAAATTATAAATTAAATTTATGTATGCCAAGTATTGAAACATGAATTTGCTATTAATTTGTGGTTATCCAAATGTGTGGTCATTTCCCGCGCAAATGCAATAAAACTTAATAAATTTCCGCGCAGAAAATGAATTTTACAAGTTTAAGCTAAATTAATTGTTTTGTTATAAACATTTTTGATTAATTTAAAAGGCATTAATTTTCGTAAGTGTTGGCAAGTGAAATATTTTTCACACTTACTAATTTCAGCATTTAAAATTTGTAATTGCTTCAAGGTGTAGAAAAATGTGTATAAAACTCGTTTAAGATTTTACTCAGTTTCTCGCGGCACACATTTTGCGATTTTTTTTTTAAATATTTGAATGTAGTTCCATATAGTTGAAAGTCACGTGATCTTGACGCACCGTATCTTTAATGCAAAATTAATCTTTGACGTACTAGTCTAGACTATTTTTTGGGTTTAAATCATTTGCCTTATCATAGACTGTTGTTTATTGGTAACGAGAGGTCATAAACTTGAAGTTTAAATTTTTCTTAAAATACACTTTATTAAAAGTGTCAAAAATTGCTTCATCTATTTTTACTATGTATCTACTTTGCATGGTCTGTATATATGTGTAGGTGTAAGTATAAATCTATGCATTTTTAATACAAAATACTTTTCACTACTTCATGTTAAATGATTATGAGTCTTTATCGCTCAAGTTATTTTATGTAACCATAGGTCAAGTAACAGCTTATCGCTTTATAATAGCACTCGACGTTTTTAAGGTTTTTGTAACATTATATTCAGAAATGCATGATGCTTTTAAACAGAGATGAACTCGATAGAATGATAGCAAAATCTACTTAGCATTTATGAATGGCATTGGAGATCAAAATAATCAACTAAAAAATTTTGTATTAACGATAAACTTTCACTCAACAAATACTGTTCTCTTTAATCGAATCTCTGAAAAATCGTTACAAAATGTTGGAACAGTTTTCCCATTCCAACAGAAAACATAAAATACTGAAGCTATTTTTACTGAAACTAATTTTCTATAAATATACATATGTACTTTAAAGTTTACAAATTTTATAAAATTTTGCTATTGAAGAATTTGAGGTTAAACTTAAATGCGGCACATACATACCTGCTTCAAAGAAAATTTTTACTAACTTTCTCTGTACATCAAACTGAAAATTAGTTCTAGTTAAAGTAAAGTTTTAAAAAAATTCTTAATTATTTTATAGCGCATTGTAAGACTTGGTTATTGTCAAAACTACAATTTAAAACGCGATGTATGATTTATGTTTCTAAGGTTGGTATTTTGTTTATAAAATCATTCTTTCATTGAATTGAGCTTCAATCTTTAAAAGTCGCTAGACAACACCAATAACAGATTTTGTAACCTCAATTATAACCTCTACGAACGGGAATCGAGAAAATTACACGATATAATCTAGAAAACTGTGGAGCGCCACAGTTATGTTCTGTGGTGCAATGAAGTAATACAAAATAGCTTACAAGCTTCCGAAATTGAACCGGAATTTGGTCCCATTCTGATTTAATTGTCATCGATAATTCTTCCTTATATCTGTATTTCTTGTTTCCAATGGCTTTCTTTCAATTGTTCCACAAATTTTCGATAAGGTTTACCTCATTCAATATTTGGACATAAACGTCAGCAGTCATTTTTTCATTGATCCAATAAATGGACCAGGTACATACCAAGAGAAAGCACCCCAAACCATAATGGATTCTCCACTATGTTAGACGGTTTTTTTTGGTGTTTTTGGCGGCGACATACTTTTATTTGGTGGTCGTCACACATAATGTTGGTCATCAGAACTGAACAGGTTAATCTTTGTTTCATCCATCCAAAGAATTTTTTTCCACTTTTTCGGAGCCTGATTGGCCATGCGCACTTTGGCAAAACTTAAATTATTTCCGACAACCGAACTGTGACATCCGAACTGTTTTGGTTGCTCTTACGATGTTTTAGTCTTTTTTCAGAGGTTCTTCTAATGCGGCCTCGATTTTCGACTAATGTCTGCGATTTCAGAGTATTTGACATACATTTACGAGAACGACCAAGGCTATTTCTGATACCGATTTTCCTTCAGATTTTAATCGATTGGCAATCTCTTTTTCTTCAACGTTGCAATGACTTGTGCTGCCCATATCTGCTTATTACAGTATTTACAATTTTTAAAATTGAAATAATAAATTTTTGAACGACACTTTCTTAATTTATTGTTGCTTTAAATTAATTTTCCGATGTGCATTCGGCAAAGATCAAATTACGACTGATGTTCTATTTTATTGAACACAAAAAACTTATTTTATATTGGTTTTCGGTGATTTCCCCAAATTTAGGAAAAAAAAAACAGTTACCCAGTATCCATTTTTTTAGTAGATAATATTGTATTTAATTGGTTGCAGTAATATGATAACATCAGTTAATCGGCGTTACGGAAGATGTTCACATGACTCAGCTGTTTGGAACATCAGTAAGAATATGTCTATTCTCAAGCAGGCATTTTTAGCTGGTGATAAACCATCATGGATATAAGTAATATTATTATTCAGCAAATAAATATGACTAGAATTTTTATTATTGTAGTTTATATATTAATTAGGGGATTCCGGATATACACTGGAACCCTGATAGATAACTCCATATATAGGAAAGTTGGAGAAGGATCCCGTGAATCACAATATAATACATTACACTTCAAGGCTCGTGCTATAGTAGAGCGGGTATTTCTTAAAGGACATTGGCGGAGTATACTGCATACACCTGAGATGCAATATTCACCTGAAAAGGCAGCCCAAATCGTCAATGTTTGCTGCCTTCTTCACAATTTCTTAATAGACATAACGTTCCAATTAACGAACATTTATTAGTTAAACGGAGGAACGAATGGTGCAAACTGAGGTACATGAGGTAGATATCAAAAATTTACCAGAAGAAACCAAAAGAATTAGAAATGAAATCAGGGATAAATTGTGAAACAAGATGCTTCGCTATATTTCATTATCCATATAAAATTCATTCCACATTTCTCAATTTAATTTATTTTTTTAATTTAACTGTGTATTGGCTAATTACAATAAATTATTAAAAATTAAATATTTGAGTTTAAATCACGCCTTAGCCCTAGTTCCAATTTTTGAACTTCAAGTTGTTTCAATCAAAAGCTTTTGCTTAGATAGTTATTTTTCTATATCGCATTTCAACAATTCTTTGTTGGTGTTCCTTATTTCTTTTAACACTCTCAAATGTTTATTTTGGAACTCACAATTACAACTTTTGTAATACGCTTCATTCAGTTGCACACAAAAATTATGGACATTCGCATGTGCTGTTACTGCGTAAAAATCGTGTGTGAAAAAATATTAAGGAAAGGCACATTGAGCATTACCAAAAATAATTAAAAATTAAGTGTGCTTTAGACCACACTACTGAAGTAAAACTTCTAATATATATTTAATATTTATAATATAATATAGAAAAATTATAATATTGAAAAAAAATTGGTCACCCTTTGCGTTCTCGAGTGTCACCTAGCCGTTTATGTCTGATGCCACAAGAGGTGACCTTGTAACTTGGTAACTTTATCAAGGCCAACTAGTCGTAGTAGATAATGTTTATGTATGTGTAACAAAATGGACAAAAAATCTTTTTTGAATTCTCTTCGCATAGTAAAAATGGCCTTGAAATATTTTTTATTTCATTTATGTTTGTGTAGTGTGATTTCATCGACAATTTTTTTAAGTCGCATTAAAACCTGTATCATGGGCAAACGGGGAAAGAAACGAAGAAAGAATCAGTTTCTGTAATACCTCGTGTGGAATGGAGCTATAATATAGAAAAAAATACATATTCATATAAAATATATCATACGGACGAATTTTTTTGGTCACCCTGTGCGTTCTGGAGCGAGTAAGTGAGTGAGTAACATAGATGTTATAATATAGAAGAAAACACTTTTGGTCACCCTGTGCGTTCTCGAGTGAGTCAGTCAGTGACATAGAAGTCTATATTATGACTTTCCAATTTTCCAGTTTTTCAATTTTCAAATTTTCCAATTTTCCAATTTACCAACTTTCCAAATTTCCTATTTTCATATTTTTTTATTTTCTTATTTTCCAATTTTTTAAACCAATTATTAAAATAAAATGGTATGAACTAATGTTCCACCTAGGGATTTATGAATTGTCATGGCACATCCTGATACATAAGGAAAATGATTTCGTTTTGCGTTTATTGTTTCGTTCGCCTCGTTCGATTACACTTTTCGTAACGCATTTGCCAGCTTAGTCTCCAAGTCAAGCGTGCCTAAAGAAGTTTTACTTCAATAAGATTAAACTGTTTATACCGCGTTGAAGTTATCCCATACTTTCATCCCACGATTTTTTTAAAAATACCACTAGCGGGTCTTCGATATTCTACGAATTTGAAGCAACAATTAAAGGTCCACCGATTTGTCATTCCCGATAGTTTATGTACCCTGTTGGCCAATTTATGATGGAACATAAAGTTCCGCCGGTCGTGGGAATTCCCGCTATTCGAATGTACGTGATACTTTGAAAAATCGAAAAATTATTTTGCCTAAGGGTAAATTATGGTACAGGATTTGTAATTATAACAAAAGATCCAATGGGATTTACTCACACATATTTTGTTAGTTAAAATGTTCTTTACCGTGTTTTTTTTAAATACAGATAATATTTATAAATACAAATTAAGTCAGTTATCAACTTTAAATTCGAGGATCGAGCACTGCTCAATTATAAATAAAATTGAGCAGCGCTCGATCCTTGAATTTAAAGTTGATAACTGACTTGATTGGTTCAATTTATAGTCCAACGAGAATTCGAAATAGTTTATAGAATTCCACTTCTTCAATGTTCGATAAATAGATTTTAATTTTTTTTTTCTCAATTCTAGTTTTCGGCTGTTTCACCGTAAAGCTATGTGCATTGAAATTTCCTCTTATTACCTTAGGCGTAACGAATAGCAGTGTTTTCTACAGTCATTATACTTACTCGATTGCCAATTTAAAAATCTTTCATTTTTATAATTTCACCTTTCATCTAAATTGACAAATTTGCGGACCTCTATAGCGGAAGGCTGCAGAATTTTTTTACTTTTCAACGGAACCGATACATTTCCTGTATCACGTATATATGAATTCACGAATGAATAACGGGAATTCAGACTATCGACGGAACTTTATATTTTGGCATAAATTGACCAACAGGGTACAGAAACTATCGGCAATGACAAATCGTTTGACATTTTAATAGAAGTACCAATCCCAGACTAATTTTTGTTGCTCAAATTCGTAGAATATCGAAGACCGCTCCTCAAAATATTACTTTGAATAAAAACAAAAAATATTGGATGAAAAAATCGTGGGATGAAACAAATCAAGCTTTGCCAGAGGAGCCCTACTCTTTTTATATGTACGGGCTATACCAATTTGAATAGGCTCGAATGTCTAGTATTCGATAATAGTAGTGGCTATATTGCGAAAACTTTAGGATGGAGTGTTAATAGGGTGTTTAATAGGGTGTTTAAAAAAGTTGATTTTTGTATGAACATCTGCGACTTATTTTAGTTCATATTTTTAACTTAAAATTATGAATTAAAAAAAGCGGTTTAGAAAAATGAGAAAACTCAAAAATGAATTAACAAAGTCTTATGCTATTTCATTTTTAAAATAAACACCTACCTTAATTCATTTTCAAAATGAATTAAAAAAGCACGTTTTATTTCATTTTATAAATTTTAGTTTTAAATAAAAATGAATTTAAATGTAATATATTTGTTTTCTATAGATTTCTATTTCTATAATTGTTGGCTCGTTTATTTAGTATTTAATTAATTTTAGTTAAATGTTTTCATTGATGAAAATAAGATATTATAATGCCTCATTCTCAGGAATGAAAATGTCTCATTTGATTTCCAGTTTTATTCGCTTTTTCATTAATGAAAATACAAATCCAAAATTTTACAAATTTTTACGTCCCAAATTTAAATTTAAATTCCACAAAATAATAGTTGCATGAATTTACATTACCTAAGAGATTATTAATGATTCAAAAAATTTAAATGTAAGGATCGGAAGGATTCAGTAAAGAAAATTATTTCGTATTTCGTAATTCCTAACAGTTTAAATATATATTTATTTTACAACAAATATTTTAATTCATTTATAAAACGAAATAAAAACGGCTTATATTATTTCATTTTATCAACATTTATATAAATCCATTTTAAAAATGAATTAAGAAATGCCTTTATAAATTCATTTTATCGAACTTTTTTATTTCATTTTCAACTCTGATTTTAATTCATTTTTAAATTGTATTAAAAACACTTGAATTGAAGAAAAAAACTTGTTTATTCAGACTTTTTTAATTCATGTAGCCGTGTTTACCCTAAAAAACTTTGAAAACATTTATATTTGTATATCAGTATATTTTTCAGTTGTATTTAAATCGAAATTATTAACTGAATGTTAGTTTACGTTGTTTTTCTTATAAATTATTTATAAAGAGTTTTCCAATAATAGGTTTCATTTTGATATTAAAAAAAACGAGTATTTTTTAACCCTTATGTTTACAACCAGCATACCCGGGTATGTCGATATAATTAAATACATTTAGTATTTAAAATACGTCATAATTTTATTTTAAACTGATACCTACAGTTTGGCAAAATCTAATTTAAAACTTAATTTGTTAAGATACTAAAGATTTCAAGCTGATAAGTCACCTAAATCCATCCTAAATCTTAAAATCTTGGTCAATAAAACACGAAAACTTATCCGGGTATGCTGGTTCTAAACATAAGGGTTAAGAAAAATCAATGAATGTTTATTTCATTGTAAAGAGGAAGGTATGCCATTAACATTTGAAAACGATATCAGCCAAAATGGCGTACCATTTTTGTAGTGAATTTTAACAATTTCAATGCGTTGTTGAAGAGTGTATCGTACCATTTTTAGTAATGACGTAGTTTTTACTTGTAAAAAATGTCAAAAGATGACAGCTTTAAAATTGACAACTGCCCAAACAGCAGGTTATTCAAAATGAAACCACTTATTGGAAAACTCTTTTTGTTAAATATAGATAAGTTTCATACGCTTTTAACAATAATTTTTGTGTACGCTACACTTTTTTGTTAATTTATGTAGCTACACTTTTAATTAACTTTAGAAACTTCACACCGGTATTGTAGTTGTTTATTTCGAAATGTCCCTCTAATGGTGACATTCGAAAACTGTAACAAGTTAGTTGCGATTTATATGAATGATACAAGAGTTTTACACGTCTATCAGCGTTGATGTCTATCAACGTTAATTAATAAATTACTGTCATCAAGTAAGAGGAGGCACTTTTAGTGTTGGGGTATCACAGGTACACATATCGAGCCAAAACGATAAAAATTTATCGAAATGTTATTTCCCTAATTTTAATTGATTAATATAAAGCATTCCAAATTGATTACTTTACTTCGCATTCATTCACTTCTGAACAATATTATGAAGTCAAAAACACTATTAAATAGTACTCATATAGTTTACATACCTAAACGATATAAAAATTAGCAATAAAAAAATTAATTAAAATCGTATAACATAATAATGTTTGAATTCTACTGTGTTGATTTCCAGCCGTTTACAAATACAGCATAATTGTGTTTATTTTTAAACATAAAAATCATAAAAATATGGTTGCAGTGCATTAACCCAAATAATTGTAAAAGACTTAACTGGCACGTACAATTGAATTTTGTTATACGACTCAATTTAAACATAAACAAATCGAAATATTTATCGTTTATATTGAGATAAAATTTATGTTGTATATGAAATTTAAGATTCGCTCATGTATAAAAAAATATAGTTCTAAGAAATCGACTATTTTTGAGCGCAGAGATCCGAGATTAAATTGTGTGTTCTTATTGCGTCTAGATTTACATCTATATACATCGATAAATTATGACCGCAATTTTGTATAAATGAGTCTAGGGACTCCCTCAATTTCTTAAGTCTATTAACGCATATATTCATTTACATTGTGCGCGGTGTTTCTGTTGTTGAAAGGTATGGAAATGTAAAAACTTTAATGGCAATTTTACAAGTAAACGACAATTTTAATGCCATTTCCCCACCAGTGTGACAAACCATTAAAAATATTTTCAAAACAAATGACACCAACACTTAAGAAATTTTTAGCCGCTTTTATCAAATTTAAAAGAAGTTACATTTCTTATTTTTGAACAAAAAAAATTGAAAATAAACACATAAATCCAGCTGTTCTGCATATATCAAAATGTGTAAGCGCATTTTTTAAAATTTTTTCTTTTGGGAAATTTTCACGTTTCAACGTCTCAATTTTTGTTCAGGGTGCGTGGTACCCACGTAATATGCCGCCGCGCATAGCAATGTATAATGAATTTCTAATGAAGTTAAATGTATCATTTGATAATTAATGGATATATATTCAAATTTAATTTTGTTGATATTTTTTTTTTATCTACCAAACAGCAAATAAGACGACAGAGTACTACTTGTTGATTTGATCTCATGATGTGTAAGAAATTAATAAAAGATTTAGATCCGAGACATCTTCTTAAAATGTATATGCAATTTGATGCGTATGTTACATGTTATACAGTCAGTCTGTATACTGATAACGAAAATGTTTCATATGTCATTTTTTAGTACATATGATCTGTTTGAACTTAGTAATAATAAAGTGTGCGATAAGATGTTTTAGCTCTAATACAAATAGGTAGAGTATTTGCCGATTAATTTAATTATATCAGAGTGGAATTATTTATTGCTCTCTGTATTACAAATGGAAAGTTTATGATTTATATTAGGAATTTTTTGTGGATAGAAAATGAGAGAATTTAGAATCACTTTAAAGGTATGTTTTAATGTTAACCTAAAACGAAGACAACGATATTTAGAAGGTGTTATAATACTTGTTAAATAAGAACATCTATCATAGCTACGTCACAGATAATAGCAGGTTAAAGTACAAATTTTTATGGTTGCGGACATTTTAGGTTCACACAACATTTTCCGGCCGGCTTGCAGAATTAAATATTCGACCAGAAAAAGATCATAATATGTCAATAAAGATGACGTTCGAGCAGTACTTTGTATAAGGTACAGATCGGTTTCAAATGCATTGCAAGAGGCAGCGAAAGAGATATACGAGTTACTAATGAGATGCAATTTAGTATAAATTTGTAATTTATGAGTTTATGACTAAGATTATCATTCCTATTGTCACAAAAGGAAAAGAATTCATTTAGGTAAGGTTCATATGCATGCCACCTAAAATGTATTTGAAAATTTATATAAAGGTGTGGAATAGTCGTCAGAATTACAAATTAATACCTTAAGGGAAGCTCCTTAAATACATCATGGGAAATTCTCCCATCTCAATTGAAATTATAATCTACTAGTAAGCAAATAATACTGGCCAAACTAGCCTGTTTGGAAGCATTGCATAGCTGAACCAAGTCTCGTCGAAACGATTCAAGTATTGATAAATTAATTATTATTGTACAGGTTTTAAGATAATTGAACTACAATGAATCATCCATGGTTTATCGGTACTTTGTTCAAAATATGTTTTCAAAGTACCAAGCTCCCTTAAATCGAATATCAAACGCTCCAATGCAGCCTTTAAGCAGTTTCTGCGGAAAAATCGATATTACAATCTGGCCTGCGACATATTCGAGGGGTTCGACAATAACTGCTTATGAGGTGTGCTCAGGACGATTTTTTCGACTAAATTATTAACTAAACTAAATAGCTCAGTAATTCACAATAAACATTCATATGTGGCAGTAACATCAACAAAACAAGCAGTGCCCCTCACTAATCGAAATACTAAATTGTCGACTTTTCGTGGATAAAGGAAATATTAAATTAAATTAAAATAGTGGAAACTGATATGGAAGATGCATTATTAGCAAATGTTATCATAAACTACGAAATGTTTAAAAATAAAAAAATGACATTTGACAACTAAACTGAAAAGTTATCTCGCGGGAGACTTTTCATTTATAACCTGGCGGCGAATAGCGTAAGGTCACATCAAAAAAGCTTAGTGCATCATTTAGCCAAAAAAATTGATCTGAGGGCACACATTAGTATCAATTGAGACATCTTAGAACATCGAGATCGGGATCATTTTTATAGTATGTATTTGGTATTGTATTGTATAGAAAAAACGGAACGATTTAAACTTATAATTAATTTTTCACTGCAACAATTTAAATTTATAATTTATTTCTGATTCAACAGATATATTCGCTGCAGCTGCGTTGTGTATTTCACTAGCCCTCTTTTGTATAATGGAATTAGAAATCTCATCGGTACGGTAAGTTTCTGAAAGTTGGCCTAGATGAATAAAATTAGATAATTCAAAAGAATTCCAATAAATGTTGAAATGTACTATATATCAATAGTAAAGCGAATTTTTAAGTCATTAAATTTGACTTACAGCTAAGTAAGGATGGGGAATTTCTTAAATAATCTTACGAAACTTGCTATTAATATAAACTACAATAAACCGGCATAAAAGAGCTTATGCAATATGGCATATTCTCTATTAGTTTTAAAACCCGCAAATTTATCGTTGTGGTCAATGAATTGCGAGATCTTAAAACATGTCCGATAAACGAAATCCCTAAAAGTTCTGAGAAATCGCTAAGGTTGAAGATCGAGGTCGATCTGCTTTCACAGTTTTATTACCAGTTTACAAAATTGTTATGAACTTTCATATCCCGTTTAGCCGTTATTGAGGCACAGGAAATTTTCAACTAACAGCATTTAAAGAAGGCCTTCCTCCGAATACCGTATGTTGCAGGAACTGGATTATGTCTCTAAAACGAGTGATTAGAATTTTATATTATATAAAATATCATAATCATTTGGAAGCATTTAAAACGTGTTCGTTAATTAACGTTTTTTAAAAAAATTTAATATGATATTTAATAAAAGGGTTCCCAGTTTTCCAACCGCTTTTCTTAATTTTTCAACAAGACAGAGGAAATTATGATTTCTAGATCATAATTTACTCATAGATATTTTTTGAGTGTTCTAATTAGCGACAGCACAAAACCTTTTTACTATCGTTTTGCTAGCCGGTGCTAGTGGTTGGTAAACTGGAAAGCGCCTAACATCTAAACTAAATAAAAGTGTGGGTTTGTTATAAAATTTGAATCAATTTTTACAATACCACAATAATAAATTTATTAAAATATATGCTAATAACTAAAATATTTCGGGTTTTACCGTTTGCGGATTTTGTGTTTAAGTTTGATATTTCTCAGAATTTTAAAAATTACATTTTCGGGATTTTGGGTTCTTTCTTGTTTCGGGATTCAGTAATTCGGGCATTCGATGAAATCCATTAGAAAAATAAGTTATGTATTAGCGGTATAAATCAGAGCAAATTACGTCAAAATTCTTTATCTTTATACGGCTTACCCGTTTTAAATTTTACAATGACCAATGAAATGTATACTTATTTTCACAAACTATTCTCATATACTCAATTCATCTAAAATAAAATTTTAAGTAACTATAAGACCTATTTTTGTGAAGAAGTATTTTCATTGCTTTTGTCATTTAATGCTTTTACTACTTTTTCCTAGAATGAACTAGAATAGCAACGCAAAAAAATTTGTTGGGGTCATCCACAGCGACATAACAGCTAAATTTAATCTGAAATGTTTCTTAACTAAAACATTGATTAGAAACATTATATTTTTAGTCATAAAAAAATCACACAAATTAAATTAGCAAGTTTAATGATGTTGCATAATACTATAAACGAAAACAGTAAGGGAGTTTTATTGAATATTATTAGGTTTAATGCTACATATTATTTAGTACCCAGCATAAAGAAAACTGCTGAACTGATGAAGCAATCGTGATTCCAAAATCAACATTCAACTATAGATCAAGCGTATAGAAAAATAAGCAATCCGAATACTATATTTTTAATTTATTAAATCTACAATTTTTCTTTCATCAATCTATTTAAATATTACATGAACTACTGACTCTTACAACAGCTTAGTTTGAAAAGTTTTGTGTGGCACGTGTGCGGTAGCAAAGGTTTTACAACTTGGTCCAACAACAACAACATTACACCTTAACCTGAATTTAGGTCCAAATAATCCCTTGCTACGGAATTTTTTTACATACCTTATCACAACATCGGGAGCACGTTCACGAGAGTTACATTGTTACAATATTGTAAACAATGACAGCTCAAAATAATTCATGAAACTACATTGTAACAATGACCACGTGCGTTTTTCGTTAACGAACTCTACATTGTTACAAATGTCATTCTGAACCCTACTCGAGACTGCCTCTACAAATGTCATTTTTAATGGTGTATTTATCATGATCGTACTATCAACAACCATTATGTAGTTTTGAAAAATAATTTAAAGAACAAAATTCAATTTTTAATATATTTATTTTAAAAAAATTTGTGTTTTATGGATACGGTGATTATTTTGATACTCCATAATATTATGTTACTCTTTATGATATGAAGTTTGTTTTCCTTTGTTTTGACACTTGAGACAATCTCATTGTTAACTACTACGTCATTTCTACAATGACAGTTGTTACAATAGTTAACAATGTAAATCTCGTGAACGCAATCCGGGTAACAAGATAATTTTAAAAAATTTAGTTTAGGAAATCGGGGCGCGTATTCTTCAAATCGGTGGATATTTTTGCCTACGAATTATAATTTACATTAGAATTCTTTATATTATTCGAATTTCTCGCCGGCTACTTTAATCGTTTTTTCAAATTTGCTTGCAAGTCTTCTATTATTTGTTTCGCTACTATACAAAAATCGGTGGGTACATCCGCATTGATTTACCCAGGCGGAAATTTTCACCGATTTTTGTTTAGTAGTGAAATAAATAATAGAAGGCTTGCAAGCAAATTTGAAAAAACAATTAAAGTAGCCGGCGAGAAATTCAAATAGTATAAAGAATTCTAATGTAAATTATAATTCCTAGACGAAAATATCCACCGATTTGAAGAATTCGCGCCCTGAGCCCTATTCTTGAAATCGGTGGAAATTTTCGTAATCGGAATACAATTTGCTATGCAGTTCTTTATATTGCTAAAAATTTTCACAGGCTACTTTAATCATTTTTTTAAATTTCTTATCTTTTTTTTAAATTAAGAAACATAATTTTCCCCCTACTAAGGAAAAAATTCCGACGGGGTAAATCGATACGAAACTATTCGCTTAGTAGATAAATAAATAATAGAAAACTTGCATACAAATTTGAAAAAATGATTAAAGTAGCCGGAGAAAAATTTTAGTAATATAAAGAATTTCATAATAAATGGTATTCCGATTACGGAAATCTCCACCGATTTCAAGAAGAGGCCAGTTTAAAATTTGTCCGCTCGGTAGAACCTAAGATTCTCCAATTGTCAAAATCAAAACATCATGTATCCGTCCCTCTGTCCCTCGTTTCATTTATAAATATTAAATATCAAACATTTTTAAATGTCTTTCATCATCAGTAATAATAAAACACAATATACTTAGTTAAATTTTATCCACCAAAATCGGTTTGTAGACGGGTTTTAAGCGTTGCATACTTTTATAAAGTAAAAATTATCGCTGTAGCTTACAGATCCCTTATAATATTTAGGAAATAAGAGTAATTAGCGATTTATTCTAGAAATAAAATGCAAACGGAAGCAGACGTTTATATTAGACTAAAAAGAGAAGTTTGCACCCCGGTGGCAAAGTGGTTAGCATGCTTGCTCCAGCGACCGGAGGCCCCGGGTTCGATTCCCGGTGGTGACAATGAAAAATTTCACGGCTGGTTTAGGATCAATGAATTAATCACTCATTATCCGAAATGAAAATCTGATTATGAAACCTCATTTGAGGCGGCCAAATCCCTTGATGGGATATAGTGCCAGAGAGAGAGAGAGAGAGAGAGAGAGAGAGAGAGAGAGAGAGAAATTTGCAATTAGTTATTTTATTGTGTACGAAATTGTTGTTAACTAACAGTTTTATGGAAAATTAGGTGAGCCTATAGTTTCATATGTGTTGTTAAACTAGACAAAATCGGCAAAAGGTCCAATTTTAAAAATTTTATGTTTTTTCTGTTCAGTAGAATTTTCAAAGCAATTGAAAAGAAAAACTTAAACAATCAAAAAGTCATATTGTTTAGCTTGTTGATTCAATTTGTTCAACATAAAATGCAAATTAACACAAATTTTAATTAAAGTAATATATAGAGGACCTTATTATATGTCTTGCTCCCACTTTCAACTGAAAAAGATCAACCAACCGGATTTCGCCTCAAATTGTATTACAAACGAAAAAAAAATTATTAAATGCAATTTTTTCAAGTCGATTAGGAAATTGTGCACGTGACCGTACAGGGCTAACGAAACAGAAAAGTCCCAACGAATTTCCTTTTCAGGCAAATGCAAATTGAGCTTCACTTGAATACCATTTAGGATTTAAAACGGGATTTAAAATTAAACTTAAAAATTAACCTTTTATCGTAATACGAAAGACAAGTATGATATGCAAAACCAGCAATTTGCATATATGCGTTTGTTTTTAAATTTTTGTTTTTGCCACGTTTGCTACGTTTGTTTTTAAATTTTTGTTTTTGCCAAGCGCATTTAAGCTAACTTTTTTGAAATACTGTAAAAGGCTTTAGTTTATACGTTTTGCCTTAGTTATGACTTTAATCTTAATTTTTCTTATTTTGTACAACAGAGATATACCTCTGATTATTTCTATATGTCTTTTCTTGCCTGCTCACACAATTGTGTAGGAAAGGCAAAAGAATCATGTGAAAAATTTATTTTTGTATGTGTTTTGAACCAACTTACAATTTGTGTATTTCTTTCACGCTTATTTTCGTCCGAAAAAAACACTATAACTATACACACAATTGTGTTGCTTGTACTTAAAATCAAGCGAAATTTTTTACCGAAGGCGCGGTACATATGTACCTATGTTTTTTCACTCACACATTTGTGTGGTTTGGACTTTAATAGAGACAATTTTTATTTTTTTTTGTAGAGAAATGGATATAGAAGTTTTAAATTCATACTAACTTAATAATTTGCTCAGATCAATATAAGGTTTCCTGTAATTGAGCAGAATTTAACATTTCGGCCACAGTATGATTATTAAATTGTGTTTTTTGAAACAATATATTATTTGAGGTAGTATCACGTACAACAACAAATATTTTAAAAATAAATTTCACTTACCAACGACCACTTGGTATCAGAATATGGTACTTGTCCATCCGGCGGAGTCATAATTTCCGTTGATAAATTTGCCGTTGTCAACACTATAAAATATTGTAGATTCGATATTTTTTTTTATTTTTATATATTTTTAATTATTACAATTCACTAATTTGGAAAAACAAATGACACAATTTTCACAGAAAAAAAAAATTAAACCCAATTATTTTATTTCATTTTTATTTATTTTTTAATTTCTCACAAAAATAAATTATTAAAAATATTCACTATGAATAATAAAACTTACTTGGAAATATTATAGATTATTACTTTTTATTAACTTAAAATAAAATAAAATTTTTATAACGGTTTTTTATGAATATAATTCTATACAAATTTTCTACCACTTTTCATATACATACACAAAATAAAAAAAAACCTCAAAAAATTTAAATTTTATCACTTTTCATCACAAAAAAAAAATTAAATAAAACATTAAACTAATTAAAAATATTGTTATTATAAATAATTAGAAATTATTAATAACAATAACAAAATTTATTCCTAACATCAATTACTTATAATTAAGATGTTTACTATTTGAATCGCTGTAGCCAACTAATTTAGTTAGCGAAACGAAAACAAAAATAAAATTTCCCGTCTTTCTTTTTGTTTTCTTCGTTTGAAAAACACTTCGCGCTGTATTTTATATCGCACACATTACTTTCGGGGAATACACATATTAAAGAAAATTATAATTTTAAGCAGGCAGGGTTAAGTGGAAAATACAACAAACAAATGAAAAATGATGATACATTTTCTATTTACTTAGTAGTAACGAAAAATTAAAAATACACAGCAAAGCATTTGCCTTGTCTTTCGGCTTACTAAATTTTGTGCTTACTGAACACGAATATCTTAATAAAAAAAAATAATTGTAATAAAAAATCAGAATTAAGTAACTTTTCGTTTACTGTTTAGTGTATTTTGGTTGGGTTTGTTAGTACATATATAATACGAGTATAAACATTATTTTATTTACTATATTATACTATACCAGTATATAAAAAATTTTGATTGGATGTTATTTATTATAATAAGCACGGATCATGCGTATCGTTCAGCATCGCGCCTTCTTAGAAGGGTGATTAAGAGAAATTTTTTTTTGTTTTTGTATTTTATTATTTTTATGTTAGTAAAATACGTATGAGTACATAATTAAACATTCATTTAAATAGTTTTATATTTTTAAGTTATTAGATTGTAGCAAAGTGATTTTTACTCTGCGTACTTTTAATTTGTGTTAGAGTATTGAGCACATTTTACTATAATTACATAGTACACTGATAACAACGCAAATTATCCATACAAAATTAAAATCACACCGGAAAACAAGGATCTTTATCCGGAACTTAATCTTAATTTTGAAAATTGATACATCGTTAATTCATAAGCCTGAATATATTTAAAAAACTGAGGGTTCCGATTAAATTTTGTCCCGTGCAGTTACAATAAAATAGGTACTACTCGTATGTATAACGCACTGTTAATTTAAATTTCGCGAATTCATTAAAATTATTTGAAAAATTTTCATTTTTGTTATATTATTATTGTTTTAAATTAAATTATTAAATAATCATAAAATTATTAATTATAAATTAATAAATTATAATAATTAATTAAATAAGCCTCGGCGTTTTACAAAATTGAATGTACCTTATGACTGACCGAGACCAATTTTACGATCAATGACATAAAATCAATCTATTTTACCACGCTTATATTAGCTCACTCTGTGTGTGTGTGTGTTTGTATCGTCAAATTTTGTAATCAATTTTTCAACCACTTGCGATAGTCCAATTGAGCTGAAATTTTGCATGCAGGCTTAACTCCGATGACAATACAAGATTCAAACATTTTTGTTGTCTAACATATAATAAAAAGCTTTGAAAAGTAGAAATTAAAATTTTTCGTCCTTACTCCTATCAAGGTATATTTATAACAAGTAGAAACTTAAAATAATTATGACTAAAAATATAAGCGGGTGCGCTCCTTCTGAATGTATATACTATCTCTCAATATCTCATTTTTACGTTAATACTGAAATGATCCAGCAAAAAATCTTTTCTTAGAATACACATCAGAATAGTCTGTTCCATTATTGTTACTAAAAAACTTTACTAAGACTGTACTTCATGTGTCTAGTAGTCTTAAATAATAAATTACTAATGCCGTGAAGGAGTGCCCCACGCTTATATTTTTAGTCATATTAATTTTAAATTTCTACTTGTTACAAATACATACCTTGATAGGAGTAAGGAATAAAAATTTTATTTTCTGCTTTTCAAAGCCTTTTATTATATTATCTACGTTTTAGAGCCTTTAAATATAAGCGTGGTTTTTTAAAAACTTTTTTTTAAATAAATTTTTTTTATTTCACTTTTATCAACACAAATATAAAATTCATCTCTCTCAATCATTACGGGTTGCCCAACAACCAACTTCCGAATCTGGTTCTGAAAGACGGTACATCTAAATTAAACTTTGTGTGATAAACAAGGACTATATTAATTTTACGAAGCATGCGTTCTGGACAATTTCCAATTTGAATGGAACTAAAAGATTTTTAACCGATTTTGAGTGCAGTTTATAAGATGGAAATTGTTTTTGAACGTGACAACCAGGCCTAATTCAAAAAAATAATCAATATAAATTGAACTTGTATGTAACTCGATTGGTATGAGGAATTGTATTTCGAAAGAGGTTCTAGAATATTTTCAATTTCAAAAAAACGGCCAATTTGAATAAAGCAAAGCTGCAGGGTTCTAAAAATGGCCAATTGTTACCATGGCTCCGCATTTAGCTCTATTTGTTAACGTTGTAATTTTATTAAAAATAACAAATAACAACAGTTCATAAACAATAAATTGTTTTGAAAAATGAAAAGTAAACAACGGCGGACTTTTATTTTGAGAGTGAGAAACGACATAAAATATACATACCGTAATTTAGTCCTACCCAAGAGTCATGGGTAAATAATGAATAACATCCTGCTGAATAATAAATAACGACCTATGACCTTATAAAAATATCATAGAAGTTAAAAATTCAGGTTTTTTTAAATTTTGGTTGGGCAATTAGTATTTTTTACATATAGGTTTTGGAAATTAATTGTTAAATTATTCTTTCTCACCTTGGTTTGTTTAGAATATTTTTCAGGATCACAAGCGCAAATCCCAATAAGAACCTCCAAACCAAATCTGACCAAAATAGGGTAAAAAGGGTCAAGTTCCAGTTGCATGCATATTCCAGAATTCCATCTAACCTTCATGGTATAATCATAACCATAGTAAAATACCGAAGATTATTTGGTTCGAATCGTTTAACAAAAAAATTCAGGCTCGACTCAGCAATGTCAACTTCCAGAATTTCGTTGAAATTTTATATACAAGTTCCGTGTTAAATTTAAAAGATGACAAAATTCTAGGATATTCAGTTACTTACGTAATCGCAATCGCATCCTAGAAATTGAATAAAAAATGCCAAAATTTCATTCAGTGTACGGCGAAACATCGTAAGTATCGCAAGCAAGAGTACTCGCACATACAACTAAAATTCAACTAAAACTTAGGTCTAGAATACGACCTGCTTCCAAAAATTTGTGTTATAATACCAATCTTGATCTAAATACCGAATTTAACGATATAGATGGTTAAGAAATAGCCGAGTTCAATCAGAAATATCAAATAAGTTACTGTTCACTATTCTTAAAATTTACTATAGCTCCCCCATGTTAGCCTATGCAAATTTTTAATAACATCCTTTTCTGTTAGAGGTGCTTGTACTATTATTTTTGTCATATATTCATTAATTTTTTTAGTAGTCTGCAAGTATTCACTTCTTGTAGTACTCTCTATTATAACTGAGGTTAGAGCTTAATATAGAGGGTAATTACATGAAGTGGATTTATTTTTGAAAAGGTCTTAATGAAAATTGAAGGTGCATCCATAGATGGTTATAAGCAACCGAGGTATATAAAATTAATAAATAATATAATAATTATGTAAAAACAGTGTCACAACTCAAAAATTATAGTTTTTCAGTGCATAGATTCCGGTTTGGGGAGAACGAATGGAATGAGGTAATTTTTTATATTTCTCTTTATAGCTTACTTGAATTTTCAATTTTTTTATTCTGTTTTACTACAAAATCGCGTTCCACTAACAACAATTTCACGCAACCGGGATCCACCTATATACAGAAGAGCAAAAAAAAAATTGTGATTTTTTATTTTTTCCCCCCCGATAAACATACATTTTTATTTTGGAAAATATTAACAATTAACAATTGTTTTTTTAACATAAAATACTATAATAATTAATTTGATAACAACAAATTGTAACATACTATAAAAATTAATAAATTAATTAAACTAATGATATGTATAGTTACTAAATAACAAAAATCAATCAGAGGACAATATGGTTATTTCCGTATTGCTGAACAAACTCCGAAAACAATAAATCGTTCACCTTTATTTTAGAGATGCCCCCAGTGCCATAGACTTCCAATCAGGTTATATCATAATTAGCAATTAAAACACTATTACTTCTAATCATTGTATACTTGAGTTTAAAAACCAACACAATGAATTCATATTCTACCATTTGTGATATTGGTAATAGTCGATTAGAATAGAGGGAAATCATTGGTGTTCTTATGTCAATATTCTTGAGTGCTTTTAAAGCTTGGTTCTGATTGATACGCATGATCTGACTTACCTGCAGACACCAAAATTAGAATCAAATAAAGTAAAACAGGAATGATTAGTAGCAGTTTAATGCAACTTGGTTTGGAACATATTTCGCAATACGTCGAAAGACAGTTATGTCCAAGATTCAGTCCTAGGTAACAAGTATTATCTACTCTACAGATTTTTTCGAATCCAGTAAAAATTCAATGAAATCTTCAATCAGTTTTTTTTTAAAGAGAAAATTATGAATTATTATGACGAAGTTTATTAGCAAGAAAAAAACTATGTAAGATGTTTAAATCGGTTTCCATCTGTAGTTGGAGATCTTCTCTACTCAAAGCACCATACGTAATTACCGCATCATTCCCAAATTGCTAAAGTTTGCCGGATAAATTGAGTAAGAAAATATCATTGACGTAAATTGTAAATAATAAAGGGCCTGAAATGGAGTCTTAAGGTACTCCACATTTTAGAAAAAAAATTTCGGACCTGTAATTTCCCAATTGAACACCATATTTTCGGTTGAGTAAGTAATCTTCAAGAAGTGAAAAATGAAAATACAGGACGTAAATTTTTTGTGCAGAAAGCGTACTGCTATTTCTCTGAAATCCAAGCTGATTAGAATAAATTAACTAATTATCTTCTAAGTATAGTTGTAACCTTTTATGGATAATCCTTTCAGAGAGCGTACTGCTATTTCTCTGAAATCCAAACTGATTAGAATAAATTAACTGATTATCTTCTAAGTATAGTTGTAACCTTTTATCGATAATCCTTTCAAAAGGTTTTGCAAATGTTGGAAGAGCGGATACGGACCTGAAATTATTAATATCATGCTTAGGCTGCGTACCAATAGTCGAGTAAATCGTTTACTACGGTAACAATCGATTTTAGTGCAGATTTTCCGATCAGTTAGAATTGGATAGAATTTTTCAAAAATAATTGAATTTACCGAAAAATTTACTTAACATTGACTTTTTCCCTGGGATTGGTACGCAGCCTAGAACCTGATTTAAATAGCGGAGTAATACGAACAATTTCCAACTCATCGGGCGCATGTTGGTTGGGATTGTTTCATTTATACCATAGTACATAAAATAGGTGTTATTTTAGCATTAAACTTCTTCACAAGTTTTGCTGATATAAAGTCCCAGTGCATTGTGCTAGAACAATCTATAAGCCAGATAGGATTACATTAACTTCTTCACATGTTGTAAGTTGAAATTTATCCAGTATGTATACTATTTACGTTAGGATCCCCTAAAATATCAGGTCCTTTATTATAGGGAAAGAGACCAATATCGTTGAAGTATTTATTGAAATTATTTAAAACTTCCTTTTGATTTGTGATCAATGTACCATCCACAATTAAACTGATAGAATCTTCAAATTTTCCTATTACGATTTTGTCAGACTTCCTTTATTAAAGATCTCAATTTTTTATGAGATCGTATACTATCCTCTAATAATCTAGTATAATAAACCCTTTTTAATTATATTACCATATCGTAAGATTGCTTTTTAAGATACTTGAACTTGGCTCTAAAATATAAGTTTTCAGGATATTTTTTTTAGTTTTTGGAATTTTATTCGAGATTTATAATGAATTGTTTAAGATTATTTGTAAACCAGGGCTTGTTGTAAATTTTGCTCACGTTCTACCTTCGTGGTATTTTTAACAATTATACTAACTAATATTAGTAGAAGTTTAGAAAAGATGTATTACTATCATCTACTGTGTCTACGTAGGCATGGATATTTTGTTGGTTAAGAAGTGTTAGCTGTTTGTTGGGAGCTGAACAATGAATCAAAAAATATTCATGGTCACTAAGATCACTGGAGGAAATGAGGATATGAAATTCATGTGACGTTGACAAGAGGACATGGTCTATGATGTTACTGTTACTGTTAGAATCTCGGGTAGAATATTTTTATGAATTTTGTTTTTAATTTTAAAAAAATACATTTCTAAAATTGTTTTGTAATCGGTAAGATCACTGTCGTTTTCGTTCAGAATATTAAGATTAAAATCGCCAACACGATACTATGTTTAGATTGGTCCAAAAGAGAACCAAAATAATTTAAAAAGAAGATAATTCGGCATTCAGTAAACGGCTATTATATTAAACCTAAGCTTTGGAGAATGTATAATTAGAGGGTCATTTTCCAAGTACGATCTACTGCACTTAAATTCGTAATCGAGCCCGAAATTAACGAAAACTGTAATGCCACCACCATCTCTCTGTTGACGTGTTACGTGAAATGATTCAAAATTTTCTAAGTTTATAAATACTATATCGAAGTGAAGTTTATGCTAAAATAACAAAATATACACTGTGGCCTGTAAGTACTTAGAATTGAAAAACACTCGAATATTGAACTTTCATAATAATAACTGAATTTTTTTAATAAACACAAATATTTTTACACTATGAGAAGAAAACATTAAATTTTTGTGAGAAATTTTGAGAGAATTTTATAAAATGGAATTATTTACAACAAAACACACTACGAGTCGCTCAGAGATGATCGAAGAGGTTCTGAACTAGTATTTGATGTAAGAATCAAATCTTATTTATCCACATGCTAGGAAATCTCTGAGATTTTCGCTATTTGAGAGCGAATTTCATTGAGTGTGAATACGAAAATTCTTAAACATTTGAAATTATTTAAATTGGCCCCTACGGATCGCACAGAGATGATGGAATTGGTTCTGAACTAGTATATGATGTAAGAAACCAATCTTGTTTATCCACATGCTCGGAAATTTCTGAGATATTTGTTATTTGAGAGTTCGCAATGATCAGAAGCCGTCGATTTGGTTTTTCTGCATTGAAACCAATCATTTTAGAAAGTTTTTTGATATTTTATACATTTTCTAATTTCAGTGATCTTATTTTGCTAAAAAAGAGTTCGAGCATTTTTTGAAATATAAAATTTTTTAAATTTATAAATATGTGATCATATCTTTTTTTATCTTTTATACATATGATCATTATAAATATGTGATCATTTGTAGAATTTTACCAAAAATAATGATATCAAAAGCTTGGAGGATTTTGGAAATTTGAAAATTTATATAATTTACAACATATTGGTTAAGTAGCAAAAAGCATACTTAGAGTTTGCTAAGCTTCTCCGACACGTCAAGGCTGTGTTGTTGGAAAAGATTTGCGGTAACACTTTATAAAAACAAAATAAAATTTTGAAATAATTCATTGTAATTAAAATAAAAATTATAATTTATTTCAATTAACACTTTGATTAAAATAAAAAAAATTGATTTTTTTGGCGTAAAACAAAATACTATGATTTACCTTAGTCTTAGAATAAGATTCAATAGGGAAAGTAAGCAAATCGTCATGTATTTTCCAGTTTGCTTTTAATTTTTTGCATGACTTAAAATGACCAACTGCATTTTTCTTCGCAGTTTTCACAAAGTGAATAAGAGACTTTAAATAAAACGGTTTAAATATCACTAAGGTTTATATTGTATGCAATTCAATGGTTGTACGTCAAGCATTATTACACTGTAGCTTGTAGTCATATGTTTGACCTTTAACCTACCGCATTGTCTACATGAATACGCTTCCCGATGTAATATCGCGCCTTGTATATTTTTTAAACTATTTTCATTGAGTTGGTACCTATTTCGAATTGGGAAATACACAAGTGCGGGTACATTTTTTTCTTGTATATAAGTGATTGTACAATCACCATTAAGATTCATTTCATTCTTTGAAATATTTAATTGGTTCGAGGTTTTATAAATTTTTAAAAGGTATTCACAGTTTTCCATCAATGTATTTTCTACAGTTTGGTTTGGTTGAACGGTTTTAATTATAAATTTAATAAACGTAATGTCTGATTATTCAAACATGTTTTTACATATTGCAAATCTCTATACAAGCTCATAAATATTGACAAGTTGAGTCAAATGCACAGGTAGAATACACATTAACAACAACACCATTTTCATTTATGTGAGAATGGCCATTTGGTAGTATAATTAAAGGATCATTATCTTTTGAAATAATATTTTTTTATTCAAATTTTAAGTTTTTCAATTTTTTGAATTTATCATCATTGAAGCTCGCTTCAACACTCGTTGCTCAAAATGTTTCGGACAGTTTTCGAGTTTATTTTTTTTGTTCCACGTTTCTGGAACTTTTTAGATGACTTAGTTTGATTCGTGTGTGATAATTCAGCAACTTTTATTATGTTTTGGGAATTTTCTTTTGTATGATACAAATCTACCAACTATTAAAATTGTACGATTTGTGTATAGTGAACGTTAACAATCGCAAACCAAATTTCGGTATTCACATTTCACAAACGTCCTTCAATTCCGTTTTTTGCAGAAAAACATGTTTCTCATAGCGGTAAATAAGTCATATACCTTTTTAATACATATAAATAAATTCAACAAACGGCAGCGCAAAAAAATATCGTTTAGCGATGCAGTAGGCGTATTACCGAGATAAATAATTTCAAATGTGTTAGAATTTTCATATTACACCCAATGATGTTCTCTCCCGAATAACAAAAATCACAGAGATTTCCGTGTATGTGGGTAAATAAAATTTGTTTCTTACATCAAGTACTAGTTCAGAACCAATTCCATCATCTCTGTGCGATCCGTAGGGACCGAGTTAAATAATTTCAAATGTTTAAGAATTTTCGTATTACACTCAATGATGTTCTCTCTCAAATGGCGAAAATCTCAGAGATTTCCGAGCATGTGGATAAAATAAGACTATGGTTTCTTACATCAAATACTAGTTCAGAACCAATTCGATCACCTCTGTGCGATCCGTAAGGGCCGAGTAAAATAATTTCAATAATTTTCTCTCAGAGATTTCCGAACATGTGGATAAACAAGATTGGTCTCATTCTCATACTACATCAAATACTAGTTCAGAACCAGTTTGGTCATCTCTGTGCGATTCGTAGTGTGTTTTGTTGTAAAAAATTTTATTTTATAAAATTCACTCAAAGGTTAGGTTTCAGTTGTTGACACTTAGGCCATTTTTGGCCCATTGTGATACCACGCATTCATGCTACATCATTAACCCATTCACCTATTCACCTACTCACACAACTACAGTATACCACCTGCACATTGCAAGCTCCATGTCAACCTGTACATTGACATGGACGGTGGATCGGCGCTGAATTCTGCACTCCATCAGAGGGTCTTAGTTGTGTTTATTAACATCACCGATTGTATCGATGATGAAAATTCGATTTGCATCTAGCCTCTGATGGGATTCGAACCCAGTACCTCCCGGTCCAAGTGCCGAAGCTTTAACCACTGCACCACTTGTCCGGTAAATTCACTCAAAACTTTTGACAAAAAATTAAATGTTTGCTACTTATAGTGTAAAAATAATTGTGTTTATTAAAAAAAATTCAGATATTATTATGAAAGTTCAATATTTGAGTGTTTTTTTCAATTCTTAGTACTTACAGGACACAGTGAATATTTTGTTATTTTGGCATAAACTTCACTCCGATATATCACTATATCACAACTATGAAGAAAAGTTTCTGTCAACACTATAATACAATTTTCATCGATTGATGTTAATGTACATATGAATCTCGATTATCCGGGATGAGTGGGACTTCCCGGATAATCAAAAATCCCGGTTAATCGAACTTTTTTTATTAGAACTAAAAAAATCCCGGTTAATCAGATGAAACTCAGATGAACCAAGAAACTGAAAAATCCCGGATAATCGAGGTGCGCGGATAATCTGATCCCGGATAATCGAGATTCAAGTGTATATATAAGATGGTAATACTTGAAATTGTATTTAATTTACTATTAATAATATATTCATTTAAGTATTAATAATATATTCATTTAAGCTTAAATAATTTTTATCTTGATCATTCATTATAATATCGCAAACAGCCGATGCTGAGCAATTATGCAGTTAACTTGATGATGTCATCGTTAGATTTGATTAATATTGAAGGATCACATTCCACATAAGATATCAATTGTTTTTTATTCTTTAGTTTTTCATATTTAACAGTTCGATATATTTCCGCCTACAGAGACAAATGACGACTATAGCCGTCCTACCACGTTCGCCCAAATGACGACTATAGCCGTAAATGTGTGCGGCAACAGGTTAAGACAAAAAACATAAAACGAAGAACAACACTACGCGGTGCATTATTTTCGATGAAGAAAAACCATCATGCCTTTTTTGCAGAAAATGAAATCTAACATTGCGCATCTTTCTAGCGAATTAACCCAAAAAGTTAATTTTTTCGGTTGTGTCACTTGGTCATTGTCTCACGCGATATGTTATTAACGTAAAAATACTTTAATTTGAAAGGATAAACTCCCACGGAAAATTTTCCGATGACGAATAATTTATAAACAAAACATATTTCTAAAATTAGATATTGATCACTTCAGTTCATGGCAATATACTCGGACCTAGAGAGAAACCAGCATTAAAATACAAAAGATGCGAGAATTTAAAAATAACAAATTTTCTTCATAATATGCAAAGTTCTTTGTTGATATGCTCCCCATCTCCAAAAGAATATCCTAAGCGATTGTAAAATAACATTCTATGTGGAGTAAAAACACCACCAAAAATATTCGTAATATTATAACCAATATGTCTCTTTTAAACAAATCTCCGTTTAAATTATTGATCGATCTATAACACGGACAACTCTACGAAATTTCTGTAATCATGACACAATCACAAAACACTTTAGGAGGTGTCAATTTATATGAGCACCCATAGTTATTACCAGTTCTTTAACTGCTATATTTTTCCAAAAGAGGCCAAAAAATAAAGTCATCGTAAGATCTATAAAAAATCTACGTTTTAATTTTGAAAAACGTTTTAACATGATGATGATGGATGATAACACATATTATGTACCGCTAAAGAACAACTTTCAAAATACTAAGCTGATATAACAAAGTTGTTTCTCAATAACCAAAACAATTCAGAATATCGCAGAGCTTTCATACTTAGGAATCATATTCAGATGAAAGTTTTATTGAATGGCACACCTATATAGTATAACTCGACCTGTACATTGCACTACCTTCTAAAAAACATTTGTTAGTCAATAGACATCAAGAGAGTATCGAACTGCGAGTTTTGTAACTCACAACTAAAGTCGGATCTTTTTCAAGTAGAACCCTGATTGGTGGCTTAATCCTATAGAGCTGTTAAGAGAGCTTTCGGCCTATACACTTTCTTAAATGAATAAGTATTCCAATGTGTGCCTTCACGGGTTCCAGTGAAAAGCTTTGATTCATTCTACACTGTACTCATAATTGGCTATTAAAAAAACTGAAAACCCATTATCCATCGGAGATAGCACGATGCCTTATAAAATTAAATTATTTGATACGACGAGATTCACAACTCAAAATTCATTGTTATTCATTGGTTATACAAGCTTTGAATTCGGGATTTTCTTGAATGTAATTTAATTGTCAACTGTCATCTACTTTAATTGTATCGAACTTTTTAAAAATTGTCATAAATTATTTTTGAGGAGCGTGGAGAAACGGGTAAACAATGAGAAGGTTATCGAAATTGCGTAGTTGGCGATGGCCATCAGAGTCATGTTTTTGAAATCCTACAAAATTGCGCGACTTTTTAAACATTCAAATGAATGTCACTTGAACTAAGGTTTACGTTTTCGTTATAAAAATCGTAATGTCGAATAACCTTTAAATATTATGTACACTTCAATAAGTTGAAACATAAAATTATCATTTTGCATTTTTTCCGTATATACGAGTAATATACGTAATACCTTAATTCAACCACTCAATGACAAATTTATAAAGTACAGTTTTAGTGCTGATTACGTTGAAATGAAATGGCCTGCATTTTCTTCAATGTGTCGCGGTTTACTTAAAGCAAAAGATTTGCTGTTTGAGCATATTTTTATGAATACGAATTTAATTAGGTTGAACTACTTAGCTTTGGATTATATAAAATAGCATCATTTTTTTTTTGTTACAATTTTTGTAATAATAATTTTTAGAACGATTCGAGTAAAGAGTAACTTCCTTATTTGGTATATGAATATGTGAAATTTACGGAATTCTAATTAAGTAAACCATTTTATTCCGATGTACAATTGTATGTAAAATTATATATGCGATTAACAGGTCAAACGAGCAGACGAAGCGTCTACTCGTACAATATCTATGCACGTCAAAACAGAAAACATTTTAATTATTTAACAAAAAAAACACTTTGATTGATTTTAAAGTGTTGAATTGGAATAGACAGATAGAATTCAGAAACAGTTTAACTTTTTGTTAAGATTTAAAAATCGATTTGATAATTTTACAGAATACCAGTAAATGGGTCGTACTTTGCTTATGCGAATTGGTCAAATTAGCTATTTCCGCTTGATTGTTACCTAACTACAGGGTGACCCTAAAGTAGCTGACATGAATGGTGCTTTTGGATTCCTTGGTCAAACCGAAGTTGTGATTACTTCTATCACCCCGCACGTCAAAGCCCACATATCAAATTATAGAGAAGAAACTTCAATATCTTGAGTAATAACCATTTTCATTTTCCCGTAATAATTCATTAAAAATCTGTTAACATTCTTTTTTAAATAAGGTATGACTATTTAGTTAAAAAGTATTTCAAATTTTGTTTAAGAATAATTTTTGTTGCTGTTTGAAACATAGTTTAGACATTTAATTTAGCTAACAGAAAAGCTAATTATTTATCATATTTGCTATATTATGTTATCTAAAAAACTTAAAAGTTCACAATAAAAATTTTGTATTTCCTTTATTAGACACAAGTATGTTGGTACAAATATGAACTTGAATTAAATAATATTATTTACAAATAATTACAGTAAATTCTCAAACTGATCACAATTAACTTTCACGCATTTCAAACACTTGTTCATAAACAAATTGTGCACATTCTAGTAATTAAAGTTTCTTTATCTGGGATAGATGAAGAATAAACTTTAGTTTTTGAATGACCACGGAAGTAAACATTTATTAGATTAGATTCAACACTTCGGACACTGGCTGGGTGCACCGCGGCCAACCCTCTGCAAAGGAAACAAAGTATTTATGGAAACTTCATTATCAATCGAACTTCTTCCAGAAGTTCTTCAAATTTTTTCTTTTAAATCTAAATATTTTAGACCATCTAATCTATCTGGAAGTATGATCGGTCCTAGTAATTCATCTCCAAAAACACCACACCATACATTTACTGTGAATTTATGTTGATAATGGTTTACAATTTTTAAATGGGGATTGCTAGATGACCAGAAATGTGAGTTGTTTAAGTTTATACATCCACCCCGAGTAAAAGCAGCTTCGTCAGTAAAAAATTATCTCCTCTGAGAACCAAAAGACTAGGATTTGTTGCTCAATTACCCATTCACAAAATTTCTTCTTAATATTTTATTTTTCCAAATGTCTTGTACCGTTTGATAATGAAAAGGGTGGAGATTTTCTTTTTTAATTTGCCTAAGATTGCCTAATTGCTAATCGAGGGTGATTTTTCAAAAGGACTTAGTCCAATTTTTGGTCAATGTAACTGTATAACTATGTTTCGATCAAAAAATATTTTTATGCAGTTTTTAGTGGTGCAGAGGCAAACATTTTTTTTAATAAATATAGAATTCTAAAATTTATATTTAAATTTGAAATACTAACTAATAATAGTCGTAATTATTATAACTTATTAAAAAGAGAATGGTATCAGCTTTCTAATGAACTTAGCACTTGAAATTAAAAATGGTTATTTCTCAAGATATTGAAGTTTCTTTAATACAAGATGTTGTGTTGGAAGGTTCCACTTAAAAGGTCTAAAACTTTAATGTGCTTTAATGTGCGAAGTGGTAGAAGTAACCTCGCCTTCTTTTTGATCAAGGAATCAAACGGTTCCATTCGTCCACGTTAGTGACACCCTGTTTATATCAATCTACAACAGTATTTATTAAATTATAAATCATAAAATGATTATAGCTTCCACGCTATCTGTAATTCCAAAAATTCAAATTCATTGCTCCTATAAAAAGTTATAAAATCATTTGCAAGCTTCTTAAGAAAAATATTAATTAGATTTAAAATTAACTTTAAACAAGAAAAAATTTTCACAAAAAAATTTATTTTAGGATCCTATACAAATTTTTACGTTAGAAACTAGAAATTGAGTTTAAAGGTCTACATCTAATATGTAAAACCCGGTAGCGGATATACTGACGAGTGGCGACAATCATTCCTCTACATTTTTATTACGCATTAGTATATGTAACAATTTACATACAAGTCTATTGTAAGGTAATCTCCAGAGGATCCCTTGCAAATAAATAAATTATATTTAGCTGTAAATTGTGTTAATAAATATAAATAAAAAAGCATTTATAGTTTCAAAATGCACCATTGGAACTCGTTAGCTAGAATTAAACGAATTTAATTATCATTAATAATAGACATATTAGTTGCTTTCCAATCGTCCACTGCAAGCACATATGTAAATGAGAAAGTGTATTGGATAAAGTGCCAATATGGAAAGCACAAATAATGACAAAAGCAACACATAACCTACAAAAGTGTAGTTTAGTTGTTATATCGGAGTTTTATTAGCGCTTCACATATGACATCCCATTATATGCTGACAGAAAAATACTACACACAATCACCTAGCGGACAAATTTATGGTAACTGCTTTCAACTACTCATAATAAAAAAGTAGAACAGTGGTGAGTAGTTAGTTTAGCAAAGACAAAAACCTTAAGTGCTTACCCAATATGCAATACAAAAGGAATTCCGTTTACTTTCGCCTGCAAAAACCACTCTCTTTCCATGGAACCATATAAGGTACACGGAAATCCGTACACTACTCGCCAAAGAAAAGTGTCACAAAAATTCCGATGTCGGTGTGAATCCCGACTAAAAAGACAAAAAACAAAATAGAAATAAGGTGGAATTTCGTCGGAAACTCGGGTATATTCCATATACATTTCCGTACTAATTTAACACACTTTATCGCATGCAAATAAAGTAGCTTTCCATACCACTTTTACATGGGATTAATAATAAGTTTCTATTGAAATTAAAAAGAACTGTTTGTTGTAATTTTTATATTTTTTAGATATTCAATTCATATTTCCTTTTTTTATAAATTTTAAAAATCTGTCTATATACGGTATTGATTGACATGTTCACGCGCCATCCACCTGCTAAATTTTCACACAGCATCTTAAAAAATTAAAATAAAAACATTTTACGTAAAAAAATTGCAAAACTCATTTTATTACCTCTTTAGCCCAATCCGACCACAACCATTTTATAATTAAAATATTATTTTATAATTACACTAAATAAAATTAATGTTACTGTAATAATTAAAATAAAATAACACGAGTAATTAAAATAAACAAAAACACACGCATGTACAACCGTGTGCAGATTCACCCGCCGACTTGTCACATGAAACTGTGGATAGAAAATAAAAGATTCAATATACAAACAAAACTTATAAAAAAAATAACTAATATTACTGCGAAAGAGAAAGACAGTTATTTTTCTCCAAAATTGATATTTTTGTATCTTTGATATTTTGTAGTACGGAGTTTAGTATGGAATTAAAACAGTTTATTCCACACAGTGGAAAAATTGCATACTTCCCAATATGCAGTTTTTCCAGTGTGTGGAAAATATTATTTTAATTCCATACTAAATTCCGTACTACAAAATAAACACAAAAATACAAAAGAAACAAAAATATAAAAGACACAAAAATATCGATTTTAGAGAGAAATAATTGTTTTTCTCTTTCTGTTTTGTGGTAATATTGTTATCAAAGACACAATAAATTATATTTTGGAGAAAAATAATTGTCTTTCTCTTTCTGTTTCGTGGTAATATGTGTTTTAGTTTTGTTTGTATTATTGAATCATTTATATTATTCTCTTCTCAGTTTCATGTGACAAGTCGACGTGTGAATACTGAATACGCATAGGATTGTGCTTGCGTGTGTTTTTGTTTATTTTATAATCTCGTGTAGTTTTAATTTAATAATTTTTAATTATTACAGTAACATTAATTTTATTTAGTGTACTTATAAAATAATAGTTTAATCATAAAATGGTTGCGATCGAATTGGGTTAAAACGGTAATACAAATGAGTTTTCCAATGGCGTCGCTGTATGAAAATCTATCAGGTGGATTGGATGGCGCGAGAACACACACCAATACCCTACATAAGCGGATTTTTAAAATTTAAATATAAAAAGAAATATGCGTTAAATATGTTAATCAAAATATAAAAATAACAACAAATATTTCTTTTTAATTTCAATATAAAGTTATTATTAATCCCATGTAAAAGTGATATGGCAAGCTGATCTATTTGCATGCGACAAAGTGTGTTAAATTAGTACCGAAGTGTTTCCGACGAAATTTCACCTTGTTTCCACTTTGTTTTTTTTTCTGTATAGTCGGGATTCACACCGACACTGGAATTTTTGTGACACTTTTCTTTTGCGAATAGTTTTATTTACAAAAGTCAATATTTTTGTGTCTTTGACATTTTGTAGTACGAAATTTACCCCCCGATTCTAACGGACAGTCACAGACGTATTTTCAGTCTAAGCGAAAGCTTTTGTCTTAACGAAGACTAGATACTTTGAATTCGTATTCTGCAATTAGTCTTATCTGTCAGTAGTCTTAAAAAATTGTCTTCGTTAATATCAAGGAAATAGGTGGTCTTAATCATAATTTTGACATTTAAACAGAAACAATAATTATATGTATTTGACTATTAAACACAGAAAAATTATTCAAAATAAAATATGTACTATTTTATATTGGTATAATACACTCTCAGCATATATATAACATAAATTTGAGTTTTTTTTTAACAATTTGGAATTGAACTGTCGCTTTTCGTTCATAAATTTGAAACAATATGGTAAAAAAATGGTTTCGACAGCTTTAAAAAAGTCTTTGGAGAGTTTCTAATATATTATTTAAGACTACTGCCTTCAAAATTTCAATGAATACTTTAGTCTTTAAAAAAAGTAGTCACAAGAAAGTCTTAGCTAAGATAGTCTTAGTAGTTTTATCGCCAGAATCGGGGGGTCTGTATGGATTCAAAACATTTTTTCCACACAGTGGCAACATTGCATACTGAGAAGGATAAGGATTCTATCAAAGTTGCTTCGCCGTCCCTAGCTTACTACCCCTATTATGGTTTTCGCATCGCCGAACGATTCTCGTTGAAACTTAAATCCGTGGGAGTCCTGTTTTACTAGCCGAATAATAGTAGTAATACTAGCCGAATAATAATTTTTATAACAATTTTTTTTGGCATTTGTGGTTTTTGTTGTTGTATTGTTCAGATTTTGTGTTTATAAATTACGGATTTTTTTCAATTAATCTGAAATCAGTTTAGAATCATGTTGTCACTAGTGTAGTCACTAGTGTTGATGAATATTTTTCTGATAAACCAGATGAAAATATTAACATGGCAGGGATGCGAAAATCGTTAAGGGACCAGTGCAATCCGAATACTCTGCCTGATACCAAGTATATATATTATTTTAAATAAAAAGATATATATTCTAAATTACTTCAATTGTTTGATTTTCACTGTGAAATGAAAACAGAAAACCAATTTTATAAGATTCGCCTACAAAAAGATGGCGAATCATTTTGACAGTTCAGCTCGTTTAGGCGAAAATCGTAATACCAAAAATGTGAGTTGGATTCGCCGGGAATGTCAAATGCGAAAACGATAATACCAAATTGTATGTTTGACGAGTTGCATTCGCCGGGAATGTAAAATACGAAAACCATAATAGGGTATACATTTTGTAATTAATTATTTATTTCATTTCGCCAAAACAAGGACGAATATAAAAATATGGAAACCACAAACTACCAAAATAATTGAGATAGAGATCTACTCATTACGCAGATGCGATAAATAACAAAAACGAGCCGATCATGCATGCATTGAACCAATGCAGTGCGTATATGTATACGGACAAGTTGAAGAAAACTATAAAAAATATGGTTTGTATGTATGCAGGCCCAAATATCGTAAATACGAAAACACACTTTCATACAAATTCTATGGAAACTTTTTTTTGAATTTTTTTTTTTGACGTTATTTATTTATATCTCGTAAATGCGGCCGAAAAATAAATTTTCATTCTCTTGAGCATGAACTTTGTTTATTTATCATTAATTTTGGTAAATTGTTTTTTATTTAATTTGATAATCGCCTTATAATATATTATATTAGCAATAATAACAACCCTTAGCACTGTAATCTGCCTGTAATCATCTGCCTGTAATCATCTCGGCATACTTTCTGATAACAGGACTATAAAGTAGCTATTCCTTAGCAATATTAACCAAATAAAAATCATTATCTTAATAGAAGGTCAAAATATGATCAATTTTTAGTTCGTTAAAGTGTTGTGCCTATATTTATGCAATATATTTACTGACCAGACATACCTGGGCGTGATGCTTTCCGGCACATTTCACGCATCTAGTCTCACTTTGGCAATATTTCTGCGTATGAATAAAACCTTAACATTTTTTGACACTATTTTAAGTCTCATGTTAAGTATTGCCTTGATATTATGCACATCTTTCACTTTTTATTCGTTATTAAAACTAAGTCCTAATAGTGGAAGCCCTCTCTTTTTTGTTGATTTGAACTCCTTGTTCAGCTTCGTTTTTTTTCTGAGGATTTTTACAACATTTTAAATTTGATGACCCTTTCGCTTCAGATACTCAATAATTTCTTCTGTTGAGTATAGCTTGAGTGAAGACCTAAATAATTGGCTACCATCACCGATTTCATAATTGATTGTATAGTTGAATGATTTGATATTCCAATGGCTCTAATTGATGGAGGTGATTTCTCTTTTGGTTTAGCTGGTTGTTGTTCTAGAGCTAGTTGTTTCTTTATAATTAACTGATTTCTAGAAACTTCCTTTGAAGTTGAAGGTTAGGTTTCTGCCATTTCCGGCGAGTGTTGAGCAACGTCTTTATTCCGGTTCCACATCCAATTTGTTTCTCTTTCTAGTTCTTCTTCATCCTTATGGAATGGATTAGTATCATCATCGATTGCAGGTTTAGGTGTCGTTACAAATACTGGACGAGTTTGAACTGCTTATTTGAGTACTTTATTCTTTTCTTTAAATTTGTAAATTATTCTTTCAAGTTAGGCGAAAATTCCTTTTTTCTAAATTGTACACGGAGTTCAGAGTTTTCCTGCTCGTTCTGAAAGATATTTATTTGGAGTATCGTCCAAAGGGTTAAGCGATTGGCCCACCCCAGAATCCATTAGGTCAGTCTTCGAAGGGTATTGAATTGACAGCATCTCCGCAGCTGTAAAACCTGTGGTATTACATTCCGAATTTGTTTTACTCGTTGCTTATTTATGCCAAGTTATACCACTGGCATTTGGTCCTTGGTATAGTGCTTTGCTACTGCCAAAGCATTGTCCGCTCTCTCCATCCCCCCTCCCGACGTGGAAGCAGAGGTGCTACCTAGACAGCCGAAGCCCTCTAAGTACTCTATAGGCTGAGGGATATCTGTAAATATTTTTTTTAAGTTAATATATCAATTGTTTTCTACAAATATTTTGTTGATCTACAGCATACTTTAACCAAGCCGACTCAGCCCGCACGAACCACTCAAGCGTGAGTTCGCTTTTCCATTCTAATACTTTCAAAATCCCATAGTGTCCTGATTGAATTTAACATTAACACCATATGCTATAAAACAAATAGGAAAAAGTCAACCCACTTCCGTTAGCGTTGAAATGTCGAGGTATTTAATAAGTAAAGAAACTCGAACTTGTATTCATAATTACAAATCAAATTATCATCAGGTTGTTTCTATATATTATCGGTGATTATTGGGTTTTATTGTGAACACTCTCTTTTTTTATTCACAAAATATGGAGCTATTATAGGAGTATACTCTTTTCCAACGTTTACAAGTTACATGACCATTTTCGATTAGAAAATGCTCGAATCCAATTCAAATAAAATTAATTAAAAACGGAACACAAAATCTAAATTTAATAAAATAAAATACATTTCTAGCTAACATAAAAGGTGTTTTTTAGAGATTCACAATTTTGAATTAAAATAGAACAAAGAAAAATATTTTGAGTATCAGTGAAACTAGCTTTATTGGATAGATAATTTTATGTCATTAATGCTTCAATGCTTGAGTAAGATTTCGGTCATGTGGCCGCCGCGGCTGGCGCGTAGATGGCGCAATCTGGATGTGTAATTTTTACACGCATTTCGCAGTAATTGCGGGCTAATTACTCGCCGGACGTTGTGTGCCAAGTGTCCAATCGTCTCTCGTTTATCAGCGTAGACAAGTGACTTAACATATCCTCAAAGAAAATAATCTATGGAGTTAGATCACATGATCTCAGTGGCCAATTAACAGGACTATTACGTGGAATTAATCTTTCATCAAATGTTTCTTTAAGTAAATTAATTGTATCCCGCGTACAAAAAAGTTAGAAATCATGTGGTGTAAGTATGTGTGTGAAACGTCACAACCGAAACTATTAGGGGGCGAGATGCTGTTGAATTAAAAAACTACTACATATTTTGATTTCAGAATTTTATTAAAATTCACATGAAAATTGACCATATGACTAACATAAATCTGTTGATTGAAAAATATTATCTATTTGAATTTTTCCCATAATTTATGTTTTGATATATTATAACATGGCGTATACACTTTATGTGCTGTATTATACACAATTTACTTTCATTCCTGATAACAATTTCATTATTTCCACAATATGAAAGTTTAATTTACAGGCCCACCTATTGAATTAAGTTTTGTGCTGAAATTTTGATGAACATAATTTAAACCATTAATATCCAGACAATTAATTGCTTAATAATTATTTAATTTTGTAATACATACTTACATTTTAAATTAAAATGTTAAACCTGCACTTCGCCTTTCACATCACTTATAATTATGATGACGTCTCCATTCTTAGGTTACAATAAAATTTCTTTCTTTATACTTAGGACAGTATACATATACGCATCAATACTAAAGTATTGATTCTTCGACTTTTTTCTAATATTTCGAAGGCAAATACGATAGCTCAATTTTGAGTTTCGTCTTGTTATACTTGGGGAAATATGTATATTGAGCACATATGTAGACCAAAATGGTGTTTGAGTATTAACTAACATTTCTACTAACAGCCGCTAGAAATATTTTTCCATTTGTAACGACATCGAGCATTTGATTTGAACATGAATTTTCCGTTGGTTTTGGGGTCTGATTGTGGTTTGTTTGTGATACAACATACTACATTACACGTACACCAGACCGCCACCATATGTTGGATCAAACGTTTGTTTTCGATATAATTTATATACCGATTTATAAGCTCACGATAGAAAAGCTCCATACCATAAATTAATCTGTTACGATTGATATGATGGTCGATGATCTGATCGAATAAGATTGATTTATGAGGCTAAGTAACTCAAAAAACTAAAAAATTCCCATGTCCTTTTATAATCAATTTCTCTTATAGGTATATATGTACATACATATAGGCTTTACAATTTATATAAATAATTAGCTATGCCTTGTAAAATAATAAATTAGTGCACAAAAAATATTTTATAGTAAATATTGAAGCATGTACATATAAGTATAATAAGTAAAAATATACATAATGTGTATCAAAAATTACATCGTTATCTATCGCTATCTTGATTTGATTTTTTTTTAAATCGAATCGAAATACAAATCACAACACAATAAATCTAATATATTCTACATGCAGAAGTACATTAGTATTCTATGTAGAATAAACTAGTGTTGGTTTCGATTGAATAATCATAAATATAGAACACTACCAAAATTCATTCATTTACGTATTTTTTGTTCTCTATTGTTTTCTCCAAGTAAAATTTTTAACAAATACACAAACATTTGATTCCCTTCATGTGCGTGCGCATACCAAACGAGAAATAGCCACCAATCGGAATATCGCTGAACTTATTTTCATGGGCAATTTTGATAAACTATTTTTATTTTTATAATTTATATATTAAAATTGAAAAATATTTAGAAAAGAAGAAAACTAGGCACGAGATTAAGAATTCTAGTTGATTCTTGTGAAAGAATTTTTTGTCTACTGTAGTTGTACATTCCAATCGAACCTACGCAGCTTGTCCAAGTTTGGGAGCTAATAACAAAATATTAAAAGAAAATTTGGAAAAACTAGAAAAACTAGGCACGAGTTTTACATGTTATCTAATGAATATAAAAAAGTTCTAGAAGAAAATGTTCACACAAGTGCTTATCGAACCTGCACAAGATTCCATTACTTTGGTACAAGACCCTCTTAAGTGATAGCAAAATTGAACGAAAATAAAATGCAATTTTTGTTATTCTTTTTATTTTCTTATTCTGAGTATGGTCGAATACATATCTCTCGCTCTCTTACGTTATTATTTTTATTTTACTATCTATAGTTCCCACTTTATAAAAAAAAAATATTACCGCGAAACAGAAAGAGAAAGACAATTATTTTTCTCCAAAATCGATATTTTTGTGTCTTTGATAGTTTTTGGTATGGAATTTAGTATGGAATTAAAACAGTTTTTTCCACACAGTGGAAAAATTGCATACAATATATAATTCAGAATTTTCGTTTGATGAATAATGTTTTTAGACAAATTTTGGTTCACTTATCGGTTCCCCAATAAGCCCCATAATTGCAAATTTGGTCATGGAAAATTTGGGAAATTCGGAGCCAAATTCTTTAAATTTTCAGCCATTATTTTATTATAGATATGTAGACGGTCATTCCAGAAGACAAGATAAACACACTTTTAAGTGCTTTCAATTCAATCGATAAAAGTAATAGAACTAAATTTACTCTAAAAAAGAATCAGAGAGTAAAATTTCATTTATAGATATTCTTTTGATACATAAATCTGATGACAAAATTAGTTGTGATTGGCACCACAAAAATACTTGGTCTGGTCGCTATCTAAATTGTATCTAATGGCTTCCCATCTCGTACAAAATTAACAACTTAAAAACTCTGAGCCAAAAAATTTTAAAACTCTCAGTCAGTAAATTTCATAATAAAAATTTTAAAATATTAAATGATACATTACTTCAAAATAATTAACTCAAAAAATTAATAGATAATATTGTTCTATCAAATTACGAAATTCTAAAGTCCATATTCGCTAACCAAAATATCTTTAACGAACAGAGAGAAGTGCGTTTCTCGCCAATTACTGACCCCGCCCTATTCTATTCTCACGCTCGGAATAACATTACTAATACTTCGGGTAATTAAATGTACTTCAAAATACCTTGAATTATGTTATTCAGCCGATGACTAATCGCTTACCTGTTATCCCCCTTATTTGTTTTTTTTAAAAATCCGTAAAAACAACAGATGGTTGGGACGATCAATAGATTAATTTTTATTGTATATTTTTTATCTCTCTTTCTTTTATTTTTTTTGCCCTTTCCTATACTATATATAACTATAATACAACTAAATTTTTATTTTTAAAAATCAATATATACTCCTGATGACCTAACAAGTTGAAATCGATAGAGTGATTTTTTAAACGTTTTGAACAAATTTTTTACTTAAAATATTCGAACATTTAATTTTTTAGTCTGTTTTGTCAAGCGCCACTTTCACATTCGTGATATTGTTGTGGTGAAAATTTTCTCTGTAGTTTCTGTGATGTTCTGTGTGCAATTTGGTAGTTATATTGTCTGAATATGTTTTTTAATAAATAACTTGTTTTCTTGTTGTATTCTACAGCTATGTATTTTTTCGTGTGCTCTTGTGTTGGATTCATTTTGGTATATAATTGTTCACGTTGTTTTTGTATTATTTTGTTGTTTAATCTGTATATTGTATTTGTGGTGTATCCATTTTTGTACACAGAACATCACTGGAACTACAGAGGAAATGTTCACCACAACAATATCACGAATGTGAAAGTGGCGTATACAAATTGACATGCAATGATTGCCAAATGTTCTACATAGGACAAACTGGGAGAACATTCGAACAAATATTCAAAGAACACACACAAGAAACGAAAAACACAAATACAAATAGCACATTTAAATCGAATTTCGCTCAGCATTTAGTCACTCAACAACACACGTACACGGACATCACAACAAATTTACAAATAATACAAAAATTAGAAAAAGGCAACATGTTAGATAGAGTAGAGGAACTAGAAATATATAAACAAAGACAAAATCCACACCTACTAAACGACCAAACAAATACAAGAACAAACAAAATATACGATGTAATTATACGGTATTGGAAACAAAAATTAGATACACATAAATGGAAATAGTATAAAAGGGCAATATAAAAACATGTAATTCCAGTAGTAACGAAAAAGGAACTGACGAAGGAAGAATTTCCAAAACCGGTCCGGTCTTCCTAAAAAAATTTAAAAAAATTTTTTTTTAATTAAATTATTTGTTGTAATGATTGAACGGAAACAAAAATGGAATCCATTCATTTATATGGTACCTAAGAGGAACATGTTTCTATATATTTCTCAATTGGAATAAATAATAATTTGTAATCGAAATAAAATCAAATTTTGCATTTTTTATAAAATAAATATTCATGTTTTATTTTTATTTATAAATATTAAATTTTATAAAACCAATCGATATTCATCCGTAAGTGCCATTCAATTTTACAACCATGCACAACCTTGAAAAATAAAAAAACGATAAGACTGATCGGAAATTTACCATCATCTCATTTCCCAATATGGAAGTAACTGTTTTAATTCCATGCTAGATTCCGCACTACAAAATATCAAAGACACAAAAATATCGAATTTGGAGAAAAATAATTGTCTTTCTCTTTCTGTATCGAGCGCGGTAATATTATTTATTTTTTTATAATGTGAAGTTTTTTGGAAAAAAAATATTTGATCGAAATCAATTTTTTACGTTCTATGCTACACAAAAAATGATAGATAGATGTTTATGCCATAAATTTTTTTTTAACAAACATGTTGCATGTGTTGCACAAGTGCGTTTAAATAAAATATATTTCTTTACGTGCTTTGAGAATTGTCAAAACTTGATCTATGCATAAAAAAACAAACAACAAAAGATGGTCGCTTACGCGCTATTATCTACACACTGACGACAAAAACAACAAAAAAAAATTTACGTTCTTTGGCAACTGGCAAAATTTGATTTATTTTTTGGTACGATAGAACATCCTCATAAGTTTCGTCTGTGTATCTTTTATTTTATTTTCAGTTTCAAGTCGACGGGTGAATATGCACACGATTGTGAATTTTGAGTTAAATAACAGTTATTTAAATTTAATATTAAACAAGCTCATAAAACAGATTAATTAATTTTTATTTTATATTTAATTTTAGATTTAGAATGGGGGTGTAGGTAGGTTTCAGTGGTTGCATCGCAAACTTAGCACAATTTTGGCCCATTGTGATACCACTCATTTACGCCACATCATTAACGCATTCACCTATTCCCTTACTCACACAACTACAGTATACCACCACCTGCACATCGCAAGCTCCATGTCAACCTGTACAAGGACGGTGGGTTGGCGCTGAATTCTGCACTCCATCAGGGATGGAGGCACGTTATAACTGCCGAACACATAATATTTAGTATGAGGTCTAATAATTTATTTATTTATTTTATTTATTTTTATACAATTTACAATTTTGCAAACCCGCACACCCCATTTTGAGCATAAAAGCCCATTCATAATGAATGCAGAACATGGTTGCCTCCAAAAGTTTAATGTACAATTTACAAGGTCAAATGGACGTAACTAATAACTACATTCACTCACATCTTCAAAAGTTTGCAGTTGCTTTGAATTGCACCAGAAACATGCACGATCGACTTGCATATAACCATTGTGTTATAACCGCAGTCAAACAGCAAAAACATCGAATTTGTGGTAGTATAGCTACGATGAGGCCAAGCGCAATATTACCTTTCTTCAAATTCACGCAGCAACAACATTTTTCAAGTATACAGAGATATTCGTGTAGTGTGTTTCAGGAAGCTGCTTCAAAATATTTCCCTACAATCTGCACCGGTTGGGATACTTCATCGTTCTACTGCAGGGGGCACTGCTTCACTCCAACAACGAAAATACAAATTCCGACTTTTCGAAATGATTTCGGATAGAGCTGCTGTAAACAAATTATTTGTTTTTTTTCCATTTTGAAAATAATCCCCTTTTTAGACTTTTCAAAATTTGTCAGCTGACATTGAGTTAGATCGTTCAGGGAAACTTCAGCAGGGTTTATTGGATTTTCCAATTCTTAATCATTTGCCTCGATGTTACTTCGAAATAATTTTTGAAGTCATGCCAGTTATAATTTGACGTACAAATTTCGGATAGTTTTGGCGTTGACAATCTTATCTATTTCAGTAATTTCGTCTGTGAGAAATGTTTTAAAATGTGTTTTGAAGAAAAACAACAACTATCTGGGATCCCCGATGGAAGTTCAATCGGTTCCTGGAAGCTTCCTGGAAAATAGGTGTTGATGGGAAAATCTAGGATGATGGATTTGAAAAGAGAATCTTTTTTAGACGAGGTCTTCAGATTTTTGTTTCCCCAAAGAATATTTTCCAAGACACCTTTTATGCCTTCATTGGTTTTTTTGTATAGTCTAAGAAGGTTTTCCTTAGGAATCCTTTATTGTAGGATCTTCTAGAAACTCTCTGAAAATTTTCATTTCCAAAGAAAACCCTAGCGGTTTCCGTTTTCCGTAAGGGCAAGCTAAGAACTGGCCTAGCCAAGAACTGGCTATGGGAGCCAATAATCGATGCACGCATAGTTCAGCTTCGCCACTGTCCTTAGGGGTTTAGGAACCCCTGGCGAAAAACGTTCATAATGGCTGTGGATCAATTCTAATGTAAATCTATTGTAAATGCCGGTTTTAACAGTGTATGCGGTAAATTGAAATGCTGTACTAAAGCGAAGACACAAAAGGTAAATAGTAGTGGTTTTTGTTTTTGCTAAACAAATCATGAAAATATGGCGGCCATGTGTCTAGACATATTTTTTTTATATTCACTAGCATTTCCCATGAAATAAAAATGGCCTCGTATATTTATGAACACAGTTTCATTTGTTAAAATTTTTATTTATTTTATCAATAAGTTTATTGTGTAAATTACGCAGAAATTTGAGCAAATATACAATTTAAATTTATTTGTATAAACAATACAAATAAATGGAACAACAACAAAAAAAAATATAACATTAGTTCGTGTACCTATATCACATATCAATTTTTGTATATTCCTAGAAACCATGTGTCCCTTGAAGCCGCATTTACCTAATTTTATTTACTATAGACAATTGGTACGATTTGAAAAGTAATTTGTACTAAAATTAGAATTTACTGTACCAATCGATTAATTTGAGAATTGGCCCACAGCCAAATATTTAATGTAAAGTAGGGTTGCTTTAGACAACTACAAGTGAATCTGGCGGCAAAAAATTAAACTTATTGGGTATATTCATCGAGCAATAAATATATAAGAGAAATCAAGTAGCGCAAATTTTAAAAGCCAATTTTTTCGAGGTTAATCTTATTTTATAGTTTTAATATATTTATATACACAAATTTAATTTTTTTTCTATGTTTAATCCATATATACGAATCTTATAAACATATCGGCATATAGTTATTTTATAGTTCAATGTTCTTGTTAGGCTTGTACAGACTGCCAATTGTAAAATAGATTAACCTCGGAATCTCTACATGAGTCCTCTTATGTATATTTTGCTTTATGATATATTTTTGTATGTTAATTTTTAATTTCATAATAAGTATGCCGTGGTAATATTTCATGTAAAAAAGACTCAATGAGCTGAAGTTCATAATAGTCAACTATAAACTTCATCCATCTCAGTACAGTTTAAAAATGGATAATGTAAAAATAAGATGAAATTTCCTGTTACTTATCCTCGGAAAGCATACGAAACAAAACAAGTCACAGTAGGACGTTCCTACTTTGTATAAATATCTTAGCAGGCTAAATGCTGCTTTGGAACAGAACTGAACAATATTTTTTTTATATTTTAAGACTTATCATTACAAATACGCATACATATATTCTTGAGAAGAAATGAGTATGTAGTTTTTTTTATAACCGTATTCAGGGTATTTTGCAGGTGAACCGACAACGTTTTATGGCAGATATAGGAGGTCGTTTGAAGCTTTCATCCCATGGAACCGATATCCTAAGTCTCACGATAACTGAGATATGATATTTTTAAGTAAATGTATCTTGCATGCATATACGGGAAGTGGAGGAGGTCATTTTAAACAAAATCCAATAAATGAAGTTTATTAAAAATTTATCAATAACTTAAAAAGTATATTCTGAAACCTGGCCCGGCGAAATAGTATCTCTTATTTTGACCACAAAGTGAATGATTTCTATGACATGTAGCATACCGTTGGAAAGGGCATAAACTAGAAAAGTTTTTAATACAAAAGTTATTTCAAAACAATCGCTAGTTTTTTTAAATGCATATAGAAGGTACTTTTATACATTTTTTAGGATTTGGAAGCCCATAATTCATTTTTCTTAAACCGATTGTATTAAACAATGATTTATTTAGAATAAAATCACATTGCAGAATACATTGCACTTGGACCGGGAGGTACTGGGTTCGAATCCCACCAGAGGCAGGATGTAAAGCGAATTTTCTTCATTGATTACGATCGGATGATAATAATAAACACAACTTAGACCCTCTGTTGGAGTGCAGAATTCAGCGCCGACCCAACGTTCATGTCAGTGTGCAGGTTGACATGGAGCTTGCAACGTGCAGGTGGTATACTGTAATTGTATGAGTAGGTGGATGGGTGGGTGTGTGCGTGAATGAAAAGGGGAGTATTAATTGACCTTAAAAGGACATTAAATCCAATACTTTCTTTTTAATCGAAAAAAAATAATAATAAACAAATAAAAGTTATTTCGTGTCTTCACGTCTACAAACAAAAAAGTTATGACCATTTAAAGATGAGATGTTGGGTAATTTAAAAAAAAAACTTAAAAATATCATATCTCAGTTACCGTGAGACTTAAGACATCGGTTCCATGGGATGAAAGCTTCCAAATGATCCCCTCAATCTGCCATAAAACGTTGTCGGTTCACCTGCAAAACACCCTGTATATACCGGTCACACTACATATAATAATTTATTACAGATCGTCACATGTTAAAGTAAACCAATAATTAATAATGCAAACTAAAAATAAAATCACATACTATATCGTTAATGTCAATCAAAAATAAAACACAATTTAATGTCAATTTCTACATTCATCTTGTCAGTAATCAAACAACACTATATAGTAAATGTATACGTATGCGGGCAAAAATATATTTAATTACCATTTCAACAATAAATCATTTTAACAGTAAAATACATACTTGTTTAATTAATTAACTGGCTTAATACATATATAATGGAAAGAATATCAGCAACTTCAATTATTTATTAACAATCTCAATTTCATTTTTCCTCAAGCGATCATTGATCGAAATTCTATGTACTCGCACATCGAGCAACAACAGCACAAGAAACTATAAATTTTCTTCGGTGGATGTTCTCCAATTTCAATAAAAATTTGATGTATTACGAGAACATTATTATAAAATATACGTAACGAAACAACAAACGCCCGCAGCAAAAGATTTAGCTTATTAAAGGCGAAAAAGTATTCACCTAGATAATCTAGCAGGTATATTTATGTCTTAAAAGAACAGTATCAATCAAATTTTTATTTTAAATCTTTTTTGTTGCTTTGAATTTTCATTTTTCTTCTAAATCAATTTTTTCGAGTTGCGCGTTTGTTCCACTCATTGACTACCAATCAAACGAACTGTAACTGTAACGCCTATTAAATGAAAGAAACAAAAAAAGGGTGTAACATGCGAACGATACTCCAAGCAAGTAAAATTAAAGCAGAACCAATGAAAATCATTCAATTTGATAGTTTTAAATAAAGTAAAATGGCGAAGATTTTCTCAGTAGCGGAGAAAACATTAGGTTGCGGAAACTAAATTTTCCAACCAGTACGAATTAAATGAGTTGGTAAGTATAAATTTAGTGGGCATTTATATAATTTACTAAAATAATTGATGGAATGTTTTAGATAAGAATACAAATCGCCACGACCTGGGGCGGTATGTTGTACCATCACGTCGAATCGAAAAAAGTCGAATTCGAAAAAAGTCGAATCGAAAAAGTGAAAGTTGTATCTTTTTTGCTTTTCGAAAATGATACAACATACCGCCATTCGACTTTTTTCGAATTTCGATTCGAAGTGATGGTACAACATACCGCACCTGATATAAGATGACAAGAGCCTGAATTATTTTCATAATCTTATCAGTCCGAAATTGGATATTATACTTTTGATATAAAACTTCATTCAAAATTTAACTTCAGTTACTTTATTTGAACAAAATTGTTTTCCTTTGTTCAACGACATTAATAGCTTGAATTAATCGCAATTTAAGTCCGACCAGATAATTTTTTTTCTTAAATTTAAGTCCACCTTACACAAATGTGGATCTTAGTTCGGAATTATTTTCGAAAAAAGCTTTATAATTTGATAACATATAAATTATACAATGTATTAATTATTCTTTTATTATTATTATTAATATAGTGTTATTTTTCGGACGGAAACGATTTAAGTGGTTTGCACAAATGTGTAAGTTGGTCCAAAAGAACATACAAAAATAATTTTTTTTTATGATTCTCTTTCGTAACGCGCACAATTTTGACCTCGGGTCGGAAAAGGGATATGTCCAACTTGTTTTATAAATAAATAAATGTTTTATAAAGCTTGATGAGTTAATGGCATTGAAAAGGCTATAGATAGAATACGTCAAAAGTACAGATATGAAATAAGAAGCTCCAGTACCAACTTCTGAAGACTCTGTAACGAATTTTGTCGGTACTTTGTTAGTAGCTTACCCGACAATGATAATTAGTTTTGTATATTGATCGTTTTGTAGGTTCATGTAAATATGTATTTATTTATGGTGATCACTTGCCTCAAATGAGTGAGAAATTATGTTTGGCGGGGAAGGGGGGGGGGGCATACATTGGATATAAAAATGAGAATTTACGACGCGTGAAGTTGATTGTTTGGAACTTTTAGTTAAATATCCCTTTTGCTGCCCACTAACACAATTGTGTGGGAAATTTATAATTTGTATGTGTTTTCCTTTCAAACTTATTTTCGTCCGAAAAAACACTATAACTATACTCACAATTGTGTTAGTTGTACTTCAAATCAAGCGAAATTTTTTTTATCAAAAACGCCATTTGTATGGTTTGGACTTTAAAAAGCCATTTTTTTGTTTTCTTTTTTTTGTAAAAGTGATATAAACACATCAAGTTAAGACAAAGTAAAATATAAACGTTAAATTATAAATCCTTAAGCTATATATTAACTAAACCTTAAAATGTAATTAATCTGTAATAATAAAAAATTTATTTTCCTAAAACGAGTCTAAAAAACAATGGCTAGGTAGATATGAAAGTCAAAAGCAATGCGTGATCAGGATGTAAATTAGTGTTACCTCTTGTGGCGTGGTTAAAATTAATTCCGTTTACCGAACATTTTATACATTTAAGTGGCCAATTTATTTATAATGTATGAACTTTTGTATAATATAATATCTTATATATTAGTACGCTTAATTTTTAGTTTGTGCTCCCTTTTAACCTATTTCCCGTGCGCGTATCTTAATGAAACATATATCAGGTGAAAGATATTTTTTCATATACATATGTGCAGAAATATGTTTTATTAAGGAAGGTGCACGGGAAATAGGTGTAAAAGCCAAGAAACGTTTTTCCTATACTGTACATCTTATATATATTAAATTACGACGCCAGAATGTCATGACAAAATATGTTTGTTTTGAACCGTCATTACACCGCGACAATACAGAACAAAACAGAACATAAAATGATTTACATACATACATACATTTTGGTGTTAATAGTTGTGAGTGTAAAAATACAATTTTGTCATGGCACTCTATCGTCATGACAAAATTTTGCGAGTGAAGATCGACCTTAATACTTACACAAACATAATGTCTATGAAAAGTTTCGAATAATCATTTCCGTCCGATTTCAGGCAAAAGTCATGGAATCTCTTAATTTATGCGAAAAGGTTAAGTGGGAAGTTTCGTCCTGATATGCGTGAGATTTGTTTCCCAGTAATTTCGTAACCGGATAATTTATTAAGCTCTTAATTTCATGCTTGAACTAGCGTGACGTGTATCTGCTTTTTGTGTGGTGATAAATCGACTATATAATCTACATAGGTACATTAGTTTTGGTTATGCTGTTAATACGAGATTTGTTTTGGAACAAATGAAAATAACACACAAATACAGCGGTCCTTTTGTACATTTCTTATTAAATATTTAGATAAAAGCTGCGCGCCTCGGCAGTTGTGTGCTTTTCCCTTTTGAGATTTTAATATTTAGAAATGGCGTGTTTCGACAACATGTATGCGAGTGCAAATGAAGACCAGAAGCGCGGCATTAGTGAGATCCGAAGCGCGCGCGAATCTGAAACCCTGTCAGCAAAGGTCTTTTACGTTGATGCTCCCGACGGGCGTGGCAAGACATTTGTATTGCAATCACTCATTGCATTTGCCAAGGGGCGTGGCTTGAAGTCCATTTGCCCCACCTTCACTGGACTCGCCACGAGCTTGATGGAAGGTGGGCGTACGCTACATAACAAGCTGCCGGTTCCAATGGATGAGTCATTAGTTTCATCAATGAAGCCAAACTCCTCGCACGCTGCTTTCGCTGTTGAAAAGCGTGCGACTCATCATGATAGACGAGGCCAGCATCATGCCAGGGGCAGCGCTCACAATCATAGACAGACTGTTACGATATTTGTAAAGAGGAAAGCCGGAAGAGGGTGTTCCATTCGCTGGAAAAATTATCCTCATGTGTGGTGACTTCTGATAGTGCTTGCCTGTAGTACCAAAGGCGGGATGCGTGCGAACTTGCGAATCGACCATGAAGTTGAACCCGCTTTGGAAATTGGTAAACAAGTTTACACCTCTTGGTGGGTGTAAACTTGTTTACCAATTTCCAAAGCGGGTTCAACTTCATGGTCGATTCGACATGCGCATCGATGAAGGTGAGGACGAGTTTGTACAATACTTGCTTTCTGTTGGAAACGGCAATACTCGAACCGAATCGACCGCACTTCCGGTGCGCCGTTACAGTTCTCAAAGTGTGATCGATTTCGTGTATGGTGACATCAACACAACACTAGCCAGGGAACCAATGAGAAGCGCACCATCCTTGCACCCAAGAATGATGATTGCGCGCTAATCAATCAGCAGGTGCTTGACCTCCTGCCCGGCGGACAAGAAGTCAAACTTAGTGTTGATAAAGTTGAGACTGATGACATGAATGAGGAACTCTGCCTACCAGTCGAGTTTCTGAACAAGATTGAAGGGTCCGGACTTCCGCGCCATGTTATCCCGCTAAAGGTAAACGCGATTGTTCTTTTTATGAGGAATCTAAACACTAGCAAGGGTCTAATCAATGGAACACGCATGCGAGTCGCAAAAATAAACCGCTACAGTCTGGAATGTGATTTGCTGACTGGCTTCTCAAAAGGCGAGGCGCGTTCTCATCCCTCGTGTGAAGCTCTTACCCTCGGAAGGCACCTTCTCATTTAAAATATCTCGTCTCCAATTTCCGGCCCAGCTCGCGTTCGCCATAACCATCAACAAGAGTCAGGACCAAAGCTTGAAGAAGGTAAGAGTATACTTGCCGGCCCCCGTAATTACACACGGTCAGCTGTATGTGGCCTTTTCACGATTCCGCTCATTTGATGGACTCAAGGTGTTTATGGTTGAGACAAGCGATCAATCAGCTAATCGGGCCAGCAAAGGTCTTTTACGTTGATGCTCCCGACGGGCGTGGCAAGACATTTGTATTGCAATCACTCATTGCATTTGCCAAGGGGCGTGGCTTGAAGTCCATTTGCCCCACCTTCACTGGACTCGCCACGAGCTTGATGGAAGGTGGGCGTACGCTACATAACAAGCTGCCGGTTCCAATGGATGAGTCATTAGTTTCATCAATGAAGCCAAACTCCTCGCACGCTGCTTTCGCTGTTGAAAAGCGTGCGACTCATCATGATAGACGAGGCCAGCATCATGCCAGGGGCAGCGCTCACAATCATAGACAGACTGTTACGATATTTGTAAAGAGGAAAGCCGGAAGAGGGTGTTCCATTCGCTGGAAAAATTATCCTCATGTGTGGTGACTTCTGATAGTGCTTGCCTGTAGTACCAAAGGCGGGATGCGTGCGAACTTGCGAATCGACCATGAAGTTGAACCCGCTTTGGAAATTGGTAAACAAGTTTACACCTCTTGGTGGGTGTAAACTTGTTTACCAATTTCCAAAGCGGGTTCAACTTCATGGTCGATTCGACATGCGCATCGATGAAGGTGAGGACGAGTTTGTACAATACTTGCTTTCTGTTGGAAACGGCAATACTCGAACCGAATCGACCGCACTTCCGGTGCGCCGTTACAGTTCTCAAAGTGTGATCGATTTCGTGTATGGTGACATCAACACAACACTAGCCAGGGAACCAATGAGAAGCGCACCATCCTTGCACCCAAGAATGATGATTGCGCGCTAATCAATCAGCAGGTGCTTGACCTCCTGCCCGGCGGACAAGAAGTCAAACTTAGTGTTGATAAAGTTGAGACTGATGACATGAATGAGGAACTCTGCCTACCAGTCGAGTTTCTGAACAAGATTGAAGGGTCCGGACTTCCGCGCCATGTTATCCCGCTAAAGGTAAACGCGATTGTTCTTTTTATGAGGAATCTAAACACTAGCAAGGGTCTAATCAATGGAACACGCATGCGAGTCGCAAAAATAAACCGCTACAGTCTGGAATGTGATTTGCTGACTGGCTTCTCAAAAGGCGAGGCGCGTTCTCATCCCTCGTGTGAAGCTCTTACCCTCGGAAGGCACCTTCTCATTTAAAATATCTCGTCTCCAATTTCCGGCCCAGCTCGCGTTCGCCATAACCATCAACAAGAGTCAGGACCAAAGCTTGAAGAAGGTAAGAGTATACTTGCCGGCCCCCGTAATTACACACGGTCAGCTGTATGTGGCCTTTTCACGATTCCGCTCATTTGATGGACTCAAGGTGTTTATGGTTGAGACAAGCGATCAATCAGCTAATCGGGCCGGGCGCATCACAACAAAGAATGTTGTTTTTGTAGAGATTCTACGCATGTAAATTGTAATGTAAATTCATATTTTATTATCCTTTTGTACATTTCTTATTAAATATTTAATAGCGTATATGAACTTTGATAAAAGTTCATCAAATTAACATCTTAAAAAATCTTCTTAATTATTTCTTGATTGATTGATTGATTGGACTGTAGAACCAAGTACTTGACAAGTGTCCCGGTTAACGCCGGGCCTATTCCTACAGCCTGTTTACACATAACAATAGGAGGGATAGGAAAGGTTTTTTTATTTTTTTTTGGGACAGAACGACCCGGTTTCAGACACCTAGCGATCGTACGGCACAACACAATTCTAATCTACTTCTAATCTACGGAGGGGGGATAAAGGTTTAATAGGTTCAATGGATAACGATGATATTGGTCTTCAACAATTGCTTCTTTAAATCAGCATCTGGAAATTCCCTGAAATGTAATTCAACATTAATGCTTTCCAGCTTCCTAAAACAAAATTGATTGATTAATTCACTCCGAATACAGTCACCTAGGTAAATCCGATAGTTAGTAATACAAACACAACAGAATTCTAAACTACACAATCATCAATTAATATTTTAAAGAAGTATTATTCCACAAACATCTTAAGACTCCTGAAATTTAATTCTTCAAAAATGTTTTTCGGCTTCTTAAATAATACAAACATTTATTGATTAATCCTCCTAAAACTCAACAACTTACAATAGAATTTCCTGAAATCAAAGTTATTATAATTATATTAATAATAAAACTAAACTGAAATCCAGTAGCATTTAAAAATTATACTGCAAACATGGTTGGGCTGTATAGTACTGAAACTGTCAGTCTAATATTTTGAAACTTAGAAACCAATTTCTCAGAATTCCATCGACAAACAGCGAAACACTTAACATCAAATTGGTAAGAAACACCAATCGAAATAAACAAAATTTTCAAGATCAGCCTCAAAATAACGTAAAAATTTCAAAATTTAGTATAATATTATAAATTCCATCTTATCGATAACTACACCAACGATAAGTTTTGTTTTACGCCGCAATTATTTCATCCCGCGAATCTCTGTTTAAATAATGTGTCCAAGATAAAAAGGTAATTAAATTATTACAACAACAATGTTAGTTCCGAATAATGAAAATTAACAGAATTATTCATTAATTTTACACGTATGAGCACTTTAAGTAAGAACTAACAAGCAATTTATTCAAGATTTCAATACTCTTACCTTATTAAAGAATCAAATCAATTGCATACAAAGGGGCAATTAAATATCTAAAAGATTTTTTTCTCAGTACAATACCGCCCTATCCTTTAAATAATAATCCAAGCTTAATAGTGAAATATTATTTGCACGTAACAGTACATAAATAACAATCTTAAGAGTTTATACAAAATAATAAGAAATCATATAGTGATTTAAATAAATAATTAATCGTTCGTTAAGAGTTAAACTTAATAACTCACAACACTATAAGTAAGATAAAAATTAATTTACATTTAGTGTTCATCTTCTCAGTAAATTTCATTTGTAACTTATTTGGTAATACTTTAACTTATGGAAGTTTATAAAATTCCAGGAGATGGCAATTGTCTTTTTAATGCTATTCTCCATCAGCTACAAATGAAAGAACCCCAGAAACCATCCTGCAATGTTAATCAGTTACGGACTATCGTAACTGAGTACCTCAGGAATAATCTTAATGATTACATTCCATCTTTGCTGGATTTTTGCCGTTCTATATATTCATCTAACCTTAAATTGTCTGAAAGTGATTTAATAACAAAATATTTAACTAATTTACAACAAGATGATTTCTGGGGTGGTGCTGAATGTCTATCCGCAATTTCAAAATTAAAAAATATAAAAATTAATGTACATTACCCCAATTCCCAACACCAAGTCAATTTTTTTCCTGAAACTCCAGAATACAATTTTGAAATTAATTTATTATACACCGGAAACCATTATGATAGTTTAGTTCCACAACGTAATTCATCTATCTGCACATTCTCTGAAATTTAATAATGAATTAATATTTTCCTGCTACATGTCCTACCTAAATGGAAAAAATGTCAATAATAGCAAAAAAATCATATATATTAGCTGTTCAGATAAAAACTTATTTATCCCTATTTTTAAGACGACAATAGTTTTCTTATAACAACAAATGTATAGTTTTCTTATAGCAACACAATTATAAAACAAACACACGCGCGCAAACACATCGTAATTCAATGATCATTTTTGATCATCATGATGATAAAAGAAATACACAAACTACATCCTTTTATATTTTTTTAATTCTTTTCTGTTATTTGTCTTTTAACTAAATGACCACCTACCCTACAAGCCAAAAGCACTTAGTCGATGATTCCTTTTCAATTAAAACAAAGGACTTGCAATGCTACACCCTGTCTAAATGTATCTATATATACGATTAATATGTTTATTAAAACTATATAAAAAAAATTTTAATTATAAAAACCATATCAACCAAATACTTTTGGCCTGTAGTGTATATAACCATATTATTATTTTTTATGAAATGATCGTGTGCACGTATATAACAGTCTATACAAGACAAAAAAAAAAGAAATTTGTATATATATGAATGTACATAAAAACCTAAGGTCGAACCTATTTTTCATTTTATATCCCTTTACAACTTTCTTCTAAATTTTAACGTAATGTATAAATAGCTACCACACACACACGCAAACCGTACCACACCACACTATGGCGACACATTAAAACTGCGTATTTACTACACAAGCACAACAACCACTAAAATATATGGATATATTAAATAAAAATAAATAAAATCAAAATTTATATTGAAAATATAATCAAAAATTAAAATAATTAAAATAATTAAAACACTTATCTTATATATCCTTCGGAATTATCCCCACAATGTACACAAACTCGTACATAAAAATTATTGTGATGTATTTCCTCGCACGACACACAATTCCCATATATTGCAGCGCACTACCACAGAATATATAACAGAAGCGACATAACTCCATTTTTATATGAATTTCTTTCGTCTCAAATATTTAAATTTTTTACATCAAAATAGGAGTGGTAAAATTGTTTAAATGGTAGATAATAGATAGCGCTAGCAGTTTTCAAAAAAATTAAAATATCTTCGCAGTGTACAACTACAATTTCCTCTCAATTGGCTCTCTCTATAAGAAATGTCACTTTTGGCTACACATCAACAGCAACGAGGTATTTGTCACAAGCACAATACAAAATTATATGCATATTAGGAAGGAAAATGAAAAAATTACAACAAACGATGATGTTCCAGCACAAGTGAGTTTTAATAATTTATTAGAACTGAATTAACTATTATAATATTGTTTTATTTCTAGGGATGTGCATGTGTGCCGTTTCGACGGAACTATGCGGCAAATCGGTAATTCGTAATCCTCCTAGTTCATATATTAGAGCTGAATTATTAGCTGAACGGGAAACCCATGTTTATGATTTACATACTTTAGAGGGAACTCTAAATCAAATGTATGCCCGATAAAATATTGCATAAGTCCTGATATTATATGTATATGGTACTAATGAAAGTGTTATCTTATCATTTTTATATTCTAGTTACGAGTTTAATAAGGTCAAGCCGTGAATTGGCTCATTGATGTGAATAAGGCCAGGCCACACAAATAACAAAGCATACTAAACTTGTTTTCCAAACAGTCTTCAATTTAACACCACACGAAATTATATTACAAATAGTTCGGCCGATGAGTGTTAGATTGTGGCTTTAATCCGTAATGCTGGATTCGATGTTAAAATTGACTAGAAATTGGGACATGTTATAATGGGAACGCTACCTTTGTCACCATAACATCTAAAATAAGTAATTGATTCGCTCTCGGTTCGTTCGGAAGCTCTCACTGGTATTGTAGAAAGAAACCCAAGCTAACGCATTTATGAAAAAGTTTTAATAAAAAGCCGAAAATTTCTATTAATCAGTTGTTTTATTTTTAAAATTTTCACGTAAACTTCATCCGGCGTAAGTGTTCTTCTGAACAAAATAACTACCGCCAATTTTGGTCGATACACAATAAGTAGGAATTACCAAAAATTACAAGTAATGCTGGAGTACGTGAAATCACTACATTGATTCGCTTTACATCATCGACAAATCCAATAGCGTCTTGCCAGTCTAATCGCCCTTGTTTCGTTAAGCGTACGGTTGAAATGAGTATAATGACCCCTATTATGATTGTCGTGTCGATGTCGAACGACAAACAACTCCATAGTACTGCCACATTAAAATTGCAAAATTATCAGGTTTTAAACAATTTTTTAAAATCTACAGATAGTTTTATGGCCTCTAGTCGTAAACTAAAACATCATCGACAAGGAAAAGTAATGAATTTATAAAGTTTTATAGTAGAGTCGTTATCGATGCGACAACCATAATTGGGGTAAATGTCTTGTCTCTGGAATTCTTCGAGACGCAAGTTTTGGGGCTCTCATGTCAGACTCGAACGCGACAATGTTGACTGCAAGGGACAATTATGCCGAATGAATTAAATTCATTCTGATATAGCTTGTAATCCGTGGAGACAATATTTTTCCCAATCCGGGCATATTCCATCAAAAATATTTGATACCCGTGCTAAAGAATATAATATATTCTGTGCCCGTGGTAAATTTTTAGAATTAACCGAATCATTTTCATAATAATAATGCTCATTGTTTGACAAATGATCGCAAACAATTTGACAGAAATCGCAGAGAGAGAATTTATATTTACACTCTAAAACTTTAATGTTTACAAAATATTTTTTTTTCTAATTTAGAGCCATCTATTGGTGAACGTGGGAACTATTTTAGGAGTATTGTCAAAAAGAAATTGGTTTCTTACTGTCGTTTCTGATATATTCTGTGGCACTACACACTATTTTTAATTTTAATTTTATTTATAATTATAATTATATTAATTTCACTTTTAATTAAATTATTAACACGTTATTATTTTATTTTATTTATTTATCTATTTATTACACATTACAGTACATTAAATTAAAATTTAATTTTAATTTTATTCTAAACAGAGAAAATCTTAAAAAATCTTCTTAATTATTTCTTAACCAAAAATTCAATAAAATTTAATCATGTGACTGATTACTCAGTCACAGGTCAGCTAGTTTATATCTAATATACAAATTATTGGTACAAACTTAAAAACTTAACAGACGATATACAAATTTTACCGTTTTAAATTTTTAAAACGTGTTTGGTTAATATTTCCGCCACTATAATAAATATGATAATTATAATCGGGTGGGTGAATATGTTGTGGCCAACACCCGACTTTCTTTTACGAGAAATGTATAAATAGATCTCTAATAAACCACACAGTTAATTTCTAATTCGAAAAATTAAACCTACTAGGATTTTTGTCAAAAACTCTCTTACAATATAATAAAAGATCATTATTTCTATTTAAATTCCAGAAAACCAACAAGATCAACCCTTGTTGAAAATTTAACTTCACTACAAAACTTGAATAAGCTCATGGAAGATGTCGCTTCCGGTACATACATAGATGTTCATATACTACATTTCGCATGGGTCTCCCAATTAATGTACAATAAAAACTTTAGTATGAAGATTGATTCCGAATTATCATTAATATTTGCCTTTAAAGCGCCGCTAGAGGCATCGTAGTCGCCCGAGCCAATGGGGTATAAATTCATTTATATGTCAAACCGTATAGGAAAATGGTGCAAGCCAAATTTTAATTTGAATTTATTATTTTTTCGCAATATATTACACCACAGAAGAATATAATAAATTAATAATAATAGCACATGAAATATAAATATATATTAATTTTAGGAAATCAATCCAGAATTAATTACGAAAATTAGCTTGAAAGTGCCGATTTGTTTTTATGATTGTAATTGTTGTTCTATGATGTCTGATGAAAAATTTGATATTTCAATATCAGTCATTATTTACTATTGCGGTGGCGGAAAGTTTACCAGACTGGAAACATAATATTGTGTGGTGTTGAAGGAATTACTCAAAACATGTTCAAAACTGCAAGTATTTGATTGCAATCGTCAAACCTCGAAGTAAATCTTTCCATTCATTTCAACAAGCAATGGATAAATAATGCCACTTGCAAATGTCCAGGAGGTCATGGGAGTAAATGTAAACACATTATTGGAAGCCTTCTATATTTAAATCAGTTAGTCATATTATTTATAACAAACAATACACGATCACGTATGAAGACTAATACTGGAAAACTTTCATTTGCTACTCCAATAAGTACCACGGGTAGAAAATGAATCTTTAATGAATATTTAAAAAAACTTGGTCGAAATGTTTTATTTTTGTACCATTTGGGCTGTAATGCAACTAACACTCACTGTTTTGGTAAATATATTTTTATCAAATTAATTTAATTTGCAAATTACTGATTTAAGACATTATTTTACTATGCAGTTTGACATAAAAATAAATTTATACCACTATTGGCTCTAGTTAAAAAATATCCTGCAGATGTCAGCTACTTTGCTTTAAAAAACGAATAGATGCAAAATTTTTGTATTTTGATCAAAAATCATTTACGGTAAAATTTAAAAAATAATCTGAACAAATTTTGTTTTAAACTTAATCTAAAATGTTTTTATTTTAATCGTTTTTTCGTTTATACCAATATACAAAATATGCATTTCCAAAATGGCTGCCAGTTCCATTCTACTAATGTTCGGGATAAAAATCACTGGGATCTCCCAATTTGTGGAAAATTTATAAGTTTGACGTTTCACCCCGATCAGTCGATTCGCCTGACCTGCAGGGAACCAACAACATTTAATTTTTCATGATTACTATACAAAAAAACAGCTTTTTGTACAAAATCATCAATCAGTCATTTCCACTTAAATTTTGGCAAACGGATTTAAGCCGATAGTGTTGAAAATATAATTTAGAATGTTCTAGTTTATTGTCTTTTTTCTCGAAAATAAAAAACTTTTCAAAATATTTGCAAAAAAACGAGAAATTTCTTATGCGGATACTTCTATACCGGTGGAGATTTCGGCCAAAAATCACTGGAATCGCTCAATGTATGAGAAAAGCTTAAGTATGAAGTTTCATCCCGATCATTCAATTCATCTGACATTTAGTCTGCAGATATTTAGTCAACACAGAACCGTACTTACACTTCCACACAAAGATTTTTTTGACTTGGGCGATATAACGAATGGTAAATCTGCAAAAATCTCAAGGTCAAAATTTTTCAAGATTACTTTAGTTTGTTTTACTATGTAAAAGAAAGTAAAAAACATTTACTGTACAGTACAGTGTTTGTTCAAAGTAGCCATTTACTTACCAGAAGCTGCCACTTCTGATGGGTATCGATTTCGGTCAAAAAATCACGGGGATCTCCTGACTTATAGAAAAGGCTTAAATATGAAGTTTCACCAGCAGCTCAATTTTTAGCAGTAGAGAGAACACCGACATTTAGTCAAAAGGCTCAAGAGGTGTTATTGTCGGCGGCAACACCCGACTCTCTTTTACGACAGCCGTACATCCCGAATTCACCACACTTAATTTCTAAAGCGAAAAATTGAACCATGGAAGCTACCACTTCTGGTACGCAGATGTCCACCATTCCCATAGCTCTCCCAGTTTATGCAAAGTACACATATTCAGTGTTGGTAAACATTCCAGTTCCATTCTGTAATTTTTTAGTAAGCTAAAAAGTTTATGTAGAGATAAATTTGTGCGTTTGTTTTATTTGTCCAGCAATAAACAAATATATAGTTTGAAACTATTTTCATAGTCTAGAAAATTATTATGTTCATCCACTTTAAAAAAAATAAATTTTCGCGTTTTGCTGTCAAGATTTTTCTAAATTTTATTAAGGCGATGCCACATACACATTTCTACGGACGACATCTAAAAACAGATTTCGCATTTTCGAATTAATTAGAGCATATTTTTGACTCAAATCAATGAGATAATATGTAAAATATCTCAAGTTATTTTAATTGAAAAATTATCAATTTTCTATTTAGCCGTTCCTAGAAACGATTTTTTCTCTGAATGGTATAATTTTTCACGTGAACGAACGCACAAAAATCTAAAACGATTTCCGAACTCAACAAAAAATTTTAAACGATATTTTTCTCTGTTTCCTCTAAACATGGTGAATCGCAAGAAGCGAGTCACAAGCGGGGTCATTCTTATATGAAAGACCTCGCAAACGACTCGCCTTGGCGAGTCAAAAGCGAGTCGTTAGTATTTCACCTGGCGTATGGAAATTAAAATGAAAGCGAGCTCATGTAAATGTATTGGTAGTTCGTATTCTCTTCACATTAGAGTCATTTACGACGTGCGGGTGAATTAAAAGCGAGTTACAGGCGAATCAAGAACGAAATGCATTCGACGTTAAAGTGAATCATTAGCGAGCAGCTTTTTATTTCTCAATCAATACTTTCATAAATAATGTCTGAAAAATAAAATTCAAAACGTTGGTTTCCATAAATTCGTATATATTTATTTCTAATATTTTATAAATCATTTTGTATTATCCTATATTATTAATACTATATTAACACTATTAATTAATACTACAATATTAACTATTATTAATATTTATTATATATGCATACTTATTATTATTTTTTAATATTTTTTATCAATAATCAAATTTTTCACAACTATTCCACACTAAATGCGTCAATTTAATGATAATAAAATGGCTACCTTACCCATAACAAATATGCTCGCGTACACTATACTAATTTTCCATGTATTGGTGTCGTATGAAAATCTTAATTCGCTTGCGACTCGCTTTTGACTCAATTTGGCGAGGCCTCGCAAATTAGAGGGTTGTCTGTAAACTTCAACAAATGTCAAAAAATTCCAAAACAAAATATGTATATATTTTTCATTAATTTAATATTTTTATAAGGCTCATCATGAATATGGTATGGTAAACTTATTTAATTATAAAATGAATTAGCTGCTTATGTATTGTATTATGAAAATTTTATAAAGAATTGTTGTTGTAAAAATCGTCTGTATTTTTTTTTGGTATGTGGCGAGGCAAAATAAATTTACGCACGAATCGTCTGTTATTAGATGTGTATGTGGCAACGCTTTTATTCTAGTAGAGTTTTCACTAGCGCATTCTATATGTGAAAGAGATAACTACAAACTTTTTACGTCAGCTGCGTACCGCATCTGCGAAATCGTAAGCTAAATATTTCGCTACCGAAATTTTACGTCAAATTTGTATGTACAATTTATCTTAGCGCAAGCTGGATACCGACCTTTAGCAAAGAAGGTTTTTGTTATATACTAAACCTAATAAAAGAGGATATTATTCATAAAATAGGGATTATGCGCTTTCCCCGAAACAAAAACTAACGGCTGCTCTTCGTTATTATGCTGCTCATCATTAACACGTTGTATTGGAAAAACAATTATTTACAGTACGTGCAGCAAGAGCGTGTTAACATATTAATTATTTTATCATTTTTATAGTTTGTGTTATTTTTCGGACGTAAACAAAATTAAGTGGTATGCACAAACGTGTATGCTGGTCTACAATTTACACATAATTCTACGTTTGACATATTCATTTCTTCTAATCAAACTTTACATACACGTACAATTATTTATACGGGCCGGGAAAAAGATAAAGCAATAAATTATATCTCTTTTCTGCCTGCCATCACAATTGTGTGGGTAACGAAAAAAAATCATGTCAAAAATTTATTTTTTCAAAAATAATTCCGATTTAACTAAGATCCGTTGGGTTTAACTAAGATCCTATGTGACGTTGGGGCCACAGGTGGTGGATAGTGGACGGCCTATCGATAGGTAGGTTAGCGGTGAATTAAATAAGTCGCCCTAACCACAGCTGTGCTGGGAGAGGAGTCTCAGGGAACTGGGGAGTGGTTAACCTCAGTTCACTAAATTCTGAGTGCCTATGATACCCAGCACGGAAGTGCAATCTGATGGCGCCATAAAACCATCGACTACCAACCACGACGAACTAAACGTCACGTCTTCCTGCGTTCCCGGGTATCCAAGGAGTGAGTTGGAAACTCCTATAAACGGGTCATCCCTTGAATGGAATGAGACCAATTGGTTTGGGATACCCACATGAAAAGCTGAATGGGTGGGTGAATGGTATAGGAGAACGGGGCGCGGGGGGTGGGAGTGCTCGTGAAGTCAAGGGGCTGCATTAAGGTGTTATGCGACCCACCCTTGATGATCGACTAGGCTGGGCACCCTTTTAACAAAGCCCAGTCGTGAACGGAGCCCTCTGGATACCTGGCGACCTCCAGCTGTATCTAGCCATCCCCGTGTATACGGATCTCTGCACGAGGTGACCATCATTTTCTCCGATATTCGTGAGAACACAATATGGATTTAAAAAATAAAAAAACAAAAGAAGTGGCCAGCACTTCCCAAATGCTGGTGGGGACGAGGGGTCTGCGACTCCAGTCGTCAGTGGGAGCAAAACTGGTTCCGAGGGTTGCAAGCCAGGAACTAATGGCAGCGGTAAGAAGGAGAAGGTCATTGCTCCTTCGGTTCGGATGTATATTACTCAATAACCTTGGATCAAGAACAACAAGATCTGTGGTCTGCAAGCGAAGGGTTACACCCTTTTTCACGCTTGTGGGACTGAAAAGAGCAGATCTTGTATATTGGTGGGAAATAACAAACATTTTTTTCTACTTCCACAGTATAGCAATGGGGACATTGCTGCGATCTGTCTAGAGATGGAGGGGAGAAGATTCTGGCTAGCAGCCGCATACATAGACCGGGAGATGCCAGTGCCACCAGGTACACTGGGGGCACTAGTTTCTGATGCAGAAAGAAGGAACGTGGGAGTTATCCTGTGGTGCGACGCCAACACGCACCATACCATCTGGGGTAGGTTAGGTTAGGTTAGGTTAGAGTAACTGCTATCGCACACTTAGGCCAGTATTGGCCCATTGTGATACCACAGGATCCTATCTCCCCTTTACTCCTGCTGAAACCATCCAGAGCTACTTATGTAGCGTAAAATATCTCGTATTCCACAGCCCGCGAGTTCCGAAAGGCTGTCCATGTACACACACTGAAAAAACAAAATTGGTTAAGTCAAAGAATCTACATTCTTTGATTTTTATTTTGAATTATTAAAGAAAACTTTCTTGATTTTAAATAATATATTACACGCATCATACAATACAATTTTTTAAATTTGTGAACACGCATTCTATGTTTTCGATAATTACCCTTTCTTTAATTCGAACAATGTAGTTTTAGAAATATAGAATACAAATGTTTGAATTTGCAAATACGTATTCTTAAATTTCCCAAATTGTGCTATTATTATGTTACCTACTCGCTCTTGATTCTCCAAATTGATTTATTATTTTGTGTGCTTTAGTTTCCCAATATCACAAAAAGTTTTCTTCGATCTTGAAAATATATTAGTGGAAACATAGAAATAATGTTGTAAATTTGCAAATACACTTTCTGTAATTTTCAGTTTCAGTATTTTGAAGTTTCTGATTTGGTGACATAATTCGCCAAATTGATAAGTTCTTGTATTGTACTTATCAGTACGAAACCAAGCTGTCAAGAAGAGACCTAAGGAAGTTCTCATTTTTGTAAGGGTTTGTTTTTCTATATCTTTGTGTATACAAGTACCTTGGGGTTAAAATGAGGGGGGGGGGGATTCTAATTTATTGAAAATCAATAAATCTTGCCCTCAAATGCATTAAATCGGACAATTTTAATTGTATATAATTTTAAACGCTTTATATGAAATTAATAAAAAAATCTTTGTTTTTGGTAATTAAATGTCTAATATGGAAAATCGTAATTGACATAATCATGGAATAATTTAGATGAATTAAATAAAAAAATCTAAATTTCTGCAAATAAATTATCTGATATTGCAAATCATAATTTACATATGCAATGAATTAATTTAATAAATTAGGGAAAGTTGAACATAAATTGTTTGAATCCGATAATTTTATATTCTTTAAATATTAAAATGTTTTATATAAAATCATAAAAAAATTCCTCGATTCAGCAAACCGGCTCGCTGCGAAAATAAAGAATCTTGTTTGGTATTATTAATGAAACTTAATGTATGGCTAAAAATCATAGAAAATATTTGTTGATATCTGACTACATTTTGTTTAATATTAAAGAATCATTTTTTTCTGTGCACCTAAATACTTATGCCTTCTGTATGATAGTGCCGGACACGAGCATAGGAAGTGATCTAGCGTCTCTTCCTCCTCTTCGTCTGAACAACTTCTACAAAAGTCATTCAACAACTTCTACAAAAGTCAGTCAGATTATCTGGATACTGAAATACTCGCTCATCTCCTTAAGAGATGATCGGCAATCCAGCGCCACCCGTGACTTCAGACAAACCGCCTCTAGCGATCTGACCGTCGCCTGACTGTCCACATAAATTGCGATATCCCTCTAACGGATACCACGGTATGCTTCAACCATGTCCCGACTTCGCCTATCGCCACCACTTCAGCCTGGTACACGCTGCAGTAGTCAGGGAGACGAACGGAAATATTAACATTAAGCTTCTCACAGAAGACTCCGGCTCCTACTTTGCCGTCTAGCTTAGAACCGTCCGTGAAAAATTGCAGTGCCTCGTTTTCCAGTATTGATCCGTTCCTCCAGGATTCTCTCGGAGGACAGATGGTCCGGAAAACTTTATCGAAGCACAACGTTGGTTTAATATAATCTAGATTCGCCAGTTCTTCCCTAAGCGATCTAACTATCGTTGAGTGTCCCGCCTGAAGACACTTCCACTGAGAGACAGCCGAGAGCCTTGTAGCCACATTGGCTGCCATCTGCTTACCAAAAAATTCGATTGGAATAAGGTGGAACATAACCTCTAAAGCGCGTGTAGGTGTTGACCTAAGCGCCCCGCTTATAAGCATAGAGGCCGTTCTTTGCACCTTCTCCAACATCTTCCTATATGTTACCTTCTCCAGAGCTGGCCACCACACACCCACCCCATACATCAGCACAGGTCTTACCACAGCGGTATAGAGCCAGTGTACCAGCTCTAGTTTTAGACCCCATCTCTTCCCTATGGCGTTCTTACACGAGTAAATGTTCCGGAAGCTGTCTTCCTCTCGTCGAGAGCCTGACAGGATGTCCTCATCAGGTTCCAGAGAGAGGAGGCTACTTCCCCTAACTATGCTCCCCAGAGCCGAAGCATTACTTTCCTGGCCGTCCTCAGCCTGCTTGACCGTCTCTTGTTGGGTCCGTTCGCCGTCACCCCCAGGCTGGTCTTTCGCAGTTGCGTCGGTCTCGTCCTTTTTATATACTTTGAGAGTGATCGACCCGAACCCGAAGTTGATCACTCCCTTTAATTTTGCAAGGGAAGCCAGGGATTCTTTATTGATCAGCATGATTACCAATCTAAAGCCTCCCTTAGCTTCCTCTCGCTTAATAATCCTCCAGTCTTCCGTTGGAAGATCGGGATTACTGGCCTGAATGATCTCGAGGATCTCTTCTATTTTATCCGGCTCGGTTGGTAGCCAAACACGTGCCCTCGGCCTGCTCGGGATTTCCTCCCTGCAGACTGCCTCAAGCCACACGCCCGGCCACACCTCACCTACTTCGTCAATTGCCCTTTTGTAAAGGTCGACCGATCTCTGATCCGAGGACGCAGCCAACTGCACGCGCCCCTGGTACCATCCCGCATCTCTGCAGGACGGGGGGGATCCCGGATTTTCTCTCAGGATCCGCAGAAAAATGGAGTTTAGTGCATTAAACACTACTCTCCATTTCTCTGACGTGATGCTCCCATCTTCCTGACTTCTGTCAATGACGGCTAGCACCAGCACGTGCTCCTTTAGGATCTCACTGAATAGCTTCAGTTTTTGATCCCTAGAAGCACCCGATGTCTTATCTACGTGAACCTTGGCTCGCTTACTCTCGCCCGTTTCCAGCTCTTCCTGGGACCTCTGTCTTTTAGACACAAGGGCCCTTTCCGAGCTGTCACGGCCGACAGTTTTTTTAGCCCATGCCACAGATCCTCGTTGTTCTACTGTAACCTGCCCCTCAGGGGTCGCAGCCAGTTTTTCTAAAATCCTATACACCGACCGTCTCTCCCTGTATCGACGCTTTGAATGAGGGATTTCTCTCAATTCCCCCTTATTTCCTTTAGCGGTTCCGCTTCCACCTGGCTTCGATGCCAAAGTGTCGCTTAACCCTGATGATGAAGCCCCACCTTTACGGTTAGAGTTGCTAACTTCTTCCGGTTTTTGAAGGGTGCCGGCCCCTTTAATTTTAATTTCTGTTGTTTCTTCCATGTTTCTCCCACGAGTATCGGAGAAATATAGGTCAACTTGCGCAGAGATCCGTGTACGCAAGCAAGGCTAAATACAACTGGAGGTCACCAGGTATCCAAAGGGCTCCGTTCACGACTGGGCTTTGTTAAATGGGCCCCCAGTCTAGCCGATCATCAGCACGGGTCGCGTTTAATCCAGCCCATTGGCTTACCGAGCACCCCACCCCCCGCACCCTCGCCCTCCTCCCACATTCACTCACTCATTCACCCATTCATATGGATATCCCAAACAAATGGGATCCACTTCATTCATGGGATTACCGTTTATAGGGTTCCCCACTCACTACCTCGAGGCCCGGGAGCACAGGGAGATATGATGCTCAGTTCACCGTGGTTATGGTCGATGGTTTTATGGCGCCATCAGTTCGCCTTTCCCTACTGGGTATCCTAGGCACTCAGAATTTGGTGAACAGAGGTTAACCACTCACCCGTTCTCTGAGACTCTCTTCCCAGCAGAGCTGCGGTTGGGGACAGCTTATTTAATTCACCGCTAACCTACCTATCGATAGGCCGTTCACTATCCACCATCTGTGACCCCCCCCCCCCATCTGGGGTAGCTCGGATATAAATGACAGGGGGACTTTTTGAACTTCTCTTAAGAACTAACCTCACTACTAAACTTTTGAATTTCTCTTAAGAACTAACCTCACTATTAGTAATATAGACCAGCGTGTCAATTTTGTACGAAAAGCAACAAACGCGAGGTGAGCAAATCGGAAAAATATAGTATTGAGCATCTTGTTTGTATTAGTAGGCGAGACGCATGCGCACGATCTTGTTTTGATTTTTTTTGGATTGACGTTTCTATGCGAAAACATTTCGCAATTTTAGAACTAATTCGAATTATCCTCATATTTCTGAATTAAATTGAACATAATTCACACACATAATTCACAAACGAATAGAAGAGGTGAGTAGACGTCAGTATCGAAAAAAATAAACCGATTCAACCGGAACCATTTATTTTGACACCTACCATCGCAAAAATGACAAATAGAATGCATATATACAACAGAGCAAAACACACAATACAAATATATAATTGTGTATTATACACTGTATATGTATACAATAAAATTTTGTTCACCTCGTCAACTCGCGCTGTCGTTTTGCGTACAAAATTGATACACAGGAACCCATCTTTATTATTAGTAATACACAGGAGGTTCTGGATATCAGTCTGGTCTCCGAATTTATCTCACCGATGATCAGGGAATGGTAGTGGCGAACGTTTAAACATAACGTTTAAACCTAATCTAAATATGACAAAACAGTACGTATTCAGAAATCCTAGGAGGACAGTATGGCATGTATATAGGTAGGTATTGGAGGGCATTATTCCATCTAGACTTCCAGGACTCTCCGACACGGGTAGTAAACTGGATTCAATGGTGGACACTCTGACTTGGCTTTGCAATACCTCTATGAGGGTAGCCTGTCCTTTAACAAAGCTGAGGAGGAAGCGAAAACCTGCTTTCAATAGAGCGAAAAGATCTAGAGACAGTCAGGAATGGGACTTCTATAAGTAATGCCTCAGAGTATACAAAAGGGAGGTAAGGAAGGCGCAGAGGAATTCGTGGAGGCGCTTCTGTGATAGAATGGAAAGGGTCTCCGAAACCTCGCGCTTAAGGAAAGTTCTCTCTACCAATCCAGCTGTTCCAGGCTATCTGTTAAAAACTGATGGCAAGTGGACGGTTTATAGTGAAGAGACTCTTGATGGAAACACACTTCCCCGGTAGCAAGGACGTGTCGACTGCAGAGCCTTTGGATGGTTGCGGGTCTAGGGTTGACTGCGGGGTCCAACTGTTGTGTACAGAGGATAATCTGGGAGGATAACACTCGGAGAATAAAATGGGCTATTAAAGGGTTCAAGCCTTTTAAGTCAGCTGGTCCGGATGGGATTGTACCAGCAGAAATTCAGAAGAACCTGGAGGTCTTCTGTCGCTGGCTGGAAGTAATCTTCAAAGGGTGTCTGAAGCTGGGGTACATTCCCGAGAAATGGAGGGAGGCTACGTTGATCTTCATCCCAGAAACTGGGTGAAGGGGGTCAACATGCGTACCATAAGGGTGTTTGTGATTGTTTCGTATATTGGTCTATTTTCAGCACTCTCAAATTAAATACACAACCGTAGGAAATTCTTCCATTTGTGTCAATCTGTAGTATGACAACGATTATGATAATCGATACTTACTTATACACAATCAACTTCCCAACCATCTTATACTTTCCTTTCCATTAACGCTGGGTCGCGGATAAATTTGAATCTTTGACTTATACATGGAAAATGTGTAAGAATCACAACAATCAGTTTCGAACTTCAGCAGTGTATTTAATTCGAGAGTGCTGAAAATAGACCAATATACGGAACAATCACAAACACCATTACGATCGAAAAACCAAAGTAAACTATAATAAATTCGTAAACACGAAAAGTTAGTTGTGTAAATAGAATATAGATGAGAAATGTGAAAGAATCGAATTTCGTACGCTATGCAGTAATTCGCTAGTAGTACAACAACATGGTATTGCTCTATATATATAGAAAATATTCCAATGTAAAATAATACAACATCAATCGTCGCGACCTACCGTTCGAAACTGATTGTTGTGATTCTTACACATTTTCTTTCCATCTATTATAAGTCAAAGATTCAAAAATGTACCATAAGGTAAGCCCGTGGATATGATGGCATCACACTGGTCTGTGGAATTGAGAAGAAGTCACTGGATTTTCAGGAATTCTCGTTGGTGGCGTATCTCGATATCGAGGATGCGTTCAATAACGTGAATGTGGAAGCAATTATGGAAGGATTTGCTACCTTTTGAGATCGAAGACCCAAAATCAAGCTAATTATTACTACTCCTCTGGAAAACAGTATTCAATAGACTACTATTGGAACTGGAGGGGGAAGGAATAGGTGTGGTTGCTTACGCCGATGACTTCACGATAGCTGTCTCAGCACCCAAGCACCTGGGTACAAATCAGTGGTATGGTGCAAAATGCGTTATCAATAACTGCGGGGTGGGCCAGCAGATGTGGATTGGGGATTAACCCATCTAAAACAGAACTGGTCGTTTTCACTAGGAGGTATAAAATTCCGCAATGTTTTTACCAAGCCTGGTAAAAATTCTTCTAGAAAGTAAGCTCAGTTGGAAACCAAACACGATCGAAAGAGTAAAGAAGGCCATTGTGGCGCTCTACTATTGTAAAAATGCCACTGGAAGGAAATGGGACTTGAAACCGGAGCTGGTGCATTGGCTTTACACGGCAGTTGTTGTATCGTGTGAGTATATGGTGGCCTGCACTGGAGAAAGTATCATAAAGGAATATGATAGCGAAGATGCAGAGGGTAGCCCAGAGGGTGTTTGCTCATTAGTGGGGCGCTGAAAACGATCCCCACTAGTACCCTAGAGGTTTTGCTGTACCTTCTCCCGTTGGATATTATCGGCAAGCAAATGGCGAATAAAACGGCCGCCTGGCTCTCAGCGACTTCGGGTTGGAAGTGTCTGCAAAAAGGGGCACTCAACTATAGTTAATTCAGTGAGGCATGAACTGGTGAATTTTGACTACAAAACACCGCGTTTCTGCTTCGACAAGTTTTTCAAGGTGATTATCCTCTCTAGGGAGGATTGGAATAGTGGTCTCGTTATGGAGACCGGGACTTTTAAATTCTTCACCGACGGCTCCAAGTTGGATGGTAAAGTGGGAGTCGGTGTGGGAACTAAATGTAAGTTTATCCTTTCGTCTGCTCGAGTACTCAGTGTGTACCAGGCTGAAGTTATAGTGATTGAAGAGGTCATGAACTGGTTGAAGCATAATGTAATATCATTAACTGATATCACTATATGTGGACAGTCGGGCGGCCATTCTTTCGCCGGATTCAGTTTCCCTGGCGTCAAGGGTGGAGTTGGATTGTCACACATCTCTTAACGAGATGAGTGAGCATTTCAATATCCAGTTGGTCTGGGTTCCGGGCCATTCCGTCGTTGAGGGAAATTGCAGGGCAACGAGTTAGCAAGGTGCGGTACAACTCTCCAACTGGAATCAGCGAGAAGGCTGCAGGGACGAGGATTAGGAGACTCTTGTTCATTTTCTCTGCTCGTGTCCCGTGCTAGCTGGTAGAAGACATGATCACTTGGGCAAATACACTATGGACAGCCTCTGTGATCTTGAAAGCTGTAATGTGCGAGATCTTTTACGCTATATTAATAGTACTAAATGGATTTAAGGGAGTTTATGATGTCGGATCCTGTGGTATCACAATGGGGCATAATTGGCCTAAGTGTACGATAGCAGCCACTGAAACTTAACCTAACCTAACCTAAGATCCGTTAAAATCCGGAAGACATTACAACCTGTCATTTTTTCACACACATTTGTGTGGGTTGGACTTAAGCAAACAATTTTTTTGTCTGGCCGGAAAAGGATATTGGGGCATTCACATGTAGAAAATTCTTTTCCTCTACAAATTTTTGAAGCTAAATATGAAGGATCCGCTATATAAAAATATTCAATATGCGAGAAAGTAATAAAACATATATAACATAGTAATGACATAATTTTTTTATACAATGATTTAATAATCATTTATTTTAATTAATTCAAAAACGAAATTTACATTTTTATCTATGGCTTCTGTTTTTATTATGAATCCCGAACGAAATATTTTTTTTTAGTTAATTTAAAAATTGTCTTCATAAAAATACTCGGATCGAATATATTTTATGGCAATATTTATTTTTGTGGCAACATTTCATAGTGGTTTAAGCGGTGTAGTGACTTAAAAATCTTCTGCAAAATTTTGTTGGGATATATTTATTTTCTTGTCTCTCAAGCGCAAAAAGTCAATGTTATAAATGGCCCATTTACATGCGACCAACATTTTTCTTCTGCAAAATGAAAGAGATATAACATTGACTTTTTTCACATGAGAGTCAAGAAAAGAAATATATCCCAACAAAATTTTGCACAAGATTTTTAAGTCACTACACCGCAAAAACCACTATAAAATGTTTCCATCAAATATATTCGATCCGAGTATTTTTAAGGCAACATTTTTAAAATTACACAAAATAAAAAATATTTCGTATTTATAATTGTTAAGGTTTTTGATAATAAAAACAGACGCCATAGATAAAAAAGTAAATTTCGTATTTGAGTTAATTAAAAGTAAATCAATAATAATGCTATAAAAAAATATGGCATTACTATATCCCTTTGCTGCCCAGTAACACAATTGTGTGGGTACAGCAACAGAACCATGTCAAAAATTTATTTTTGTATGTGTTTTCAACAAACTTACACATTTGAGTTTTCTTTTCAAACCTATTTTCGTCCGAAAAAAACACTATAACTATACTCACAATTGTGTTGGTTGTACTTCAAATCAAGCGAAATTTTTTATTACATACTATGATTTTTTTACACCGTTACATACTATGATTTTTTACTTACATATTTGTGTGGCTTGGACTTAAATCAAGCCATTTTTTTCGTTGAAAAAGGGATATATATTTCCGGATAAGTGATGCAGTGGTTAAAGCTTCGGTACTTGGACCGGGAAGTAATGGTTTCGAATCCCATCAGAGGCTAGATGCAAATCGAATTTTCATTATCGATTACAATCGGTGATGTTAATAAACACAACAAGAGTAACACCCTCTGATAGAGAGCAGAATTCAGCGTCGACCCACCGTCCACGTCAATACAGGTTGACATGGAGCTTTCAATGTGGTATGCTATAGGTGGTATACTGTAGTTGTGTAGGTGAATGGGATAATGATGTGGCGTGAATGCGTGGTATCACAATGGGCCAAAATTGGTCTGTATCAACCACTGAAACCTGTATATATTTCTTTCTTTCTCCCACATTAAATATTTTTATATAGCGGATACTTTTTATTTACCTAAAAAAATTTGCAGAAGAAAGATGTTGGTCGCATGTATATGTATGTATATCTCTTTTCCTGCCTGCCCATACAATTGTGTGAGTAAGGCAAAAGAATCATGTCAAAAATTTATTTTTGTATGTGTTTGAACCAACTTACACATTTGTGTATTCCTTTCAAACTTATTTTCGTCCGAAAAAAAACACTATAACTATACACACAATTGTGTTAGTTCCCAAGTATTTTTACTTTCAATTTTCCTGGCGATATTCGTACTTAAGTACTAAACTTAGTCTAGTATTTTTCTAAGTTTGAGTTGCAATTTATTAAAATAAAACGTATGAAACGTGTCGCGATTATTCGAAACTGAACGAAACTCAATAAAGGAGAATTGTATACATGTATGTGTGAACAGAAAAGACAAAAAACAAAATGGCGGGAGCGAGGTTGTGCATGAATGTAAAATGCTATATTTGAAAATGTTAGAAGAAAAAGATGGCGGCATCCAAATGTGAGAGCAAAATAAAAATTTAGGTTTAAAATGAATATTTTTATTTTATTAAATTTGCGGTATAAAAATATACATACATATATACATATTATATACGAATCTAAATTATATTTTAGTTAATTTTTTAATTATTTTTTATTATTACACAATTTGAAATTATTCTTTGATTGTAATATTAAAAGTTTAAATAATTTTCCAAATAGGTACTATGATTATTGCACATCAAGTTTATTATTTTCGCATTTGTTTTCTACCTAAAAACTTAAAACTGAACTAGAAATTAATTAATTTATGAAAACAATATTTGAATAGATATAAAATATATTTTGATGTAATTTTATTTAAATTAACGCACATCTTTAAATTTTTTTAACAAAATTTTATAAAATTACCAAACTCATGTCGTGAACATGAAAAATAAAAACAAACCATTACACGCTATACACATTCCTACGAAAGAAAAATTGCGGTAACACAGTATACAGTAGTAACAACACAGTATACATATACGCTACAAACACTATCATTATAATGTGAAGTTTAACTTTCGTTTATTTTGGATGAAAACGAAGGAAAATACTATGCTCAATTTTTACTTTCGTTTTGTTATACTTGGGTTACGTACTTCAAATGAAGCAAAATTTTTTATCATCAACGCCATTACATATGTACTATGTTTTTTTACTCACACATTTGTGTGGTTTGGACTTATTTAAGCAAAAAATTTTTTTTTCGTAGAAAAAGGGTTCGATTTTAGAGCGACTCCCATTACCATTGAAGCAAAAACAACAAATTTCGGGTAGTTATTTACCCTGTTTATATTGGGGTCCAGTGAACTTGTAGTTATCTTCAGGTTAACCTTACTAGAAGTGAACTTCTAGTGTTTATATTGGCAGAGTTATCTTTGGATCGAGTCAAAAAATTTTAAAAAATATTTAGATGAATGCAATTAATTTTAGGGAAAACTTAATAAATTAAAATCGGAAAAAATATACTTTCGTATTTAGATACCACTGCTCACACAAAAAAATTAAAATAAATAATTTTTTTTGTTTTTTTTATTTCAGTTTTATTTTTGTTGTTGTTTTTCGACTCGACCTAAGAAATTTTTTGGATTGAGTCGAGTTAACTCCAAGTTAACTTTTGGTGTTTATGTTGAAGGTTCAACCCAGGTTGAACCTGGGTTCAACCTCCAATATAAACAGTATAATTGCTTAATTTTACTATGTTAAATCTCCCTATCCCTTTTTCAACTAAAGAAAATAAAAAAATTGCTTAATTAAAGTTCGAACCGCACAAATGTGTGAGTAAAAATAAAATGTAATGATGTTTTTGATAAAAAATTTCGCTTGATTGGAAGTACAACCAACACTATTGTATGTACATATAGTTATAGTGTTTTTTTTCGGACGAAATAAGTTTGAAAGTAGTGCGCAAATGTGTAAGTTGGCTCAAAACACATACAAAAATAAATTTTCGAAATGGTACTTTTGCCGTACTCGCACAATTGTGTTAGTAAAACACAAAAGAGCTATGTTGAATCCGCCATTGCACACTTTGATTCTTTCGTCATGATTCTTTGTTTCGTTCCCCTTTATGCCCGGTTTACATGAGAAAATTGTTTTCTTCTACAAATTTTTGCAGGTAAATAAGAAAGAATCCGCTATATAAAAATATTCAATATGACAGAAAGAAATAAACATATATAGTAATGACGTAATTTTTTTTATAGGATCATTATTAATTTATTTTTAATGAATTCAAATGCGAAATTTACATTTTTATCTATGGCGTCTGTTTTTATTATGAATCCTCAACATTTATAAATACGAAATAATTTTTTTTCTTGTTTATTTTAAAAATGTTGCCATAGAAATACTCGGATCGAATATATTTTATGGCAACATTTTATTTTTGTGGCAACTTTTTGCTGTGTATTGACTAAAAAAACTCCTGCAAAATTTTGTTGGGATATATTTCTTTTCTTGTCTCTCATGTGTAAAAGGTCAATGTTATACCTTTCTTATTTTGCAGAAGAAAAATGTTGGTCGTATGTAAATGCTCCATAAAGGGGAAGGAAACGAGGAAAGAGTCACGACGAAAGAAACAAAGTGTGGAGACGTGGAATATTTGTTTAAAAATAAATTTTAAATTGGCAAGTAGCCCTAATAAGTATTTTGAAAAGCCTTTTTTTTAGCTTTTAAGCAATTTTTATACCATTAAAACAAATGTCATGTTATTCTATTTTCATTTTGCTTTCTTTCGTCACCAGCCATTTGTAAAATTTCGTTCGCGAAAAGAATTGGTTTGGTTTGGGAATCTGTAATTAATAAAATTATAGAACAGTTTATTAATTTAAAATATTTATTTAAATTATATTATTAGTATTGTGTATATTTGGCATTTTGTGTATTTAAAATAACGTGTAAAATTTCTCTTTATTGTGAACAAGTGTTTGGGCTTGTGTTACACAAGGAAAATTTGAGAAAATAGGCTTCATCGCGAATGTGTTTGGTTTGTGAAAAGTGAAATTTTCTTGACATAAAAAGCAAAATTAATATATAGTGGTGTGCTTAAATGTTATATAAAACCTAGTTTACGACTGTTGTAAATTGTAATACTACACAAAAAGTTGTGTTACGGACGAAGGTTAGTCAGTCAAAGACGGTATTCCAAAATTCAACGAGATGGAAAGGATAGAACATAATATATTTTTTGATTAGGATATGTAAGTACCAAATCAATCAAAAATTAATTACCAAAATCACTAACAATATATTATGTGTTATGTACAAAACAAACTGCGTATATTTCTAAGCCAGACAAAAAAATCAAAACAAAATGGCTGGCTTGTATAATTAAGCTTGTGGTAACAGCTGATTTGTATCTGAAAAAATCTTGTTTCGAAATGTGATAATTACTACCAAAACTTTGAATCGATGTACTCTACAAACAAAATTATTAAAACATTTAGAAAATCTCATACATGAACTTTCAATGTTACGTCATTCATTTGTGGTTTGTACCAAGTCAAAATAAAAGTTTATATCATAAAAGCATCGGGACGGAAAGTGTTGCGCAAGATTTATTCTTACGTGTTTACTTTATTCTCACGTAAGTTTGTCGTTGTGTATGTAACAGAAAAGCACTAAAATCACTGGTCGTACAGTTCTTACATGACAAGACACACATACTTATCTATTTTCTTCAAAAATATTCATTTCTCCATTCCAAATTCGCTTTGTATACTAAAGAAAGACTATACCTATGACACGACAATGAAGTGTAAGAAACACAAAATATATGTAAAATGGAAATATGTGTAAAGGAAATATAATTTGCAATAAGTGAGCACACCAGACATCGATTGATAATTTATAATTGTTTAAATTACTTATGTTTTGTAATTTTGATATCCACCGTTTGCTAATAAATTAACCAAGAAAGATTATTTCCGAATCGATCCAGTTTTATCTGTCATCCAGTTTCTCTAAGAAATTTAGTTATTATGCCTAGGTAGATGAAAATTATACGTGGGATTGCATTTCCGGAACTCCATGATTAAGGACCTATGGTATCATGTGGTTTTCTGGAGTATAATCATATCAAAAACAGTTTATATTAACATAGCTAATATCGGTATAAAAGTATGAATACTTTTTTATCGATACACTGAAAAAAAATTATTTTCGATAGAGATATGTATATTGGACTTATCTGCGATTTGGAAATAAATATCGAAGCATGTGTATTACAATTAGCCAAGTTCAATATAAAATTTATTTCAACAGCCTTATTGCTTATCTCGTGAATTTTATTATAATAATGTATTCAAATTCTTACATTAGCAATATTTTTTATCTGTTTTAATTAAGGTCGATTTATATTATCCGTTCCGTTCAGTTCCTTCACGTATCGTGTCAAACAATAAAAAACATTGTTACATGTATTTTCTATAGAATAGGAGTACATATCTATATTATCCGTTCCGTTCATTCCTTCACGTTCGGAACGGATAATATAAATACTCATATAGACGACACGACTGACACGACACGTGAAGGAACTGAGCGGAATGGATAGTATAAATCGACCTTTATATGTGCATATTTAGCTATTTCAGTTCTACAGTTCATGTGTAACAAATGTTTTAAAAATATTGGTAGGTGATGTGACTAGCAATGGTCAAGTCAAACGAATCAAGTAATTTAAACGAAAATGCATTTGATACTTATGCTGAATCGGTTTTGTGTCTTACTAACAATCATGAAGATGAGCTTTGAACGAAATTTAGGAATTTGACCATGTTAAACCGAGCTTGCTTGCACATTTCATGGAATGTAATTATGACATTAAGAAACATCCGTATATACTTAACCAATTTTTTGAAAACTAGCGCCTCTTAAAATTCTCAACCCTTTCGTTAGGCAACCATACCCGTAAATAGTAGTTGTATGTCGACATAATGTACAACATCTACTTATAAATTAATTTCAAAAAAATATTATGTACTATAGCAAATCGCACATAAATTTTACTAAAGAATAGCTAGCTAACTGTAGTGGTTAACTGGTAATTTTTAGTTGTCATTTAGCAAAAACATCTCAACATAATTTTGAACCAACAAAGTACTAACATAGTTTGCTAGTAAATATTTAATATATGAGAAATATATTTAATATGACAATCACTGAGCAACTGGCCCTGTGTAGTCATTCAAAAAATCGCCTCTGATCGGAATTCAAATCAAGATTAGTTGTGGTGCATTCAATTCAAATGAAGAAAACAAATCGTAATTGAAGTTTCGAGTTTCTCCTCACGTAACTAATTCAATGAATTGAAGACATTGTTCGAGTGCTACTCTTTTCACAAAAATTCACACAAATATCAAAAATAGAAATAAGCTAGCTGCTCATCCGAAATAACTGCTGAGTAATAGGTAAAAAGTTGATATTTTGCATGCTTTTAGGGTTCGGTGAGAAAAGTTGATAGCCGTTGGAATTACACCGATAGGCTCTTCCTGGTCTGAGCTGTGGCGGATCAAAGTTTCAGAACTTGCCATTGAAAATACATGCGATTCAAAAATTGATATTTTTAAATTTTGCAACATAAAAATACTAGGTACCTATTACACTGTTTAGAGGTATATTAATTTCTTTATTTCGCATATTTTTTTTTTTAATTTTGTTTTTAAATTTTTTTTTTAATTCATCTTTTATTTCTAATCAAAACATAAATTCCGACCCATGTTTGCCTGGGTCGCACGGATCACTATCTAGTATTTACTAATTCAAATAATTCAGTTCAATCGAATATGCCTAAGGCGTGACAGAATATATTAGTATCTTAATCCTGTATTTCATGAATAAGGTATGAAACAGTCGTTGCTGCCTTATTATTTATTATTCTTTTATCTATCCTTAATTTTTGTCAAGTGTATGATTTGGTTTACTTGATTGATTCATAACAAGCAATCAAGCAGGATAATGCGGAATTCACAAGTCTCACATTTCTAATAATAGGTAGGGCAATAGTTCGTGGCATTTTTCCCGGTAGGTGGCTTTACATTCAACATGGAGATAAATAATGAATAAATTTGATTTGTTTTACAATTTTATTACGACAAAGCTAATAACGCGGCTCAGGCTTGCGAACAAATTTGTGCTGTTTATGGAGAACGTGCTTTATCAAAATCAGCAACAAAGAAATGGTTCGCGCGCTTTCGTTCTGGAAATAGGTATGAGAAAGCTGCACCTTGCTCTGGTGAATCATTCACTGGAAAGGTCGATGAAATCATGCAGAAAATTGGATCTCTAACCTAATGAAAATAATCGAAGAGATGGTGACTGAAGTAAAATTGTACTAAAATAAGAAAATATATTAGATAAGTGTTGAACATTTTTCTCTCCTTTTTTCCAGCATCTAAGAATACAATTAATGTTCTCCGATTTAACAAGGTATTTATATGTTGAAATTTTAATTAGTAGTTTCATAGCTTTCCAAAAATCAGTAATTATCTGATTAACTCTGAAACTAAAAAAAAGTTTCATTTAATGTAAAAATTGAAAACTAATTTCAATTTTACTGTGAGTATTATCTGTAGATTTTATTGCCTGACACTGAAACTTAATTGAATAGTGCTGCAATGCTCTCATAATAAGGGAATAATCAATTTATTTATATACTTATTTATGTATTTCACTTTCAAGTTTCACCATTTGAAACTATAGCACATTAGTACATGTGGGATAATGAAATGTTAGGTACGAGGAAGGTGCTAGGTAAGCTTAACCCTAATCAGTATGGGTTGAGTCTCGGAGACTCATTTTAAGTTTTATCTGTAAAAAACTATCTTAAAAACTATTTGCATACATTTTGGCCCAAACGTATTTTAACGTGCGTTATACGTGATCAAAACAAATGTAATGCCAAATTTATATAAGTAACGGTAAATGTCCTGAGACACCATTTTCAAATTTAAAACAAATCCGTGCACGATGAGTCTGATAGACTCATTCATTGTCCTATTTAATACAAATGATTTAAAAGCAGGATTATTTGGTATAATGTTAACGCTCGAGTTTTATGCATCGTTAGAGGACAGATGGGCTGTTGTATACTCGTATTATATTTTAGTTAGTCAGTGAGAAAAATCTTTTATACAAATGTGTTTTACTGTTGCGTGGTACTCGTTCATTTATCTTGTATTTCTAATTTTCATACCAATAAAGTGAATGGCATTTGAACAATTATGATCTATTATTACAAGGAAAGCTTGTGTGTAAATTGTCTAATCAAAATAACAATTTGCAATGTTCTGCAGTATGACAAACCGAAACCGTGTGTGGATTGTGGAAGAAGTTCGTGCTTTGGAGGAAAATGATGATGAGAGTGAATATAACATTTTAGAGAAAGAAGCGGGACGTATCAGATTTGTAGGTATTTTGGCATCTATGTAACATTCTATGCAAAGCCATGTTTTGCCGAAGATTTAAGTTATTGCCTTAACATATTCGGTTCAACGATAAAACAACTCACACGGCTCAAAGTCGAATAAATGGGGGATGAAGATTTGGTGGATCTGCGACAGCACCACAAGCTATCCTCTGAAGGGGATTCCGTATTTAGGGAAAGAAGGACTACAAAAGCAATCAACCTATATAATCCACTGTGATTCGACAATTGTGCACTCCATTTTATAATTCAAACAGGAATGTAACATCTGATAATTTGTTTACCAACATGTGGCTGACACAACATTTGCTAAATGTAGGGTTGACATGTGTTGGGACTGCGTAAAAATAAAAGATGCATACAAAATAATTGTCTTCCAAACCGTCGGCGTAGTGTAGAATCGAAGGTTTTTTGTTTCTGAAAAACATGACTTTGATGAGCTACGTCCCAAAAAAACCGTGCCGTAATTTTATTTTCAACGGTATATTTCGATGATAAAATCGATAATGAACTCTCTGTAAAAAGAAAAACAAATAGATGGCCCATCGCTCAAAGGAAGTTTGGATAAATTTTCGAAAAAATGCCATTTTTTTCAACCAATTTTTTTTCCTTTTAATTCATTCCAAGGGCGATTTAATGCTGAATAAAACCCCGTTTTTTTTTAGACGTTTCTGAGAGCAGTTAAGATGCACGCCGCGAATTTTCAGTGCTTTTGGAAAACCCTTGTAGCAGACGACAGTGGGCTAAAAAAATTTAAAAAAAAATTCTTTTGTATACTTTCAGTTAAATAAAATGTCAATGGAAAGTTTCATTACGATATCTCTTTTTATTCTTCAATTTTTTTATTTTTCAATTTTGAAGGTGCTATGTCCCCTTAAATAGATAGTTTTTTGTCATAGTTCCATGATTTAACTAAACCAAATACTAATAAAATTTAGGTTATGAGCTTTCAAATTGCTCTGTTATTCTGTGGCTTTGGTTAAAGCGATGCCACATACACATATCTACGGACGATTTCTAAAAACAGATTTTGCATTTACGAATTAATTACAGCCTATTTTAGGCTTAAATTAATGAGATAATATGTAAAATATATCAAATTAGTAGCTAAAATAATAAATTGGAATTATTTAATAATTTTAACTGAAAAATAATCATTTTTCTATTAAGCGCTTTCTAGAATCTAACTAGCCATTTCTAGGAGCTAAATAAAAAAAAGAATATTTTTCAATTAAAATTATTAATTAATTCCAAATTTATTATTTTGGCTACTAATTTGAGATATTTTACATATTATCTCACTACTTTAAGTCGAAATATGCTGTAACTAATTCAAATCTTCGGTTTGTGTGAGTTGTTCGGTCTGTATGAATTTGCTTTCTCGGTACAAAAGAAAGAATTTTATGCACAAAATCTTTACGGGTGATCAAAGTGGATTTTATACGATAATCAACGCAGAAAAACATTGGTTGATCCAGGCTAGCTCTCAACATCAGTTGCAAAAATGAATATGCATGCCAAGAAAGTGTTACTGTATGTCTGATAGGATTGGAAAAGAGTCATTTACTACGAGCTTCCGGAACTTGGTCAAATTATTGAGCGTTACCAGGTGAATATTACTAGGCCAAATTGATCAAATTAAGTGATGCTCCGGAGGAAAAAAGACAATTTGTAACAATTATTTGTAGCAATTATGAAAATATAAAGTTGAATTGACTAAAAAAGCAGAGTTTCTAAGACAAGCTCATATCGAATTGTTTTGTCGCTACTTTATTTTATTTTTTCATCACATTTAAATTTGCATATTTAAATATGAAAACAATAAACAACAATAAATTGTTTATCGGAATTTATCGTTT
>OW052220.1:166072484-166425880 GCA_932526605.1 Nephrotoma flavescens | reverse complement strand
TATATATATATATATATATATATATATATATATATATATATATATATATATATATATATATATATATATATATATATATATATATATATATATTATATATATATATATATATATATATATATATATATATATATATATATATATATATATAGATATATATATATAATATATATATATATATATATATATATATATATATATATATATATATATATATATATATATATATATATATATATATATATATATATATATATATATATATATATATATATATATATATATATATATATATATATATATATATATATATATATATATATATATATATATATATATATATATATATATATATATATATATATATATATATATATATATATATATATATATATATATATATATATATATATATATATATATATATATATATATATATATATATATATATATATATATATATATATATATATATATATATATATATATATATATACAGCGGAAATAACATTTGCTCTGTGTTTTAGCGGAAATAAAAACAAACCGCTTTAACGGTAAAAAAAATTGATAATCTGAAAAATGTTGATCGATGCGATCCATCTTCCATCCATCTTACCAAAGTATGAAGATTTAGATTCGGGATTGCTGCTTTGGTTTAAACAAGCGCGATCTCAAAATGCTCCTACTTCTGAGCCTCTATTAATGTAAAAGGCTGATAAAATAGCCATTGAAATGGGAATTACCTTTAAATGTAAGCCTGGATGGCTAGAACGTTTCTAAACAAGACACGGAATTGTCTTTAAGTGTATTGAGTTGAGAGGCGAGACAAGTATCAGCTGATATGACTTCCGATTGGATATCTTCAGCTTTACCTACAATTCTGAAGGATTACGATAGAAAAGACATTTTTAATGCATTCGGTTTATTTTTCCGTTACATGCCAGACAAAACTTCAACATTTAAAGGAGAAACTTGTTCTGTTGGTAAAAAATCTAAAAAACGTCTTACAGTACTTGTTGCATGTAATTCCGATGGAACAGAAAAACTTCCTCTTATTGTTATCGGAAAGTCTCAAAATTCGAGATGTTAAAAAAATCTACCCCTTCGATACACCACACATAAAAAAGCCTATATAACAGCGGACTTATTTTCAAGTTGGTTGAAATCGGTAGATAAAAACTTTTTAAAGGAAACGAGAAAGGCAGTTTTAATTTTAGATAATTGCCCATAGCACATCTAAAGATCCAGCTAGAAAGTGTTAAATTAATTTTTCTGCCTCCAAATACTACCAATGTATTACACCATTGTGATCAAGCAATCATTAAGAATTTAAAAGTGTTTTACAAAAAAATTCTCCTTCAAAAATATTTAGCAAGTATTGAGCTTCTAGGAAGATATGAAACAGTCTTAGATGCGTTGTACATGTTACGCCACGCATGGAAACTTGTTACGCCTGTAACTATAACAAATTGCTTTCGCCATTCTGGTTTTACAATTCCAAAATCTTCCGAGGATGATCAGCCAGAGATGTGAGACTACTATAAACGATGACGTGAATAATATTTTTGATCCAATTTTTTTGGTTACAAATTTACCTCAAAATATCACGGTCGAAAATTTTTTGAGTTTGGATAATAGTATTGATACTATGCAGCTTTTAAGTGATCGCGAAATTTGTGACATTATAAAATCCACACCCACCCATGGAAATGAGAATAGCGATACAGATGGTGTTCCAATTCCGGTACCTTCACTTGAAACCATTCGTAAATGCTTACTGGATTTGCGTCGCTTTGCCGAAGCCCAACCAGATGGAGAAAAAGTGTGCAACATTCAATTTTTTTCATTGATATATTATCGCTTAAGACGAAATTCTCATAACACGAAATATGTTGTTATTCCCTTCGATTTCGTGTTATCCGATTTATTATATAGCCCTAATGTTTACAACCAGCATACCCGGATAAGTTTTCGTGTTTTATTGACCAAGATTTTAGGATTTAGGATGGATTTAGGTGACTTATCAGCTTGAAATCTTTAGTATCTTAACAAATTAAGTTTTAAATTAGATTTTGCCAAACTGTAGGTATCAGTTTAAAATAAAATTATGACGTATTTTCAATATTAAATGTATGGAATTATATCGACATACCCGGTTATGCTGGTTGTAAACATAAGGGATAGACATTGCTATCATTGCGTATCAATGTGCAAGCAAAACGGAAAATGTTAGTTTTACAGTAGAACCGCTAGACAAAATACTTAGAAAAACAAGTTAAACATTTTTTTAAAATTTATAATCTCTTTTTGGTTTTTTATTTTTGTAGCATTTAGATTTATGAGTGATCGGAATTTTATATTTTGTTTTAAAACTTTATTGTTGTTGTTGCTTGTTTTTTGCAGGATCCCAAGTATTTTTACTTTCAATTTTTCTGGCGATATTCGTACTTAAGTACTAAACTTAGTCTAGTATTTTTCTAAGTTTGAGTTGCAATTTATTAAAATAAAACGTATGAAGCGTGTCGCGAAAATTCGAAACTGGACGAAACTCATTATAAACATTTCATTGCATGTGTATGCGTATTGAGAAATATTTGGCGGGAACAATTGTGCTTGTGTTTGTTAAAACTGCAATTTCAAATTTTGGTTGTAAAATTAAATGTTTTTAAAGAAATATTTTTGTTTTTGTAATATAAAATGATTTATTAAATTCATTATTTTAATTCATTATTGATTACTTTGGACATACATATATATACATTTCGATTAAATTATTCAGTTTTTTTAATTTCTAATATTTACACTAGATGTTTTTTTAAATAACTTTCCTTGTTTGTTTTTTATATAATAAAAGTAATTTGTGGATATTAAATCGGTTTCGATAGAGTTCGTAAATTTTTCCATTTCAAATTTTTACTTTCGGTTTGTTATACTTGGCTCAATTTTTACTTTCGGTTTGTTATACTTGGGATAAAGAACAAACGTGATTGATAGAATTTCAAAAATTAAAACTTATCGTAATGGAATTGTAATCTCACAAATATGTATGTATTATTTTCGACTCACAGGCTAAATTAGTAAATAGTTTCTTGATTTGCGTTTCTTTTAGTTTTGTTACTCAATTCAATATTGATTAGTTAATTGATTTTTAATAGATAAATTGTTTGATCAAGTTTTTACAAAAGATCTTCCGGATGTCGTCAGGTCAAACCGAAGGATTGGATAAGTTAATTAGTTGGGACAGAATTCCCAGTTACATACACATCAGTATAGTCGATAGTTAGTAAAACAATGACAATAAAATTCTAATCTACTTAATCAGTAATATAGTAATAAACTTAATTAATTGTGGAACATTTAATTTGAAATTTAATTTTAAGTTAGAAGTTTTAATTTCACTACTCAGTAACTTAAAATTAATTAATAATGTATAAGAATTTTTTTCGGCTTTTCGGACAAAATATTATTTTAATGGACACCCGTACAATGTTTACGACTATTTTAGTCGCAGAAAACAAAGAGGCCATTTATTAACAATATTTCTACCACAAAAGTAGAAAAAAATGCACTCCCCTCCCCCAAACCTGTAACCCTAGGGCGTACTTGTGTACACAAAGAACACAAACCCTTGCAAAAATGAGAACTCCCTTAGGTAGCTTCTTGGCAGCTTGGTTTCGTACTGATAAAAAGTTGGTCTACTCATCAGGTTGCAACGACCAAACTGCAAAAATCCAACTCTTGCTTTGTACCGATAATACAAAACAAGAACATATCGATCTAGCGAATTATATATCACTAAATCAGAAACCACAGGAAATTCTCACTATGTATGTGTAACAAGCCAACACATATAATTTAAGAAGAATATTATAATCGTCCGTGAATTTAATTTGTATAAGAATTTTTTTCGGCTTTTCGGACAAAATATTATTTTAATGGACACCCGTACAATGTTTACGACTATTTTAGTCGCAGAAAACAAAGAGGCCATTTATTAAGCTGCCAAGAAGCTACCTAAGGGAGTTCTCATTTTTGCAAGGGTTTGTGTTCAAGGTATAAAACGAGGCAAGGTATAAAACGTGAGTTTCTCATTTGAATACGGTTGGCAAAGTTAATAAACCCAACTATGACCTTTTGTTGGAGTGCCGATCTCAGCGCCGACCCATCTTCCATATCAGTGTACTGGCTGACATGGAGACATCGCACAGATGTTATACTTTAATTGTTGTGAGAATGAAAACTACAATGGTACATTACAAACTGAAACTGGGTGTTTTACATGAAAAATATCGCAAATGTTGTTTATAATATTTTTGGATAAGTGGAATTTTGAAGATAATCTGATTAATCTTAGATAATCTCACCGTACAAGTGGCGCAGTGGTTAAAGCTTCGGCACTTGGACCGGGAGGTACTGGGTTCGAATCCCACCAGAGGCAGGATGTAAAGCGAATTTTCTTCATCGATTACGATCGGTGATGATAATAAACACAAGTTAGACCAACAGAGGTTGGAGTGCAGAATTCGGCGCTGACCCACCGTCCATGCCAATGTGCAGGTTGACATGGAGCTTGCAACGTGCAGGTGGTATACTGTAATTGTGAGTAGGTGAATGGGTGTGTGCGTGAATGAAAAGGGGAGTATTAATTGACCTTAAAAGGACATTAAATCCATTGGATAATTAATACTTTCTTTTAAAAAAAAAAAATCTTTTACAAATCCTTAATAAAAAAAAAACCTACACACGTTACTTTAAAGAATGTTATGTGTATGTGTCACAGAGTTTTCGACTATGTTACTCAGTTCGTGAAACACCTTAAATTTGTCAAGTTAACGTTAAACGTAGAATCTAATTTAATTTCATGTTTTTTGTACTAAACTATTGTGTATTATGGCTATATATGGTGTAAGAAAATTGGGTGTTGCCTGCAACGCACATATTTGCTCAATCAATGTTTTGCATTGAGAAATGAAAATAGAAATCAAATTTATTTGATTATGAAACAGTAGATCTGTATTGAATACATAAGTTATACAGGGGTTTAACAAAACATAACTCTATGTAATTCACTGGCTCTAAAAACCTTAAAAAATTCTAGAAACTGCAAATCTCACCAAAATGTTATCTTCTTCATAGCTCGAATAAATAATGAGCAACCAAAGTCGAATTTAATGAAATCATTTTATTGGGAGAAACTTGAATAAATCCAAATAAATAGTTTGCTGATCATTATTGTTATTTTTAAAAGGGCATTTACGAATTTTTAAAAGATTTTATTACTATTTTATGTGGTAGTGGTTCTTACATACGAATTATTAATTATTAATACAACCACTCATCATTATTCAAATTGATTGGTTTTGGATCACGAAGAGAGCCAAGTGAATTCTTAAAAATTCTCCGTAATGTTGAGTAGGGACCGTTAGTTTTGTAATAAACCATTTTATGCAGTCGAGCGCTTAATATCACGCATTAGAAGAACCGATTCAGTCGTCATGATCAATAAAGCTCAACTCGGGTGATGTTATGTCCATCGAGATTAAGCAGCTTGTATCGGCAATAGTATCAGGGAACTCTTAATAGTAATTCGTCTTGAATCGCTTCGTAGTTGGTGAGTGTTGAATTTTCTAAAAACTTCATTGTCAACATTTTGCCAGCGATGTGATTGAACTCATGAACAGACAGATTATTACTGTTGCCACCGCGTTGCCTAATTAAACTAAAGAAATTTTCAATAGGATCCTGATTTAGTCTTAATGTTAAAATGTATTCCAAAAACGTAAAAGTGATAAAATCGCCATTATTGTCTGACGAATGCCAATTAAACAATATATATTTTTTACGGCAAGTCTTAACGTCTTTAAAATATTCAAACATTACTTCTAAATTAGAATGAACTTATTATTTAACTTTAAAGCACACTTATGGGGATTTTGATTATAGAGATTCTTACTGTTTAAATTATCAAACATTTTATCAATTTTTTCGACGAAATTTGTCCTAGAGAGTGCGTGTTGATTACATGAATTGGAGAAAGCACCGAACTCAAGCATAGTTTTTATACCCGCAGCTACTGTACGACTTAATGCTTGCGTTGGTAATTGAACTCGCATTTTTCAAACGCATTTCGATACACATATATGTCGGGCCGTTAGTTTTGGGCATAACTTAGTACCCGAATTTTTTTGAAGATTATAAAGTTCTTTTAGTACCGCCCAGCTGGCTATTCCGTCTGGAGTAAATAAATCAACAGTTAACAAATTATTCCGAATGGATTTTACTAAATGTGGTGGGTCATATAAAGCGTAAATTTTTGTTTTTAAACATTATGTAAGGAGAGTGCTCGGTTACTCCAAGTGTGCTGTAACATTTGCGACTATTAAGCCCTTGACCGCATACGATAGCTGTTGTATCAAGCCCTGTGTCGTGCAAAACCTTTAAGGTATTTAAAAGGACTTCTGATAAGCATACTCCATCCCTGTTTCTATCGATTGCATGATATGAAACCATATACATATTTATATTGTTTTATTAAGCGGATCATGAATATATGTAGTTAAATATTTGGCAATTGTATTGAATCTGTCATGATTAATTTGACTAAAGCCATCGACTACGTTGCAAACTGGATCGTATTCCAAGTCCTTACGAATAGAAACCTCGTCGAAAATTATAATTATTTTTTTTTGATCTGTCATCCATTTCAGATACCGGTTTCATAAACCGAACGAAATGGATTCATTTAAACCGGGTTTGACGTTTTTTACTAGCGTCCATCGACATAACGAAGATTTAGACGGCATTTGAAATTTAAAAATTTCACTAAGAATTATAACACGCAGAGATTTAAAATATATTTGTTGAGCAATTTTCTTTTGTTCTATGGTCATTCTTTAGATCTTTTAGACAAAATCATTTTGCCAAATTCTTTTGCTCCTGAATTTAATTTGTGTAACTAATCTATCTGTAAAGATTTTATTTTGCCCATTCGAATTAATCTCGCATTGAGAATTTTAATTTGTTGATTACGATTATTAATTTTTTTTGCTCCAATACCTAATCTTTTTTTCAAATTTCTAATAATATTTAACGGTTTCTCATATTTTGTTTTGTAATAAAAACAATTGTTTACTTGAATAAAGCGGTTGTTAGACGATGGCGGTTTGCTTTCATTTTCTTGATTTGCAATTGAATCTCTATCAAATTCATCAGACGGATAAATCATATTCGAACAAGGGCCATCCTTTTTTGCTTTAATTCCATATTGATTGTTTTATATTTTGGAAACGTTCTGGAATCTCAATACTGCTCTTCATATCAGGATATTTTAAATAGAATTCCGTGATCGATTTTCGTTTTAGTTTGCGTTTTCCAATTAGTGTAGAATCAAAATGTTTTTCACATAGAAGAAGTCTCTTCGACAAACGACTTTCAATCAACCCATACTTATCTATCCTGACATTAAGTAAATGTTTGTCTCTAGGGAATGCAAAAAATTGTCTTTCTGGGTGGGTGGTTTCGTCCAGAAGCTGTACATGAACATATAGCATATTGAATACCACAAATATTATTCATATTTTTATGCTTTCCAAATCACATATAACATAACTCAAAAACCCATAAATGCTTAAAAATGACACTACAAAATACAGGCAGGTACGAAAGACACCACAAATAATCTCTAGTAAACCGTATACTATGGAATACAAATAATAAAACCCCTAAATATGATCGGGAATATACCGGAATATTTCTCGAAAATAATGTTTAATTATATAAGCATTTATGTTAATTGTCAATACAAAAATTTCGAACGTATAATTTATTATCAAAATTTAATTGATCAAAAATGGCTTTTATATGTTACATAAACCGCACACCCAGCTTAATACAAATTCATATGGCGAGAACAACAAATTGCTTTTAATTATTTAACAATACGACAGGCATCGAATTGCAATGCATAAGATAAACTAAAAATTAAAATCGTGAATATAAAGGCCCTATTCCATGGAAAAAATCTGCTGTCAGTAAAAATAAAAGCGAGAAAAAAATATAGATTTTACTGGTTGTGTACTAAAAAAAACATGTTGTCAGTAAAATTTTACTGAGAGAATAGTTGTGATGGTGTTAGTTGACTGCCATAATACTGCTATAAAAAATGTAAGCTGGAGTATTTTTTATGGCAGTATTTTCATACATCTACAAAAAATGTATGTAAAGATAAGACATTTTTCTCACACTCACACAAAATAAATCGTTCGCCATTTTTATAGTCAAATGTCGATTTGTTTTGTTTTCGCGTTGAAATTTGTTAACGTTAGTGGTTTTTTGTGACATATATAAAAATTAAAATATGTATAAAAAAAATCGAATTGTACGAAAATGTACAAATTAAAAATTTTATGAAATTTTAGCACAGTCAAGTTACAATCAGTTATGTAAACCAAAGGAAAATTTATGTTCAAATCAAATTCTCGATGTCGTTACAAATAGAAAAATATTTCTAGCGGCTGTTAGAGAAATGATTAGCTAAAACTCAAACCCATATTCCGTCTATCTTGCTCAATATATTCATATTTCTGGCTCAATATATTTTTTTAATGCGCGCGTGAACAAATGAAAAATTTTATATTTGTGTGTACAGCATAAAAGGAACAAACGGAAAAATACAAATTCAACGTATGTATTTTTTATTTTCGTTTGGAAATATAAAGGATATTGTATGATTTAATTTTAATAAAAGGGAATGAAATTAAGACGCACGTATTATGTATATACATAATACATACTCGTATATACATATGTACTATTTAAAATAACCCGGCAACAAAAAAATAATTTCTTGTGGAAAATTGTGACGGGTGATGGAAAGTATATTTTTTACTAGAATTCCAAATGTAAAAAGTTGTGAATAGATCCCGGGTAACCCAGTACATCGACACCAAAACAGAACATCCACTTAAAGGAGGTTCTCCTATGTATCTGGTGGGACATGAAGGGTGTGCTTTATTGTGAACTTCTGGAAACTGGTCAGACTATATGACTATGAATATGACTGCAGAACGGTACAGCCGACAACTGAACAAACTGAGCAAAGAAATTGATCAGAAATTGCCATTTACTGGGCAAGCAAGAAGGCAAGTCATACTAATGCATGAAACGTTCGGTCTCTAAAAAAATATTTAAAATAATATGTGTACACGATCGATTTCTTGTCGTTTAGGTATATAAAATTTAAAAACATGTGATCATGAAAAGAAAGAAGATCTATTTTAGATGTATGTATGTATGTAGCTACATTGATATAGTTTGGTGTGCCGCATGAAAACAAAACAAATATTTGGAGGAAATGATACGAAAGATCAAAAATTTATGAACGAAAGGGAAAATATTACAATTAAATTGTTTTTTAGTGATCGCAGTAAACGTTTAGATATACGTATTACATATTTGTGTTTGGTTACATTATGTACATTTTATATGCCTATCTATATTGATTGGTCGAAATTAAATACATTCATTACTTAATTTTTCCTAAGTGTACTATAAGGATGATATATGATCTTAATTCAATAATATTAAAATACCTAACAGTTTTATAAATGATTTTATTTTTGAGAAAATGAATAAAATCAGCTTACACCGGAAAGATGTCTTTGGGAAAATGTATACTATGTGTTAAGATTTGCCTCCAAAAATAGGTCAAGCATACAAATTTTTGTTAACATTTTCTCCTTTTTCCATATTATCTGAGGCATGGTAGTAATTGATTTGTTTTGACTAGCTTTTGCACACATTTTAAGACGTGGAAAATAAAAGCTAGTTATTGATTTTAACCAAATTTGCAAAAACAATAATATTTCGATGTCGGTTGTGGTATATAGAATTATGAGTATACACAATATCCATGAAATTCCATTTTTAAACTGCTAACCCTAAGCGTGAAACCTATCATCAGGTTTTACAATGACAATATATAAATAATTCGTTGTTTGTGTTGTCAATCGATTTACAAGTTCACATTAAAAGTACACTGCAATTTTTCAGATACCAACCACCCCTAATCATGAGAACCACCCCAAATGACCACTTATTTGAAAATTTCAAAAATATACATTTCAATATCGGTAATGAGCATAGCTTTAAAATCCTCATCAGAAGTGCAACTCAATTTTTAAGTTGTAAACAAATTTATCTAGCCACCCATTTATTAGGTGTAAGACCTTATTTCTACAGATTTTTTCTTCGAGCTTAAAATTATATTTAAAATAGAAATATTTTCACGGTATTTTGTAGTTTTTACAGGATCGGACACAAGGCTTCGGAACAATGAACGACAAGTCTACGTGAGTAAAATTACTTCTCAGAATAGCTGAGTTTACGAACGCAACTGATAAACAACACATTCGGCACTGCTTTCTATACGAACTCCAACAAGGAAAAAATGCTTCTAAAGCACGGGAATCAATTTGTAGTGTTCTCGGTGCCGACGTTGTGTCTTATGAAACGTGTAATTATTGGTATAATCGGTTTAGAAGTGGTGATTTTGATCTAAGTGGGTCCCACATGTGTAGACCGAATACAACCTAGGTCAACGTATGAACACATGCTTTTTACTGCTAGCCCGACAACAAAAAAATAATTTCTTGTGGAAAATTGTGACGGGTGATAAAAAGTATATTTTTTACTAGAATTCCAAATGTAAAAAGTTGTGAATAGATCCCGGGTAACCCAGTACATCGACACCAAAACAGAACATCCACTTAAAGGAGGTTCTCCTATGTATCTGGTGGGACATGAAGGGTGTGCTTTATTGCGAACTTCTGGAAACTGGTCAGACTATGACTATGAATATGACTGCAGAACGGTACAGCCGACAACTGAACAAACTGAGCAAAGAAATTGATCAAAAATTGCCATTTACTGGGCAAGCAAGAAGGCAAGTCATACTAATGCATGTAAACGCTCGGTCTCATGTTGCTCGCGTGGCTCCAACTTCATTTATTATTCTAGTGGGGCAGATCTAAATCTAATAAATGAAGTTGATTATTTTATCAATAACTTAAAAGGTATTTTTTTGTGTATCTTTGTGTACACTATTGCCCTGGGGTTAAAGGTTTGGGGGAGGGGAGCGCAGTTTTTCTACTTTTGTGGTAGAAATATTGTTAATAAATGGCCTCTTTGTTTCTGCGACTAAAATAGTCGTAAACATCGTATGGGTGTCCATTAAAATAATATTTTGTCCGAAAAGCCGAAAAAAATTCTTAAACAAATAACCATGAATACTATACTTAATACATCACTGTGTATCCGCCATATTACTTCTGCGCGAGAACTGTCAGAATTCCAGCGAGATTCAAATCTCGCTGGAATTCTGACAGTTTTCGCGCAGAAGTAATATGGCGGATACACAGTGATGTATTAAGTATAATATTCATGTTTATTGTTTACATTTTTACGTTGTATTTGTATTTAAATGGAATAGGAATTTTAGGATACAATTAAAACACAAACTTTAGATTTTATAAATTAAAATGATATTTAATTCGATAAGTTAAGAATTAATTCAAAATTCCATTAAATTGAAAACTGAATTTGCCTTTTTGTTGTTGTGTGGTTTTGTGCGATACGAATCACATTTGGTTATTTATTTTCCCTAGTCCGTACCAAAATTAAATGTTGTCATTGTTTCCAAAAGGCGTGCAATATTTTTTTAGACCTATTAATTTTCACTTGATATATGATTATAATAACATAAATACATAATAATTTTGAATGTTTTGTGTATTAAAACTGAAATATAATTCTTTTTCATGGTTATTTATTATTTTATTTAGGTTTACTATCTAAGATAAATGCGACCCTTCAAAATTTTTATAAAAAAAAATTCTACACCACTGAAAGCTGCGCAGAACAGTTAAAAAAAAAAAAATTTTAAGATCTGAATATTACTATACGTTGAATTTGTATTTTTCCGTTTGTTCCTTTTATGCTGTGCACACATTATAAAATTTTATATTTTTACGTGCGCGTATTGAAAAAATTTATTGAGCGAGAAATATGAATATATTGAGCAAGATAAACGAAATAGGGTTTGAGTATTAGCTAATCATTTCTCTAACAGCCGCTTGAAATATTTTTCCATTTGTAACGACATCGAGAAATTGATTTACACATAAATGTTCTATTGGTTTAGGGGTCTGATTGAATATATTTTGTCTGTGATTTTAGGTTATGCCTAAATGTAAAACCATAAAATTTTACTATATAAATGAAATAAAAAATATTTCTGTTCTTTGTCACTCTTATGGAAATTTAAATTTTGTTTTGTTTTGCGTCTTATCAGTAAAAAAATTACTGTCCGTAAATTTTTTCCATGGAATTAAGGCAGAAATGTTAAAGAAAAATAACGGCAATGAAAAAATAAAAAACGAAAAATGTTTTTCACTCTTTTTTTGTTTTTGAGTTCTTTGTGAGAATTTAAATTATATGCGTTTATTTGGTTATTTTTCGGCGTTCAACTATAAAGCAGATTAATACCCAATAACTAAAAATACGTACCCACGTTTTTACATCTTTCTGACTAATGTTAAATATAAGACGTCTTATATGAAAGGTTTTTGACAGAGGCCTTTGTTATTTCGATTGTAATGGTTAAGTCACAAATTCAATTAGTAGTATAAGGAACTGACGATGGAATTATTTCGAAACTAGTTTTCCTAAGTTATTGATTTTAGTATTTGTTATAATGAAATTGTTTTAAACTACTATTTTTAGAATTAAATGTTGTTCCTTAAGAAAATAATAAATACACTTTTATTATTTTCTTAATAAACAACATTTAATTTTAAAAACATAATAAATTCACGTTTTTAAAAATAAATGAAAATAAAAAAAATTTTTTTTTTTTTTTTTTTTTTTTTTTAAGTTCATTACCAATTTTTATTTACAAGAATTATACAATAATAAAAATATGTACATTGGTAAGAAAAGTGTACCTTTGGTTCAAAAGAACACGGGCCAGGTACACTGATTCCCTTTTAACGAAATTATAAGATACGTACAAAAAAAAAAAAAAAAATTAACATAACAATACAATTTACAGTATAAAATAAACTTATAATTTAATTAATTAATAATTTACGGTATAAAATACTAATGAAATATATAAATATAATAGATAATAATAATAATATAATCTCTAGACAAAAATTTATGGCAGATGAATCCAATTATTATAATAACGGGTGATTTTTTTGTGGTTAGGATTTTCATGCATTAGTATTTGACAGATCACGCGGGATTTCAGACAAGGTGTCAAAGAGAAAGATGCTCAGTATGCTTTGACATTTCATAATGAATAGACTTACTAACGAGCAACGCTTGCAAATGGCAAATAGAAAAGTTGGCAGAAAATCCGCTTTTTTATCGACAAATTTTGTTCAGCGATGAGGCTCATTTCTGGTTGAATGGCTACGTAAATAAGCAAAATTGCCGCATTTGGAGTGAAGAGCAACCAGAAGCCGTTCAAGAACGGCCCATGCATCCCGAAAAATGCACTGTTTGGTGTGGTTTGTACGCTGGTGGAATCATTGGACCGTATTTTTTCAAAGATGCTGTTGGACGCAACGTTACGGTGAATGGCGATCGCTATCGTTCGATGCTAACAAACTTTTTGTTGCCAAAAATGGAAGAACTGAACTTAGTTGACATGTGGTTTCAACAAGATGGCGCTACATGCCACACAGCTCGCGATTCTATGGCCATTTTGAGGGAAAACTTCGGAGAACAATTCATCTCAAGAAATGGCCCGGTAAGTTGGCCACCAAGATCATGCGATTTGACGCCTTTAGACTATTTTTTGTGGGGCTACGTCAAGTCTAAAGTCTACAGAAATAAGCCAGCAACTATTCCAGTTTTGGAAGACAACATTTCCGAAGAAATTCGGGCTATTCCGGCCGAAATGCTCGAAAAAGTTGCCCAAAATTGGACTTTCCGAATGAACCACCTAAGACGCAGCCGCGGTCAACATTTAAATGAAATTATCTTCAAAAAGTAAATGTCATGGACCAATCTAACGTTTCAAATAAAGAACCGATGAGATTTTGCAAATTTTATGCGTTTTTTTTTAAAAAAAAGTTCTCAAGCTCTTAAAAAATCACCCGTTATAAACATCACGAAAGTATAATTCTACTCGTACTAGTGTTAAATATGGAAGCTGAAGAGCTCCTCAATATTCTTGGTTGTACTAAGCCAATGTTTTAGTTCTTTTGAAAATAATGATAAGGTGCAACACCTACGAATCTTGCAAGGTAACTTGTTAAAGATAATAGGTGAAATTACATTGAAAAAACTTCTTCTGAGATGTGAGTTATATTTTGGGATATTTTTTTTGAATTGGAGACTAGAACGAAGACTATAGTCTGAATAGTTAATAAATGAGTTTCCGCTAATATTGTAAAAAATTCTTAATACCTTGAAGACAAACATGTGACGCAGTGGCAAGATATCGAGAGTTTGGAATATGGGCCAGGAGGGTGAACACGATTCTTTAAAACACATGATTCGAGCAATGAGTTTCTGCCTATTAAATAATGGTATTAACGTGGTTTTGCACGCACTACCCCAACAGGAGAGACCGTATTGCAGAATTGAATCAGCTAGTGCGAAATACACCATTCTTAATAAATATAATGGACAATATGAACGCAAAACGTACAGTTTCCTTGATACCAATAAAAGCTTAGATTTCAACCCTTCAATATGCGCCTTCCAGTTTAATTGTTCGTCTATTAAAATGCCAAGATAACGATAAACATGAACCAAGTCAACCATGAAACATCCACTGGAATTACAGACCTTATTGCAACCATACTCATGGTACTTAATGGCTGATGGTGATGACAATCCGTGTCGAAAATGTAATATTTTCGTCTTATCGCTTAGATGAAGATTGTGAGCCTTGAGCCAAACCGAGAGCATATTCAAATCACTATCAATATACTTAGTGTTATCTTGTAAGCTAAGACTACTGTAAGCAAACGAAAAATCATCAGCAAAAGCAATGGGGGAGCCACAGAATGGTTGGCTAAAAATTCCGTTTACATAAATGAGGTACAGTAGAGGCCCAAGGACTGAACCTTGAGGAACCCCTACACTAATCGGCAGAACATGGCTAAAATGACCATTTATTTTGACTACCTGAGTGCGACCATTTAAATATGAATCTAACCACTTGTGGATCGTATCGCGAAAGCCAATGCGGTAAAGCTTCATTACAAGAGTAGAATGTTCCACTCTATCAAAGGCTTTCGTCAAATCTATAAATAACACGGACGCATTTAGACTATGGTCAATGTTTATACTTATTTGTTCTAAAAATGACAATAGAGCTTGTTCGGTATTTCTGTTCTTTCTAAAACCAAATTGTAAGGGAGATAGAAAATTGAATTTATCTAAAAAGCTTACAAACCTAGCTTTCATAGCCTTTTCGAATATTTTTGAAAAAACCGAAAGAAGGGAGATTGGGCGATAATTATTTACAGATGCTCTATCATTTTTTTTAAATATTGGAACTACCACGGTTTTCTTTAAGGTAATCGGAAAAATTCCTGTAGCCACACTTAGGTTAAATATAAACGATAATACATCAACCAGAAAGCAAGCCGTTTTTTTTACAGTACAGTTTGACACTCCATCTATACCAGGAGCCGATCGGTTTCTAAGAGAATTAATTATTAAATACAGTTCCCCAGATGAAATAGGTGAGAAATGGAAACTACTCATAATATCATAGTGTTCTGTGATTAATCTGTTTTTTTCAGAATTGCGCATTTTGTAAGTAGACTGCGTTGAGTCACCAACAGTTGTAAAAAAATTGTTGAATGCATTGGCAATGTCAACTGACCCTTGAATGGGATTATTCATCTCATCAATAATTTCTGTAATTGGAACATGCTGTGCATGGCCAACTATTATTTCGTTTACAGTTTGCCAGTTTTTGCGAGCGTTTTTGCCATTACTACGGAACTGTCGAACATAAAACTGTTTTTTAGTAGCGCATATTTTCTCGTTTACAGACTCACACAACTTCAAACTGTACTGTTTTAACCTATTATTATTAGGGTGCTTCTTGACCAGTTGGCAAATTTTGTTTCTATTCCGTATTTGTTTCAAGAGATAATCGGACATCCAGGGCTTTAACTTAATTAATTGCTTGTTCACTGATTTAGAACTAGTACATTTATCAATGTGATCTCTAAATATGTTTAAGAAATGGTCAAAAGCCATAGACGGATCCTTGCAGCAGTATACATCTGCCCATTCTTCATATGTCAGCAGATTAATTAATTGATTGTGATCAACATTCGATACCTCAATGTTTCGACTAAAATTTGTATACTGAATACGCCCTGATATTTTGATGTTAATTAAGCAGTGATCTGATATCTTCAAATCTAAGACGGCATACGACACCTCATTAAAGTATCTTTGATCAAATCGATACAGAATATTGTCTATACAAGTTGCCGAACTATTTGTAATCCTAGTAGGTTCAGAAACCAAAACGGGATTCAAATATATTAGTTAACAAAAAGCCACAGACAACACAAAAATGGATTTTATTAATTGGACAAAAATGGATTTTATTAATTTGTATGGTAATTATTTACAAACATAAATATAATTAATCCTCGTATTTTTGTATTTATTAGATAGATCGCAATATGCTCAATTCTGATACCATGTACATTGTAATTACATATTAATTTATTAAATAATATAATTATTTATTCCGTACTGTAATTATTTAAGTACATATGTGTACGAGATTTTGTAATTGCAAGATTTTGTAGTTGCAAGATTAATAAAAAAGCAATATTTTGAAAAGCAATATAACTGTAGAGACTGACGGCTTCGATAACTCTCACGGGCCCTTAACCCTCCATTCAAATTCCATTTTCTAGAACTTTATCGCCAACTCATTTTTGAATTTTGACAAAAAATTTTCCCATTTTCCCACATGCCAAATTTTAAAAATTCAAACCGGGATTTCCTAAAAATCGGGTTTTTTTATACAAAACCGGGATTTGAAAAGCGGGATTTTGAAAACCGGGATTTAGAAAAAAAAACGGGATTTTGACAAACTGTGATTTTGAAAACCGGGATTTCGCTACACACCTCAGTATGTGAACTTACGTACATTCGAACAGTTTTCAATGCCTTTTGTACTTTCATTTGTGAAACAACAAGCCGATCTCGAGAATTTTCAGGTTCGGCATCCGAATCCGATGACAAGACCTCATTGTCGCTTTGCTCATATTTAATATGTCATTATCATTTAGTTTCGCACACACACACACACACACACTGGTTTAGCAATCCACGTTTATGAAACCATCTATAATAACATTGTTTGTAAAATCGCAAAGTACTGTGCCATCATTATCGTCTACATTAAATTCAAATTCAGAAGTACACTAATCTGTTTTAGTGCCAAATAAAAATCAGCTTTGTGAAAGCAATTTATAATTGTCAGAGGCTTTACACGCTCCCACGTTTTTTTCACAAAATATACTGCATCTAACAGATTTATGTTGAAATTTTCGGGGATTAATTGTGGATTTTGCTCAAGACGAAAATAATTTATTTGATGACAAATTCGCGGTAGAATACCTTGAAATTTTTAATTACCCTTTGGTCCATGGGCTGAGATAGTGCGGTTGTGTTCGGTGGCAAATACACAGCCTGAATGTAGCGGAGATTTTCTATCTACAAATGAGGTGGTGCATTGTCTATAACAAAAACTACGCGTCTGTTTTCCTTTTTGAATTTACCATCTAAAGTTTTTACATATTTTTCCCACTCCGATGCAATCATCCATACTTTCTTATTTGAGGAATACATTATTGGAAGCGATTCACGTTTTTAAAAACACGAGGCTTGGCGGATTTACCAATTAGAAGGATGGGTAGTTTTTCAGATCCATCTGAGTTGGCACCTAATAAAATTATCACGCGCTCCTTACGCGAGAATTTTATTCGGCATTAATTTGTAGAATAGAGACGTCTCGTCCAAATTAAACACATCTCGGTGCTCGTAGTTCTGTAATATACGTGGTAATTTATTTTTAATCCAGTCTGAATATACTTCGGGACACACAGATGAACTTTCACCAACTACATCGTGAAATGTAATTCCATTACTTTTTTTAAAACGGTCTAACCATCCGTCACTGGAACGAAAATCAACAATCTGAAGTTTTTCTGCAAACTCTAGGCTTTCTGTTTAAATAGAACACCACTAATATTCGCCCTCGCATGCCTCATTGACTTGAGCCAAATTACTCGTATAACGGCCTTTTCTAGTTCTCGGTATTCTTCTGTTCTGGTTTTATTCCGTTTAATGAATTCACTCTCGCAGCTTGTTCATGCTTTTCGCGTTTTCGAACGATCCCCGCGAATGTTGACTTCGAAACTTTGAAATGTGAGCCAATCGAGTAACTCAATTTCTTTTCATCGACCTTTTTTAAAATGGCTAATTTATTTTCAAGGGAAACGGCCGTCCGTTTCAATTTATTGGCTTAGATGGCATAATAAAATAAAATCATAAATCAATACTCAATTTGAGGACGTTAAATATCATTAAACGACGTTAAACTTACGTTTGAAAATTTCAAACCGAAACTAAATTTGAGATAAATGAACTTGCTAAACACAAAATCATTCTCAAAATACTTACATACCATACGAGTATTTTTATAAACATGTCCATTTTTGACATTATTCATTATTGTTACTCCAGACGTTTGTTATAACCGAGTTTTTTTGCACTAAAATGCAATTAGAAAATTAAGAAATGGTTTGTTATAGTGTTATAACCGAAGTTTGTTAAAGCCGATGTATTTTCCATACATTTAACTCGCAAATTTAAGGGACCGTACAAAAAGTTTGTAAAAACCGAAGGTTTTTTATAAACGGTGTTTGTTATACCGGGATTTCACTGTACAATCAAAAGTTCGTCGTAACGGTAAAACCATAAAAAATAAGGGAAAAAATACTTAGTTGCAAAAACAAACGTAAACACATACGTTTCAATATTATCTTCTCAAAATTTGCGGCGTTGGACTGTACATTTTGCATTTCGCATCGATGACCTTCCAAGCTTCTTTCTTTAGCCAATCTTGTATTTTTAAATTTATTTTGTGGTGTTTTAGTTGTAGTGTTATTTGAACTTAAGAGCGTTCTGTACCAAATTAAATTTATTGTTGAATCTAACCTAAAAATTAAATTTCAATGTGTCTCAATTCTCATGTCTCATCAATTTATACATTTTTTCTTTAACATTTGAACCTACCAAATAGAAAATTCAAATAGAAATTCATCGTATTTTGCAAACTAAACAATTAGTTAGTTTTCGTTAGAATAAGTTTTTTGAAAAATATGGATCATCTTTATTATAAAACAAACAAAACTAGACACGAGATTATGGATTTAACTTTATTATTGCGAAAAAATTGAGTATTATTGTTGTATTTTCCGATCGAACTTGCACAATTTCTCCAATTTTGAGAGCTAGCAACAATTTTAAAAGGAAATTTCTAAAAAATAAAAAGCTAAGCACGAGTTTTTCATAATAGCTAATGGGGGAAAAAATAACATAACAGCAATTTTATGCCACGAGTCGATTCTCAATTGCTGTTGTTATTTTATTTCCCCGCTTTCTATTGGAATTTGTATTGAAAAACAAAAATAACATAACATACAATTTTAGATCCCGGAATCGACCCCATTGAATATCAAAAAACTCAAATGTTTCCATTAGTAAAAGACACTTTCAAGTGTTTTTACGATTCGAAAGGAAAAGTTACATAGCATGTCAAATAAAAATTATATCAAACATTTTGTAAAAGGAAATTAACTATATTTTTCCATTTTTATTTTTAGTCACAGCCAAAGAAGTACTCATAGCTACAAACTTTATCAAAATAATGCAATAGAGAAGCGAAGTCCAGAAGAAATTAAAAAGAAAAATATTAATAATAATAGAAAAATTTCATTTTTAAACTAAAATTTAATTTTAGTATTTACTGTTAATTTTTCTTATCAAGGATGCATACAAAATCAATATAATGGTAGGACTTAATAATATGAATTGGTTATGATTTGTTTAGGGGTTCATCTGCTCTACGTTTTAGGAAAGATAAACTCATTCCCAACGTCATATTACTCGAAAAAATAACAAATTCATCATTATAGTTTTTTACATTAGATGTAAACCACATTTCATCGAATTCAACGTGCATCCATGCCAATTTAAAAATATTTTTGGTATACATAATGTGGTATTTCGATAAAATCTAGTTTTTAAATATATATAATGAAATGAAAATTCAAAATTAAGTTTAGTTCAATGAACCTAAGCCATGTGTGAACTGGTTTCTGTTAGAAACAAATTATTTAGCTAATAATAAGTTGGAGGTGATTGAGTGAAGATCCAAGTTTTAAACTTATAAAAGTTTAATGAGTGCGCGTTATATTTTTAGATTAAATTGTTTGATTTAATAATGAGTTTAATAAGTTGGTAAGTGATATTGCATATTCAATTGTGTGCTCAATACTAGACATTTACAAAATATTTATATATTTTCGTTGCAGCCGACCAATTTATACCATCAATATTTTAAAATTTTGTCTCTCGTATATTGTCAATTTTGGATGAAGTTATAAAACTTCAAGTGAATCGGAATTTATTCGGCTTAATTGAAAATAGTGACAACCTTATCAACAGTAAGTAATAAAATATGAGATCTTATCTTAACAACTATATCTAATATTAGGAGCATAATTTATGTTTAACTCAGTTTTTCTTTTGATATCAAATCATAAGTCAAAGCAAAAAATATACATTTTGCACCTATATTTTAGATTATCACCACACATTAAAATGTTAAATGTTATTAATTTAGTTCATAATACTGATTTTCAGATTAAAAATGATTAATATATTAAACTTAAAATAATTTCAGATGGCCAAGCTGCTACTATCTTTTACTTAATTCATCATAGTTTAGTACCAACTGGGAGGTGGAGCAACTGCCGTTGAAAACGAAGAAAAATTAAACATACAGTTAAGCGAAAACCAGTCGATTCAATCATGGTCAACCAGCCGATTTTTTAATTACCGGGCGAATTTCAAATTCAAGTCCAGTTAATTTGTTTAATACAACGTTTAACTTAAGATAATTTAAAATAAGTTTGATACTGTTATATTTTTTATTATTTTAATGCAATTATTTTATAATTTTTTAAAATTAAGGACTCGAATTTATGTATCTCTATCAATATTTGAATTAAATATATTTATATAATAAAATTTATTTAAAAACTTAACTAAACTGTGACGTTTTCATTTATTCCATGTTGTAAATTACGGAAGAATATATATATATATATATATATATATATATATATATATATATATATATATATATATATATATATATATATATATATATATATATATATATATATATATATATATATATATATATATATATATATATATATATATATATATATATATATATATATATATATATATATATATATATATATATATATATATATATATATATATATATATATATATATATATATATATATATATATATATATATATATATATATATATATATATATATATATATATATATATATATATATATATATATATATATATATATATATATATATATATATATATATATATATATATATATATATATATATATATATATATATATATATATATATGTATATATATATATATATATATATATATATATATATATATATATATATATATATACTATATATATATATATATATATATATATATATATATATATATATATATATATATATATATATATATATATATATATATATATATATATATATATATATATATATATATATATATATATATATATATATATATATATATATATATATATATATGTATATATATATATATATATATATATATATATATATATATATATATATATATATATATATATATATATATATATATATATATATATATATATATATATATATATATATATATATATATATATATATTATATATATATATATATATATATATATATATATATATATATATATATATATATATATATATATATATATATATATATATATATATATATATATATATATATATATATATATATATATATATATATATATATATATATATATATATATATATATATATATATATATATATATATATATATATATATATATATATATATATATATATATATATATATATATATATATATATATATATATATATATATATATAATATATATATATATATATATATATATATATATATATATATATATATATATATATATATATATATATATATATATATATATATATATATATATATATATATATATATATATATATATATATATATATATATATATATATATATATATATATATATATATCGCACTATCCATTCAAAAAGACTATAAGTACTAGTTGGTGTCTTTTTGAAGTATTGCATTTTAGAAATCTATGGACCAATCTCTATCGATGTTTCAAGTTAGATTTGTTCCACGTGACCTCCCTGTATAAGATAATTGGGTTTCAATATTAAATTTACTATGAGCTTCCACTAGATTTTTCAAAGAAAAAGTGATTTCCTGAAAAATCAAGTTTTTGACTTAGAGTTATTTTGAATGGATAGTGCGATATATATATATATATATATATATATATATATATATATATATATATATATATATATATATATATATATAAGCATTTTGTAATTTTCAAAATATATATTGCTTAATTTTACAAAATTGTAATAAAATATACTACATATTTGGTTTCTAAACTATACAAAATATTTTATTTATTATTCAAAAATGGTACCACATTTTTATAAAAAGTACACATAATTTTATAAAACAAATAAAAACTGAGTAATTTTTATTACTACGTTCTATTTAATTTATAAATAGATCAGTAAATTAAAAAAAAAGCAAATAGACTTAATGAAATTTTTTGTTCGAGCAACAAATAATCTTTTTAAATTTATAAATTGTTTGATATTTTATATTTTTTTTTTTTTTTGAGATACAAAATAAAAGTAGAATTTTTTGGAGATTTTATATTATTTTTTTTTTTAAATTTTAAATATCTTTGTAAATGTTTTTGTAAATATTACAAATTTTATTAAAATTTTTATTGGTTGTATATTTACAAAAAAATTATACATTATACCTGCATTTCTATTCAATTCACCTAGTTTTTTTTTTGAGTGTAGGTATAAAGCTGAAGTGTAGGTTGCTGAAGTAAGCGTAATCCCTCCAATATCAAATGCATATTTGAAAAACGAAACGTAGCCTGGTAATCGTAGCCTGGTAATGCGGGCTCATGCTTTGCTTACATCATCACATATGTGGTAATATAAAGAACATAGTTACCTAATCACCGAAGTTCCGTAAATCTATATGAAATAACGAAAGTATAAATTTTTTATTTTGAAGTTTTTTAGTCCTCTACCGAGAAAAAACTTTTCAAATCAATCGTTTCATTTAATTTCTGAGTGATTAATGATCACGTGTTTTTAAAATTTTTAAATAGTGGCAAATATTGAACATTTTGCTAAGATTTTATTTTATGAGATAAGTGCGATCTTGTGGTTTGGAATTACTATCAGGTGGAACTCGTACCATAAGCATCGAAAATAACATTCTAATTTTGAAGTGAGATTATTCGATACAAATTCCAAAATCAAAATATTGTAAGTTGTCTTCCCTAGCATTCTCAAGTGTTAACATAGTACATATATTTTATATTATTTAGTATATAACTATGTTGTAAAATAATAAATATTATAAATCGCGTACATAAAATCATTTTTATTGACAACATTATTGTGTTATTAAATTATAAGAATCTAGGAATCAGACAGTTGCTACCCTCAAAACAACCAACTAAAATTAAAACAAAAGTACAATCATAAGTGTTTTCGAAACTCTAGTTAAGAAGCCTATTCAGTCCAAAATGCTACCCCCGATTTCTACCGTATAGAGTGATATAACAACGACTTACAACGCATCCCCAGTAGTATTCCTTATGACTTTTTCCTTACAGAAAAATATGAAAAACAAATTTCTCAAGTTATTTTCCTACTTTTCTGTAAGGTAAAGGTCAAAAGGAATTCTATTGGGGATGCACGTTAACATTTTCCATTACAAAATAAATTAAAACAAACGCAATTTAAATTAAGCATACGCCGCTCATCAATACGGCCATACAAGAATTTTACTTGGCTTCGACTAGTTCACTTGACCGTAAACCGGCTAGGCTATTTGTAATTGTTACTTAAATTCATGAAAATACGAGAACAAAACAATATTACACTCCATTTTCTTTTATAAAAGTACAAAATAAACATATTTTTGCCAGTTTCAAATGATTATTTATAAGTGTGAAATTGAAATCAAATATTTCAATATTCACAATTATTATTTTTCAAGATAATGAAGATATTAATCGTTGGGTGAGTTTTAATAATTATTTTTTGTCTGAAAAGATCACTTTGTAACACTTTATCCCCATTTTCAAGTTTTTTTTTAATTTTCTCAGGTATTAAATGTGTGGTACGTAGTATTACACGATCAACCGTCACTTTGCTGGTTGAAACACCTGTTTTATCTTTAATTTTTTTTACTGAATGGCTTTTACACCGCAATCGGCCTTGTATCTTGCGAGAGTCGATAACACACTCTTTACTGTTTTTCCAGTAGCGTTTAATATTGCTGTGGTGGTTGTGTACTGTCGGACCTCTTAATTTAACGGATGCTAGAAGGAAGGTTTTTAAAACTCGATTTCACCGTTTCGTTCAAATTAAAAAAATATATTTTTGCCTTTTTTGTCCATACAATTTGTGAAAGAGTTAGCTACAAAACAAACTAGCTGGACATTATTCTTTTATTTATTTTTAACATTGTGACACAATTTTTAGATGTGGTTAAAGAAGTGAGATAAAAAAAAACATGTAATTTTTTTGTTTGTGAGTCAAACAATGGTCCTAAGAATTATATACCAGAATAAAACCCGTTGTCATCATATTGCTAGTTTTTACGCCGTTTACCACTGTTTTCATTATTCATTGCAAATCAATAAGTTTAGAATTTATATAGATTTCTCAACTTACGTGATGGTACTTAAATTATGTGATAACAGATAGAATTTCTGAGATAAATATACATGTTTTTTATATCTCTAGCGAATTTAAAACACTTTGATTTATTAGTATGCGAATTATTATCCTTTATTATTGTGCAAATTCTAGTACTGTACCTCACACCTGTTTAAATTTTCGGTTATCTAAACCAGCCTTTCCCAACGGGGGCCATACGCCCTCCTAGGGAGGCATACCATATGTTTGAGGAGCCTTATGCTAAATTTTTAAATTAGTGTGGGCCTTGGACTTCAGGCCATGAAAATTTTATTTATTACTAATATAAATATGAAATTAAGATGTAAAAAATAAGGTTGAGAAACACTGATCTAAATTGATGGCTAGTTCAAACCAGTCGTTAATAGATAGCACAAAATAAACGCACATTATTTTTAATTAAAATTTGCTAAATAAATTAAAAAGTATGAGTTGTAACGGATTAGGATGGACGGGACATGAAAGAAAAACACGCAGGTAGCTTGAAACAGAATTGGGGGTCGATGATGGCCCTTCCTACAAACTCGTTGAATCCATTACAACAACAAAAATCATAATCAGTATCGTGTCTTGTTTGGCAACAATTACAGATATGCATCGCCTCTTTCTCTAATGTCTAAATAACTATCGTAAAACTAGTAAAAAAAATAGCATGCTTAAGATTGTGGAGTTTTTTTTTGTTTTAGGTTATTACTAGCAATTCAAAAACGTAACCAGAACTATTACAAATAATTATGAATAATAAAAAAAAAGAAATGAAACTAACTTAAAACTGAATATATTTGCAGCTAATAATAGCAGCGTTTCTTGATGCTTGATCTGATCCGGTTCCGTTCATGTTTCATGAAACAACGCTTACTAGATTTCAAATCACAATTTGTGATCTAAAACAAAATTTGGATCAGGTTTTCCATATAAAATTTGTACTGATCCGGATCGATGGTTGTCATGAAACACTGCAAATGTTAACTTGGCAAAATGTTGGTAACGTGTTCAATCGAATGACTTCAAATTCGATACATCTAGCTTTTTTTATTCCAGCGATCGAAACACAATAAACAATACTCGTTAGATGAAACTACCAATTAATATTATTTTTTATAACCGTTATGTTGCTTGGGTTATTATGATGATATTGGTTTTACCCTCCTTATGATATAAGCCTGGGAAAATTGTATCGGATGTTAATCCAATTTTCCTCCCTAAAATAATTAGGCCCCCAATATACTATTTAAAAAAGTAGGGCTATTACTTCTTTAGTGTATAACCCGGGTGTAAACACAATTTTACAATTTTTTTAATATGTCTGAAGGACCGATTTTGATCGTTCGCTTTTTGTCAACTTTTCTTCTAAAATCTTTAGCACAAAAGTTGACAAAAAGCGAACGCTCGAAACCGGTCCTTCAGACATATTAAAAAAATTGTATTATCACTTTAATTGAAAGGCTTCAAAATATTTTTATATAATAATACATTTTATTATTAACAAATTTTTATGTACAAAATACGATTTTTTAATTAAACAATTCGAGTAAATAAATTGTTATAAATATAACACTTAGTCCGAGCTACAATTTATGGTCGCTGGTCACTTTCAATTTATCACACCACTGTACACAATTTACTGTTTTTGTTGTTTAAATTAATAAAATTTTTGTTTGTTTATTTTATACAAACAAGTAATCATCCGCTTGGAAGACTGATTCACATTCAATTTATTTTAATTTCAATCACTTGTCGGGTCTTGTACATGATCGCCAAGACAAACATCTTCGGTTGATAGCGAATTAGATTTTCAGATTTACTCTGAAAACCATAACAGCAACGAAACGTTTTTTATTGGTTGTATGGGAACAAAGATAGGGCACGTTACATATACGAAACCAATAATCAATCATACAAAAGTAATTGAAAACGAACTGAAATTAATTTTGCTGTTTATTCTCTTTGGAACACTTTGGAAGAACTAACCATCAATTGTGACAAAAAAAAATTCAGACAAAAAAATCCCTCAGGCGTAAATGGGTTCGCGATAAGTCAACAAGTTGGTTATTATTCTGTGTGTGACTAGAGAAATAGAGATTTTTAGAAAAATCGTCTAATTTAGATGAGACAGGACTCATAACGACACGACGTATTGGCATGTTCTTCATTATAATCATAATTCAATTCATACAAATGAAAAATAACGACATTACATTATTTTATTCAACACCATTACTAGATTGCTTATTTCAAAATAAAAACCATGTTATTGTTGGAAATTTAAATTGATTGTATCAACTATTCGATGAACAAGTGCAGATTCCACGTATTTCGAATGATTTCCATTCTTCTGTTTTGATATTTTTGATGAATTGATCATAAATCATTATTTTTGTTAAATGTATAAATAAGGTTATATTGACGTTGGTGCAAATTACTCGCAGTTCGAAATAAATCCATGATCAAGGTTAGACGACTTTTGAAAACTTATTTCCATCGTGAGAGTTGTGTTGCCGAAACAGTACGAATTTTGAAAAGAATGACGGTCGAAGTAATGCACGGATCATGATTACTGTAAGCAAGTTTGTGAAGAAGGTTCCGGCATTCTAATTATTATATTATTACTGCTGTCGAAAGTATACGCCTAAACCCAAGAAACTGGATTCGCCACAGATCTCAACAATTTTTGAGGAACCAAAGGAACCAAACGAACGTACGCAGACATGCTTCTCGGTTTGAATTTTAACGTCGATTTAGTTAAAAAAAACCTTTCCGGATGACACGAATATTGATCTCGGCTTCTATTTAAATAAGAAGAGCTGTCGTTTGTTTGTTCTGAAAACCCCACACACAAATGGGGTGGTAGAGTAACCAATGCATCCTACAAAAAAACAATTGCTGTGTTATTTGCCCACAGGTTCTAATTAAAATTTTTGCATCGAGAAGAATACTAATGCCAACAATTTTAAAATATTACTGAAAGCCAAAACTAATACAAAAATAACGATATTTAAATTATTTAAAAAAGCGATTGCGAAAGCCGAATATCTTAATTTCAACAGTCATATGTTAAACCTTAAAAACCAAAATAATCATAATTATACTAGTACTTAATAATAATAAAAATAGCTGCGTTTTTTTGAAAACAATAGAGTAGAGTTCGCGATAGCTATTTTCAAATTTGTCCAATTTAAAATTAAAATTATTTAATTTAAACTAAATAATTTAGATTTAATAGAAATCTATATACATATAACCAAAAAAATCCATCATAAAAGTTGTATGGTTTTCTTGTAATATCGTTGTTCTGTATAGTTCTGTATAATAACAGAGTATTTCAGAACTATACAGAACAGCGATATTACAAGAAAACCATACAACTTTTATGATGGATTTTTTTGGTTATGCATAGATTTCTATTAAATCTAAATTATTTAATTTTGAAAATATTAAAATTTTAATTTTAAATTGGAAAAAAATTGAAAATAGCTATTTCGAACTCTACTCGATTGTTTTCAAAAAAACGCAGCTAATAACAGGTTGGCATGAAAGTAATTTAGATTTTGTAGTGTGAAATAAATCTCATACTTTTATTCAAAGAATAAACTTTAATCAACAATGTATTTTCCGTTTTGTTCAATCACCTTTTACCATCTTTCAAACAGCTTCGTATTTCTACTGCATCATCCACAAAACTTTTGGTACTTAGCTAGAAAATACGAAATGAAGTGCGATTTCAGGTCATCATCATTCGTAAATACGCACAAGACTCCAATAACACTCCAGGTATTTGTAAACAAATGCCTTAGACGGCTGATAAAATACTTCTGGCTAAACAAAATCGCAAACGATGTACGACAGTACCAAACGAAAGAGGACATGGATTGAACAAACAATCATAAAAGGACTCACTGACATAACAAGAATCTTCTTATAATAGCATACACAAAAGAACTAAGAGATTGTTGTTTAAAGTGACAGTTTTTGATTAATAAAATGCTTAATAAACCAATTCTTAATTTAATTAATTAATACTACTAGGTTCTTTATAGTATAAATTATACAACACTAAAATGTTAATATATTCCCCAATTTGTTTCTTGCCTCTTACTTAGTTCAGCCTTTCTTCATAATTCAGTATTTATTTATTTTATTTTATTTTATTTATTTATCAAATCAAATTTTTGAATAACTACGAGTATACACTTCATCTTGATGAAATCTCATTAATAATAATGTGTACAGTCAAAATAAGGTCCAATTACAACTATTGCTGGTACATTTGTGTCACTGTGTTGATAAATCTCTCGTCTCGCATCGGTAATTTTAGAAAGACCCCATTCTCATCTCTCATGTTATCCGAACTTTTATGTGGAACTCATAAAAACAATGGCTTCAATGGTTCGGTCGTGATATAACTATTCGACATCTGAATTCGAACACTGTTTCAGTGGATTATGTTTAACTTTACATGTATGTATGTGTTTCAGAAATTAGAATTACGAGTGGTGTTCAATAAGTTCGGTGAATCTATATGAAATAATGGTATTTTTTATTGTTTTTTGTTTTTCTATTTAGTCTACTGACAATAAAAATTTAATTCAAATCGATTGTTTTATTTAATTTCTGCAAGATTTAATGAACACGTGTTTAGAAAATTAAAAAAATTGAAAATATTGAAATGCGTGCTATTTGATAACTTAACGCGATCTTGCGGTTCAAAATTACTGCAAATACGAGTACCTCAAGCACCTGAAAGTAATTTCGAACCGCAAGATCGCGTTTATCTTTCAAATTAAAATCGCAGCATGATGTTTAATATTTTTCACTTTTTATAATTTTCAAGACACGTGTTCATTAAATCACTCATAACATAAATTAAATGAAACAATCGATTATTATGAAATTGTGTTTTTGTCGGTCGCTTTTCGGCGGCCCGCCTGTATATACAATTGTGTATTTAAATTTCGATTACGGAAAACAAATACATATGTCAAATATAGAATTATTCGTAAATTGTAGACCGGCCTACACATGTGTGTAGTCTATTTAAAGTTATTTTTCCTGAAAAAAATAATCGAAATAACGTTCCAGCAGCGCAATTGTATGGGCTTACATGAAAATGATTTTCTTAAATTAGGTATAATGAAAAAACAATAATTCCTAAACTCGAAAGGGATAATGAATAATAATGATGTAGAGGAATAAAAAAAACAAAATAAAAATGTTTCTATTACCCTTATTTCATATAGATTTACCGAACTTACTTCTCGCAGTTTGTATTATTACTTAAACAAGATCTAAGAATGCAAATTATTTTTTTTTTTTTTTTTAATATTTGTGACCAAAGTTTTTTTTTGATTTTTTAGTATTTTTTGTTTCTTTTTCATTAATAAATTTTATTTTAATCTAACATTAAAATATTACATTTCAATCATAAAATAATTCTTGGTTTATATTAAGTCTATAAAAATCAAAAAATTTGATATAATATCATTTATTTTTTAAGTAAAAAATTACAAACCACTTTTTCCAATCGTCTTACGTGAATTCAAACGTAAACTAAAAAATATATAATTTCATTAATTTATATATACGTATGTATAAGAAAATAACGGTATCGAATTATACAGCGATAAGTTCAGTTAAATTTTTGAAAACGTCTTAAATGTGTGTTGTTGTTCGGTGTTGCGTGAACGAAACATTTGTCGCTAATGGGTTATTAATGAATATTAACCCCCCGATTCTAACGTATATACCATGTTTCCATGACAGAGTTAACCTAGGTTAACTCGGGTTTACGTGCAAGGAAACGCAGATTAGGGTTGAGTTTCGTTAAATCCAAATAAACTCAACGAAACTAGTGTGGTTGGGTTAGGTTCTATCTGTCAACGTTTTTTACGTGTATTCTAAAATGACGCTCATTGTAAAATATTAAAAGACAGATTTAGAATAAAAATATTTTAAAATATTCTGTCAATTTAACTCGGTTTCATGGAAACGGCACGAGTTAACTCCAACAAATTTTAAACAACGAAACCTAAACCGGTTTAAAGCTTTGACCAGCGAGTCTGTAAGAGTCAGCAACGAAACCTTACAGAATTTAACGAGAACGTTTTATTACAGAATATTTGACATTTTGACCAGCGAATCTGTAACACGATTATTATTGTCAATTGAATTTTTAAATGTCAATTTGCAAAATAACAAATTAACCAGACCACGATTTTAGTCAAAAATGAATCTATTTGAGAAAATTGAACAGCTTTTTACCCTATTTAAAGGACGAGGGGGCAAATAATAAAAAAACCGACTTTTGTGGTACGAGAAATAAATCGCACAAGAGACAGATTACTATGTATGTAACAAGTATGTAGATTACTATGTATGTAACTACGGGAATTTAGAGATTTATGTACATAATTTATTAAAGGTAACGATTTTAGAAATTAAAAATTGTCAACAGCAATTTTTTATCCACACTCGAATGACATGAGGTTTTAAACATGCTGATGTACCTTGTGCGACCACAAATCTTGGTGAACAATCGGAATCTATTGAGCTGAAAAGAGCTGATGAAAATGTACATAAAATATTATTTAAATTATTAAAATATAAATAAATATTTGAGCACATAAATTATAAAAATGTAACAAATATCAACATACCGCCATTTCAAATATACAATTATGACGTTTCCTTTAGTTTGAGCGATAATTTTCGCTCTTGTTACGGATTGCTAAATGACAATTCAAATTTAACGAAACTGAACGAAAAGTACTTTGAGTTTCGCTGGTCAGTAATGTCAATAAACATACATTTTTCAGATGTCGCTTTGTTACTTAAATTTCTTACAGACTCGCTGGTTACGCCTTGTACAACTCTGTACATGGAAACATGGTAATAGTCACAGACGTATTTTCAGTTTTACCGAAAACTTTTGTCTTAACGAACTTAAGTCTTATCTGTCAGTAGTCTTAAAAAATTGTCTTCGTTAATATCAGCGAAATAGGTGGTCTTAGGAATCATAATTTTTACATTTAAACAAAAACAATAATTATATGTATTTGACTATAAAAACCGGAAAAATTATTCAAAATACAATATTATGTACTCTCTCAGCATAATTATAACATAAATTAGAGTTTTTTTTAAACAATTTCGAATTGAACTGTCGCTTTTCGTTCATAAATTTGAAACAATATGGTAAACATTTGGTTTCAACAGCTCTACAAAAGTCTTTGGAGAGTTTCTAATATATTATTTAAGACTACTGTCTTCAGAATTTCAATGAAGACTTTAGTCTTAAAAAATAAAGTCTTAACAAGAAAGTCTTAGCTAAGATAGTCTTAGTAGTCTTATCGTCAGAATCGGGGGGTAAATCTGGAGCCTAACTATTGAATTCGACGTTCATTTCGACGGCTATCGTTTTCCTATAGCAACATTTCATAGTTTTCTTTTTTTCGTTTGTCTGATATAGGAAAACGATAGCGTTCGAAAATGAGCGTCGAATTCAATAGATAAGCCTTTGAAATTACCCCAGTTATATCTGCTTCAATGTTCGAATTTTTTAATTGTTTGTCTATATTATTAAAACTACTATTTATGTAATGTTCTTACAGCGCTATTTAGATTTGTTTATAAGTGAAACATCTGGTTCTGCGGTAAAAGTTATTAATACTTTACGTGTCGCAGATACGTTATTATTTTTTTTATTTACACCTTAATTACATGTTTTATGAAAAAATTAATATTTATTATTTACATTGCTTGCTTATTTTATAAAACTTCATGATTTTTATTTTTATATATTTTCAGAAACCCGAGAAATGTATCAACTACCCAAATTTAAAATAAATTCAAATTGTTATAATGAATGGATGACTGGTTACTACATTAAATCAAATTTACAACTATCATGGATAAAGTACTACCTATTGTCTTGATAATAACTAATGTAATATTGCTACAAGTATTACCAACCGTTCAGGAATGTAAAAAATTGAATGAACATTTGCAATATGGTAAAATTCAGTGTAGTAATACAACACTCAATAGTGTGATTGATGTAATATCTTTATCATCTCCTTCGTCACCAACATCTTCATCAAATTTGTTATACAATGAACTAGATTTTTCTAATGTGTTTATCTTTAATATCGACAGTACATTAGAAGAAACATCAGCAAGAGTCGAAAATCTAAAACAGTTTTTTATAAAGAATTCTCAGCAACTTGAGAATATCAAATGGGTTGAAAGTAATTTAAGCGATAGTAACTTAAAGAATATAATTTTTACTAGAAATCAACAATATGTAAAACTAAAATATTTGACATTAGATAAAAATAATATTTCGGAATTGAAACACGATTTATATAAAAATTGTAAAAATTTACTCGAATTAAATTTGGGCTGGAACAATATCAACACAATCGAGTACGGTGCATTTTATGATTTGGAAAATTTAAAATATTTAAATTTAGCTTATAATCGTCTTACGTCAATTTCCCAGCAAAATAGTATTCTAAATAATAATTATCATCATAGTAGCAACACTAAATTAATAATCAATTCGTTATTTATAAAATTAAAAAATTTAATTTGGCTAAATTTATCGAATAATATAATTAACGATCTTCCTCATAATGTATTTTATGGTTTAATCCAATTAAAAGTCCTAGATTTGTCGTATAATAATTTGAATGTAATACCATTTCAATTATTTAAAGATTTACAATTATTAGAGACATTAGATTTATCTAATAATAAAATTATATCGTTTTTAGATAATTTTTTTTTACTAAATTCTTCGATAAAACGATTAATTTTACAAAATAATATTATTGAGAAGCTAACAAAGAGTTCACTATATGGCTTAAGACATTTGCATACACTCGATTTATCTAAAAATAATTTAAAACAAATTGACCGATTAACGTTTGAGGATTTAGGTGAGCTCTCGTATTTAAATTTAAAAGATAATCAATTAAAACTGTTATCATCGACAATATTTTCCGCCCAAATAAAATTAAATTATTTGGATATAAGTAATAACCTAGTGCTCCGCAGTCTGCCGAATGGTATATTTTCAAGACAATACGAGCTCAATGAATTAGTTATCGATAACACCGGTATCGAATATTTAAGTAATTGGATATCAAAAAATAATAATACAATTGCTACGAGTATATTGGCAAATTTAAAAAGTCTGTCAATTCAGAATAATCCAAGCTTGCGTGAAATCGAATCAAGTACATTTAAAAATGTACCTGGTCTTGAGATCCTCTCGATCACGGGGAATAAATTAATTAAGGCAATTCCAAAAGAAATTGGCGAAATTAAAACGCTTAAGTATTTAGATATAAGCAATAATGAATTGGATTTTATACCGCGCGAGTTGAAAAATTTGATACACTTGAAACATTTCAATATTCATGAGAATGATTTTGCATGCGATTGCCGTATGTATTGGATATGGGAGTGGATTGAAAATTTAAAATTAGACAATCATGATACTACTTTTACTACAACCACAACTATTTTAACAAATAATAATAAGACTGATGAGATTTTAATAAAAATATCAGAATTAAAATGTCGCAACGGTTATCCTGGGGATATGATACGTGTATTGCAGCATTTACGTTGTACAAAACCCTATATATTAAAGTCATCCGAAAGTGAAATGCATTTACTTAAATCGGATGCGGTATTGGATTGCTTGTTTGGTGGAAATCCGGCACCTGATATAATTTGGGTTACACCAAACAATCAAATATTTCGTCACAACGCTGATCCAGATGCAAAACCAATATTAATTGACCCGAATGATGATATCCACCATACGGTGGAATTTCAAAAATTAATAGCAGACAGTATTAATGCCTCGTTGAACTCGAAACAGCATAAGAATCAGGGTGTGGTGCTACTTGATAATGGATCGCTTAAAATACAAAATATATCGCGAGGTGACAGCGGACGATATACATGTTATGGGTTTAATATAATGGGTAACTCAACGGTTGATATTCGTCTGTACATAGATCCTATAGTATTTTATCGCGTTAAAATTGGCAGTATTTTATGTGGTATAATAACGGCAACTGGATTTTTAACACTTACATTAATTACACAAGGATTTCGAAGGATATTTGACCGGTAGGTGTAAATTTAAGTTTTAGTTTCTATAATTCTAAATTAATTCAAGTTTATTCTGATTAAAGGTTTGGGTTGGTCGACAAATGTTGTTTAAGCTGTTGTAAGTGCTGCATGCCACGAGACAAAACTACACCGCGTGGTCGTCAAATTTACGCTATGTTAGATAGCATTGAACATTACAAAAGTCAACAGCTGGAAAAACTGCGTGAAAATTACGCGCAACAGGTAAGAAATTTCTATTTATTACTTATTGCATTTTATTGGAATTTATTATATGCATATATGTATAGTATATACCTTTTATCTTGCGATTGAGTGGCATGTTTGGCCGTCGAAATGTAATTCAATGCAATTTATGGTAATTGTGATTAATTCGAAAATTTAACAGGTAGCTCAATTGAAAGTAAAAATTTGGCACTAATGTTGGTTTTCAATAAATTACATAATAATAATAATTTAAGTTATTACATTGATCCATTTAAATTGAAATTATGGATAATTTTTTCTCGGATTTTGTCATTTAACAAGTCGTTATCAAATAAAGTAATCTTATAGACAATTTTTCTCTAACCTCAAAATAACAATTTGACAATTGAACGTATAGGAGAGCAAACAATTACTAGAAGATTGTATTTTTTCATTTTATTCATAAATTCTCATTGTGTCATTAAAATTTAACAGTATAATTGTTCGTGGTTATATTTTAAACATTAAACGTTGGTAAAGTTAATACACATAAAAAATATAATTGATATAAAAATACATTGCCTGGGCATATACAGCAATAAGTACTAGTCGACCTAAGCAAAAGATATATAAAAAAAAAAACATCTATTCACACAAGGTAGAGATTTTAAGAGGGTCTTATATTGAATAACAAGCGAATCAAAAATTCAAAATAAGCATTATCATGTTTCCATGAACCAGTTTGGAGTTATGTTGAGTTGAAATTAGGTTTTCGTTAATTCCAAAATGGTGTTGATCGTTTCCATGGAGTAGAGTTAGGTCGAGTTGAAATTTTAGTACAGCTTGATAAAGTTAATTTAATTTGTGCCCAATAATACTCTATGTATAATTTTATATGCCCGGAAAATTATTTTAAAATAATTTTTTGTTTTAAATATACATATTTGTGGTTTAAAATTTTTAATATAAATTTCCTTGACATTAAAAATGAAATTTTTTCATTTGCCACCATTTTGAATTTCAACTCTACTCAATCCCATTACTTTCGTCGAGTTCAAAATAATTTAACGAAAACTCAACTCTATTCTGTTTCCATGAACGCTAAATCCAACTCAAGCCACTTTCAACTCTGCATGGAAAGAATATATTTATTAAATATATCTATTAATAGTATTATCACCATTTTACAAAATCGTCTTAAGCTGTCAAAAAATAATGTTAAAATTAACGAAAATAATTTTAGAAATTAGTGAAGACTAATTTACCCAAGTATTTTTACTTTCAATTTTCCTGGCGATATTCGTACTTAAGTACTAAACTTAGTCTAGTATTTTTCTAAGTTTGAGTTGCAATTTATTAAAATAAAACGTATGAAACGTGTCGCGATTATTCGAAACTGAACGAAACTCAATAAAGGAGAATTGTATACATGTATGTGTAAACAGAAAAGACAAAAAACAAAATGGCGGGAGCAAGGTTGTGCATGAATGTAAAATGCTATATTTGAAAATGTTAGAAGAAAAAGATGGCGGCATCCAAATGTGAGAGCAAAATAAAAATTTAGGTTTAAAATGAATATTTTTATTTTATTAAATTTGCGGCATAAAAATATACATACATATATACATATTATATATGAATCTAAATTATATTTTAGTTAATTTTTTAATTATTTTTTATTATTACACAATTTGAAATTATTCTTTGATTGTAATATTAAAAGTTTAAATAATTTTCCAAATAGGTACTATGATTATTGCACATGAAGTTTATTATTTTCGCATTTGTTTTCTACCTAAAAACTTAAAACTGAACTAGAAATTAATTAATTTATGAAAACAATATTTGAATAGATATAAAATATATTTTGATGTAATTTTATTTAAATTAACGCACATCTTTAAATTTTTTTAACAAAATTTTATAAAATTACCAAACTCATGTCGTGAACATGGAAAATAAAAACAAACCATGTACATTACACGCTATACACATTCCTACGAAAGAAAAGTTGCGGTAACACAGTATACAGTAGTAACAACACAGTATACATATACGCTACAAACACCCAAGTATTTTTACTTTCAATTTTCCTGGCGATATTCGTACTTAAGTACTAAACTTAGTCTAGTATTTTTCTAAGTTTGAGTTGCAATTTATTAAAATAAAACGTATGAAACGTGTCGCGATTATTCGAAACTGAACGAAACTCAATAAAGGAGAATTGTATACATGTATGTGTGAACAGAAAAGACAAAAAACAAAATGGCGGGAGCAAGGTTGTGCATGAATGTAAAATGCTATATTTGAAAATGTTAGAAGAAAAAGATGGCGGCATCCAAATGTGAGAGCAAAATAAAAATTTAGGTTTAAAATGAATATTTTTATTTTATTAAATTTGCGGTATAAAAATATACATACATATATACATATTATATACGAATCTAAATTATATTTTAGTTAATTTTTTAATTATTTTTTATTATTACACAATTTGAAATTATTCTTTGATTGTAATATTAAAAGTTTAAATAATTTTCCAAATAGGTACTATGATTATTGCACATCAAGTTTATTATTTTCGCATTTGTTTTCTACCTAAAAACTTAAAACTGAACTAGAAATTAATTAATTTATGAAAACAATATTTGAATAGATATAAAATATATTTTGATGTAATTTTATTTAAATTAACGCACATCTTTAAATTTTTTTAACAAAATTTTATAAAATTACCAAACTCATGTCGTGAACATGAAAAATAAAAACAAACCATTACACGCTATACACATTCCTACGAAAGAAAAATTGCGGTAACACAGTATACAGTACTTTTTACACTATTTGCCGTAGGCACTTGGCGAAACACACTTATACTTAATAAACACATTTTTATTAATCACTTGTTTTTGTTTCGCAGAATATTTTTCAAAAAGTTTAAAAAATCACTCGATCGATTTCGACTTGTTAGGTCATCATCAGGAGTATCTACGAGTAGATACTCCTGATGATGACCTAACAAGTCGAAATCGATCGAGTGATTTTTTAAACTTTTTGAAAAATATTCTGCGAAACAAAAACAAGTGATTAATAAAAATGTGTTTATTAAGTACAGTATACAGTAGTAACAACACAGTATACATATACGCTACAAACACTATCATTATAATGTGAAGTTTAACTTTCGTTTATTTTGGATGAAAACGAAGGAAAATACTATGCTCAATTTTTACTTTCGTTTTGTTATACTTGGGTACCCAATAGTTGGGTACCCAAGTATAACAAAACGAAAGTAAAAATTGAGCACAGTATTTTCCTTTGTTTTCATCCAAAATTAACGAAAGTTAAACTTCACATTATAATGATAGTGTTTGTAGCGTATACGTATTATATACATATGCTTATACAAATGGCGTTATTTAGTTTATTGTGAGAACGCTAAGTTTATAGTAACTTTTAACGATGCGGATACATTTGTCAACTTTGATATTAATTTAATTGAATATAGGAAGGCTGTAAAACAATTGGTAATGTAAAGATTCATTCGAGATAATTTGGTACAATCTATTATATTTTGTTTTCCTATTTTATATTTAGAAATCATTATTTATGAAGCAAGATGGCCACGAACTAAAAAAGTGAATTAGGGCAAACTTTACAGAGCTGTTCACCAAAGAGCTTAGCTGCAAGTTTACATTTAACGGTCAATAAAGATAATGTGAGGTATGGTTTACGTTACTCCGTGTTAAATTTAATAATTATAATATTATTTTCAACATTTTAGATTGTACTATGGAAAAATTTACGAACTCTATCGAAACCGATTTAATATCCACAAATTACTTTTATTATATAAAAGACAAACAAGGAAAATTATTTTAAAAAAAAATCTAGTGTAAATATTAGAAATTAAAAAACTGAATAATTTAATCGAAATGTATATATATATGTATGTCCAAAGTAATCAATAATGAATTAAAATAATGAATTTAATAAATCATTTTATATTATAAAAACAAAAATATTTCTTTAAAAACATTTAATTTTACAACTAAAATTTGAAATTGCCGTTTAAACAAACACAAGCACAATTGTTCCCGCCAAATATTTTTCAATACGCATACACATGCAATAAAATGTTTATAATGAGTTTAGTCCAGTTTCGGATTTTCGCGACACGCTTCATACGTTTTAATTTAATAAATTGCAACTCAAACTTAGAAAAATACTAGACTAAGTTTAGTACTAAAGTACGAATATCGCCAGAAAAATTGAAAGTAAAAATACTTGGGTACCCAAGTATTTTTACTTTCAATTTTTCTGACGATATTCGTACTTAAGTACTAAACTTAGTCTAGTATTTTTCTAAGTTTGAGTTGCAATTTATTAAAATAAAACGTATGAAGCGTGTCGCGAAAATCCGAAACTGGACGAAACTCATTATAAACATTTTATTGCATGTGTATGCGTATTGAGTAATATTTGGCGGGAACAATTGTGCTTGTGTTTGTTAAAACGGCAATTTCAAATTTTGGTTGTAAAATTAAATGTTTTTAAAGAAATATTTTTGTTTTTGTAATATAAAATGATTTATTAAATTCATTATTTTAATTCATTATTGATTACTTTGGACACACATATATATACATTTCGATTAAATTATTCAGTTTTTTAATTTCTAATATTTACACTAGATGTTTTTTTTTAATAATTTTCCTTGTTTGTGTTTTATATAGTAAAAGTAATTTGTGGATATTAAATCGGTTTCGATAGAGTTCGTAAATTTTTCCATAGTACAATCTAAAATGAAATAATATTATAATTATTAAATTTAACACGGAGTAACGTAAACCATACCTCACATTATCTTGGTGAACAGCTCTGTAAAGTTTGCCCTAATGTACTTTTTTAGTTCGTGGCCATCTTGCTTGATTTCTAAATATAAAATAGGAAAACAAAATATAATAGATTGTACCAAATTATCTCGAATGAATCTTTACATTACCAATTGTTTTACAGCCTCCCTATCTTCAATTAAATTAATATCAAAGTTGACAAATGTATCCGCATCGTTAAAAGTTAATATAAACTTAGCGTTCTCACAATAAACTAAATAACGCCATTTGTATACGCATATGTATATAATACGTATACGCTACAAACACTATCATTATAATGTGAAGTTTAACTTTCGTTAATTTTGGATGAAAACGAAGGAAAATACTGTACTCAATTTTTACTTTCGTTTTGTTATACTTGGGCACTATCATTATAATGTGAAGTTTAACTTTCGTTAATTTTGGATGAAAACGAAGGAAAATACTATGCTCAATTTTTACTTTCGTTTTGTTATACTTGGGTAGTGACTCAGTTCTATAGCAGCTTTCATGTGGACAACATCATTTCAAGTGGTAAATAGAATTTCTAATTTCTTCACTAATAGTGAGGTGTGGCTAAAAATTTAAAATAAATAGTCAATAAATAAAACATTTGAGTAAAAACCGAAAAATAAAACAAACGAATAGGAAACAGTGAATAAATGGGTGACGCGCAAGCGTCAATAAATAGATAGAAGGAAAATAAAATGAAATGTCATGTAAAGAATCATGTAACCATCTGTAAATTTTGGTGATGTGAACGACAACGTTCAATCCAAACAAATAAATTAAACTATAAAAAAAAAAATTTAGTGACTAATTAGTGAAGACTAAGATAATTTTAGGGGTGTACCACGATATCCCGAAAGACAGAATCCCGATTGACCAAATCACGGATGTCATAATCCAGACACGATAAAATACAGATAAGACAAAATCAGGGCATGTTTGATTTAAATCATTTGATTTAAATCAGATTAAAATCAATTGATTTTTTTAAAAAAATCATTGATTTAAATCATATTGGTAAAAAGTATAAGAATTCGTAATTTCGTTAATTTCGTAAATATGATATGGTAACACTAAAAAACCTCAAAACTTCGATAGAAATAAAACCTTAATTTCATATTATTTGGTAGGTCACATAGTTATTAAAATACAACCTGCCAAATTGTCAATTATTTTATTTTTCACGCTTTAAAAAGCTAAACGAAGTTGAAGGAAAATAATAACCCCCATTTGCGGGACCAGTTATGCAAGAAGAAGTCATAACAAATATGACGTCCTTTGAATGGTGAAAATCGATATTTGCTTTACACCAAGGATTTGATAGTGACGTTACACGAATATAAAATCCAACAAATAACAACAGCTGGAGTCGAAGGAGTTTTTTCGACCTTTGCGAATTAGATCGTCCAAAATTAAGAAATAGCCTAGGGTTAGATAAAGCGGCAAAATTAACTTTTGGCAAAACAGCTGAGTAAATAAAAACCGTTTTTCTTTTTATTCTGTCATACGATTATGAAATACATGGTTTTAATTTTTAAATTACTTTATAATTTTGTAATTTATTTTTTAATCAACACTGAAGCATAAAACAAGCAATACAATTTACTAAATATCACAATTCTTCGATATTAAAATTATTAGATTTAATTTAAATTTATTACAATTTAAGTTCAACATTACAATTCTGTATTTAAAAAAATCTGATTTAAATCAAAAAAAACCTGATTTTAATCAAAAAACCCGATTTTTTGATTTTTTTCAAAAAAATCAACAAAATTACATGCCCTGGACAAAATCCAGACTAGACAAAATCCAGACTAGACAAAATCCAGACAAGACATAATCCAGACAAATTTTAAACACGGGCGCGTTTAAAATTTGTCTGGATTACTATCCTCCGTTCGGTTCGTAACTCATATAACCAAGAAAACTCAGAAATCTTAAATGTAATAAAACTGCACATAATGCATCGTGTGAATATGCCTTTAATGCATTTGTTTCAAAAATTTTACGATTCTTGCAATATAAAATGGGAATCACTAAAATGTAATGAAACAACTGTGCAAAAATGAAAATTGAGTTTTATGCTAATGGAGTTAGTCAAATAGTGGTCTGGTAAGATAAAACATACCTATAATACATATACATTTTATGTGGTACACTATTGTACCATCAGTGCTGTAAGTATAAAAGACTTATAAAAACCACCACTGTAACACATAAAAATTCGATTGGTACAAATATGTACCATACTCCCCTACCTATAACATGAGGTTCCCCCCAAATGTGTTAAAGTGATTATGTTCAGATAGATAGTAAGATCAACATATAGCAGTAAAAAATTGAGAATGTGTGGAAATTATAAATCCGTAACGAAAGGTTTTTTATTCATAAAAATGTTTGTTGTCACCATCGAGTTTGGTACTAGACTTAATTGCATTTAGAGAAAAAAATGTCACAATTCTCGTAAATTACCGTTACATTTTCCATATAGAACGGGCTGGTACATTGCTAATGTAATTTAGAGCAAGCAGTTCAGTTTAAAATATCTAGTGGCACAAATGTGTACCAGCCGTATTCTAGGGATATGGTACAAATGTGTACCATTCTGTATCGACAGGGTTAAGTTAACAAAATGTTTATTGTCCGATGGCAACCCGAACATTTTTTGACAACTGAAAAGTCAGAACTATTTCATTTTAAGTCATATGTTCGTTTACAACACAACAACGCGTTTTAATCCAAACTCATTACGAAAATGGTCGTAACAAAATGAGCGTTTTTCGTCGAAAATCTTCTTTTCAAATTAAGCTCATTTTCAGCTCAGTGGATACGTTAATAAACAAAACTGTCGCATTTGAGGGACCTAAATTCATGAACAACCAATTCATCTAAAAAAGTGACTGTTTTTTGTGGATTGTGGGCTGGTGACGTGTATATCCAGTAACAGGCAATAGTGAGGGCTATCGTGGCATGTTAACTGGATTTTTGTGGCCAAAATTGGATGAAATTGATTTAGATGATCTTTGGTTTCAACAAGACCCAAACGCCACACAAACCATGAAACACTCGACTTATTGGCAACTAAATTGGATGTCGCGTAATTTCAAGGAATTTGATGTCAATTGGTCACCAACATCATGTAATTTGACACTGTTAGATTATTTTCTTTGATGTTTTTTGAAAAGTACAGTGTATATATATCAACGATCCACAAACAATTCCAAATATTAAGAACAACATTCGAGCTGAAATTATTGAGGCCATTTTCGCTTTTATTGGAAAATGCCCTGTAACAGGAGCCATGCGTGTAGCTCTATTTTTCAGTAAAAAATTTGTTGGGAAAGCAAGTTGGAACATGTAAATCGTCCATTACTCTATTTTGATGAAATACGCACTTTTTGATTTTAAATCAAAAAAGGAAAAAACAATTCAAATATGGAATAGTCCGAATAGTATTTTATACACTGTATATAGGATCCGTTCATAACTGCAAATTTAAAATTGCATTTCTCAAAACGCCATATTTAAAAACTGCATAAGGTACAAAATTGCATTTTTCAAAACTGCATATATCAAAACTGCGTAAGGTACGAAACGGCATACGGTACAAAATTGCATTTTTCAAAACTGCATATTTCAAAACGGCATAAGGTACGAAACGGCATAAGGTACAAAATTGAATTTATCAAAATTGCATATTTCAAAACAACATAAGGGTTAAAAGAGCATTTTTCAAAACGGCATTTTTCTAAACGACATATTTTAAAACTACATTTTTCAGAATGGCATTTTTTAAAACTGCATTTTTCAAAACGGCATAGGTACAAAATGGCATTTTTCAAAACGGCATTTTCCAAAATAGAATTTTTTAAAACTGCATATTTCAAAACGGCATAGGTACAAAACTGCATTTTTCAAAACTGCACAAGACAGAATGAAATATTTTAATCGATTATGAATCTAGAATTATCTTTTCATTAATTTCTGGAATATGACCAACAGGTACGGTTATTTATTACACGATGAAATTTGAGATGAATGAAATTTTTAAACATTTGTGAACGATTCTTGGATTAAATTCTAGGATAAAGTCAAATGAAAAGGAACTTGATTATTTCTTAGTCGAGTAAGATTTAATTTCAAATGTTTAGGTTTAGTATAGGTATGTTATAAGAAAGGACCTTCATGGAAATTAGAAATTATTTGAAGATTTAGTATGCATATAATATTCTCCTTCACCTATATTTTTCTACCTATGTCGTTTCGAAAAATGAAATTTTGAAAAATGCCGTTTTGAAAAATGTCTTTTCAAAAAAATGTCGTTTTAAGAAATGCCGTTTTGAAAAATGCCGTTTTGTACCTATGTCGTTTTGAAAAATGCAATTTTGAAAAATGCTGTTTTAAAAAATGCCATTTTGTAAAATGTCTTTTTAAAAAATGCAGTTTAGAAAAATGCCGTTTTGAAAAATGCAGTTTTGAAAAATGCCGTTTTGTACCTATGTCCTTTCGTACCTTATGCAGTTTAGAAATATGCAGTTTTGAAAAATGCAATTTTGTACCTTATGCCGTTTTGTACCTTATGCCGTTTTGAAATATGCAGTTTTGAAAAATGCATTTTTGTACCTTATGCCGTTTTGTACCTTATGCAGTTTTGAAATATGCAGTTTTGAGAAATGTCGTTTTAAAAAATTGTCATTTTAAAATATGCAATTTCGACCTGGACCCACTGGATATGTAGACAAAATTTTTGCTCACCTCGTCAAAATCGATGCATCGGAAGTGGCAGCCTCCATAGGAGCCTTTTCGTTTTTTGCAAATATTTTGAGAAGCATAACATTTACGAGAAAAGCGATTATAAACTAAAAGATTTTGAATTAAATTTTCTACAATAATGTTCCAGATCAGTTTTCCAAAATTTAAGCGGAAATAACGTTTTTTGATTTTTGATAGGGGTGTATTACCAAGCCTAAACTTGCGTTTCGAATGACGCCGATCTCGCTATATTCTCTCTTTATATATAACAGGAGGAAACGACAGGTTTATTACTAATAAAGAAATGAACCCGGTTACATATACCTGACTGATCGATTCGGTTAGTAAAGTTGGTAGTAAAATATAATAGGTATGGGAATAGTTCGTGGCCTTTGTTGGGTGACATTGAAACAAAGAATTTTCTTATTTAAAATGAACTTTATTAAACCAAATATGTGCCATTTTCATAAATGACCTTTTGCCATTTTTCTGGTAGAGCCATGATCCCATCAATGTAGAACTTCTGTGGTTTAGAGGCGAAAAATCGAGACAACTAATATTCGCAGGTCTCTTTTGAATTTAATGTAAAAACATTAAAATGGTTCTGCGACCGGGACAAATGGTAGTCCGTCCGATGGTGCAAGGTCAGGACTATATGGTGGGTGCATCAAAACTTTCCAGCCAAGCTCTCTCAGTTTCTGCCGGGTCATCAATGATGTGTGTGATCTAGTGTTATCATGATGGAATACAAGGCCCGTTCTGCTGATCAATTCTGGACGTTTTAACTGAATTGCCTGTTTTAAATGCGATAGTTGATGACAGTAAAGGTTAGAATCAATCGTTTGGCTCGGTGGCAGCACCTCATAATGCACGATTCCTTTCCAATCCCACCAAACACAGCATTCCCTTTCTTGGTGTGAATCCTGGCTTTGATACCGTTTGGGAAGCTTCACCTCGTTTCGTCCATGATCTTTTTCGCACAAAGTTGTCATATCTTATCCACTTTTCCTCACCATTAATCATTCGCTTTAAAAATGGCTCGATTTCGTTCGGTTTCAGCAGCGTTTCGCAGATAGAAATCCGGTTCATTAAATTTTTAACTGTTAATTCATGGGGTACTCAAACGTCAAGCTTTTTTTTGTATCCAGCCATTTTCAAATAGTTTAAAACTGTTTTGTGTGATCAATATTTAGTACTTTACCAATGGCATGGCTGCTTATATGCCGGTCTTCTTCAATTTTCTGCATGATTTCATCGACTTTTCAAGTGGTTGATCGAGTTGTATCTTTGATATCCATATTTCCAGAACGAAGCCCGCGATTTTTTGCTGCTGATTTTGATAAAGCACCTTCTTCATAAACAGCTCAAATTTTTTGGGAGAATGAGCCGCGTTTTTACCTTTGTCATAATAAAATTGTAAAAGATATCGAATTTTTTCAATATTTATGTCCATGTTTAAAATGTTGTAACTTTTTATTCACTTCAGTGATTTTAATGTTTTGTATGTCAAAGTGCAAGTTAAAATGTCACCTTTCAAACACACATAGTACCACATAAAAATATAATTGGTACAAATATACACCATACACCCTACCTATTATACCGTGAGGTTCCCCCCAAATGTGTTAAAGTGATTATGTTCAGGTAGATAGTAGATCAACATATAGCAGTAAAAAATTGAGATTGAGTGGAAATTATAGATCCGTAGCGAAAGGGTTAAATAAATGAATTAAATGGATTGTCCTTTCTTATTAGTTCGCTTTTGTATTACATTAAGATGCATCTTATTCTCATTTCAATCTAATACGCATCTGATTGTGGTATAGTTTTTTAATTTTTTGTTGCGTGGAAAACAATATTTATTTCAACAATATTTAATAATAAAATGTTGGCAAATAGCCAGTTTGTGTTCGAAGTATAAGAAATGGACAAGTTTTTAATTAAGAACAAAAAAGTACGATCGTTGCCGTAGAAAATAATGTTACAGCTTCTTCATCTAGTATTACTGCAAAATCAAACGGTTCAGCATCTAGAATAACATTAACGACGCCAAATGAACCACTTTTATCCGGAATAACAGCATCCAACTCAAAAAAATCATCATCGTGGCCATCAACTGAACAAATTGAAAGTAAATGTGATTCGAATCAATTAAATTTGATACCGGAAACAACGCGCAAAACACATGGAATAAAATTATATAATAAGCAAAAATTTCGGCCTGGTTGGATTCAGAAACTTACTTTGTTGGAAAAAACAATTGGATCAAATGCACAAAAGAACTATAAATGTAAGTTTTGTAATAAAATTCTAACAAATATAGGGGTCGATTCCGGGATCTAAAATTTTATGTTTTGTTATTTTTTTTCAATACAAATTCCAAAAGGAAGCGGGTAAATAAAATAACATAACAACGATTTTATGCCACGAGAATCGGGCTCAATATAGTACATATTTTAAAAACAAAATTAAATGTAGAAAAATTTAACCAAAGTTAAAATGGCTGGCCTACGCATAATGATGTTTTTTCTACAACACAATTTACATTTTAGCTTAGTTACGCCGTTAATAATACTAATTAAATCTATAGCTGGAGTGATAGTTAAAAATTTAAGATGTAGTACAACTAAAGCAACCGAAACCACCCAACACACATTTCTTAGATGAAGGATTGAACAATGTTGCAAAGCAGTTATGAAAGAAGAAATTTTCCTTGATTGTTGACGAAACCACAGATGCTAGTGTTAATAAATGTTTGGTCTTGGTTGTACGGTTATAGGCAAAGTACGTGACATGTTTTTTGGTCTCTTAATGCTGTAATTCCATGGATAAAATTTGCAAATTTTTTGCTGATATTACGCAAAAAAAAATTTTCATAAGAGTGACAAAGAAAAGAAATATTTTTTATTTCATTTTATAGACAAATTCACAAATTTCAACACAAAAAATTTTTTTTGTAGATGTGTGAAAAATGCTGCCATAAAAAATACTCCAATTTACATTTTTTATGGCAGTAAACTTCCCCTCTCAGTAAAATTTTACTGACAACATGTTTTGTTTCGTGCACAACAAGTAAAATCTATATTTTTTTTCTCGCTTTTATTTTTGCTGACAGCAGATTATTTCCATGGAATAGGCCCATAAAACTGACTGATAATGGGCCTATTCCATGGAAAAATCTGCTGTCAGTAAAAAATAAAAGCGAGAAAAAAATATAGATTTTACTGGTTGTGTACGAAACAGAACATGTTGTCAGTAAAATTTTACTGAGAGAATAGTTGTGATGGTGGTAGTTTACTGTCATAATACTGCTATAAAAAATGTAAATTAGAGTATTTTTATGGCAGTATTTTTCACACAACTACAAAAAATGTATGTAAAGATAAGAAATTTTTCTCACACTCATACAAAATAAGTCGTTCGTCATTTTTATAGTCAAATGAAGATTTGTTTTTTTTCCGTGTTGAGATTTGTCAACGTTAGTGATATTTTTGTGGTACGTATATAAAAATTAAAATATATAAAAAAAATCGAATTGTACGAAAATGTACAAATTAAAAATTTTATGAAATTTTTAGGTTATGCCGAAATGCAAAACCATAAAATTTTACTATAAAATGAAATAAAAAATATTTCTGTTCTTTGTCACTCTTATGAAATTTAAAATAAAATTTGCGTATCATGTCAGCAAAAAAATTGCTGTCAGCAAATTTTTTCCATGGAATTAATGCTTTAAAAGCCTTTATTCCACAATGAAACATATTTTTTTAGTAAAAAATACTGGGAAACCGGAAAGAAGAGAGTATACATATTAAAATCACGTTAGAGTGATAAAGACAAACAAATGTTGCCATAAAAAGTATTGAGTTTCATACTTTTTATGGCAACATTTTCCCCGCTTACTGCCCGTAAATTTTACTGAATTTTTTTTTTGTTTCATTCTGGTTCGTGGTGAAATTATATTTTTATCTCGCCTCTTTTTTACTGAAAAAATATGTTTCATTGTGGAATAAAGGCTATATAATTCCGATGCAAAATCTATTTACAATGAAATTGTAAATTATGTTGAAACGACTAAAGTACCAATAAGCGATTTAATCGGCTTTGCATCTGATAATGCATCCGTAATGATAAGTAGTAAATCTGGGGTGCAAGCTATGTTGACAAACATGCAACCAAACTTTTATATCAGGGGATGTACCTGTTATTTGTTGTAAATATAGAACATATGGTTCGAAACATATACCTATTTATTTTTCCCTCATAACTCAAAGCGGCAGCAGGAATTCACAGAATTCCAGGAATATTTTAATACAGAAACTCACAAAATTTTAAAAATGTCATCTACGAGATAATCATTAGAAGCTGTCGTATCGAGAATTCTAGAGCAGTGGGGCGCTCTAAAACATTTTTTTTATCATAACAGCCGGGCTCGAATGGCGATATAGTCAAGCAAAATATAATTTATTTCATTTTACCTCTTATATACTATAGCAAAATATTATTAAGAAATAATACTAATCCGAAACTCCACGCATTTCTTCTAACAGGAAAAGTTTATTTTAAAACTTATTATGCAATATTATTAAACCGGAAGTTACCAATGACAATTCTTTGGACAAAATCGATGATGATATACTGGTGGCTGTTCAATGCTTAGGTCCAAAGCAGAAATCTAGAAGTCTTGCACCACTCATACACGTATTTCCAAATTTAATCGATGAGAAACCCAGTGAAGATTTGAATGATTAACGGTGAAATTTGATTCAGCAGCGAAGTGTTGATATCCAACTAAATTTTAAAGAATTTTGGAAATGGTTTTTGATTTGAAAAATGGTATGCACGAGAAAATGTATCCATATCTTCGAATTTTTGTTGAGTCGATAATAAGTGTTCCATACAGATCGCATATTTTCACTGGTAAATCTGATTAAGGACCAAAAACGAAACTCCCTATTAACCGCAACCGTGAACGCAATTATCATGACCAGAGAACTCTTAGAAGGGTCATATTCTAGTCAATGGAATCCTGCTCAGGAATTAATTAATAAATATTATAAATAATTATATCCAGTTATAATACATACTATAGTTTGAATTTAGTTGAAGTTTAGTTTGTTATTTATTATGTTTTACGTTGAATACATAATTAATTTACCTATTTTTAATAGTTAATTTTTGGTTCCCAATGAATAAGAACTGTAAATTAATGTGTATGTATATTTAAGTTTTATTCAAATATCACAAACGAAAATTTTTCCCATTTGTTGATAAATGTCAATATAAGTGTTTGACTGTCACTGATGAGCCATTAGTATGTCGTCATTAACCTGATCGGTGGTAATTTCTTAAATATATTAAATATCAGCTATAAAGATAACAACGTTTTTTGTGCAAAAAATTACTTATTTGTTAAGTAATTACTATTGGCATTAGCATATCAATTAGTATTAATTAAGTTGTAAATTTTGATATATTTTATTTTTTACAGTTCGTAATCCAATGAGAAATATTTATTTATTATGTCTAGTCTCATTATGTTCATATTGTTCTTTTCACAGGTTCATCGAATAAAAGATAATTGTACACAACAAGTAGAGTGGATTCAAAGCAGTTACAGCACGCAATCGAAACATTTAAAGGATATCCGAGATATTGGAACACACCATTTAACTAATTTGCGAGATCAATACTATGATCAGGTAATCTATTTGTTTTGTATCATCATAATAAATCGTAAGGAAAGCGCGAGTACACGACAAGCGTACGTAAATTATATAACCCGAAATGGTTTATTTTTACTAAACCGAGAACCACAGTAACACTAAATTTAAAATTACAGATGAACTGAACCCAAACTAAATGCTGTGATTTCTCTTTATTTAATTTAATTATTGGGCCCGATTCTCGCGGCTAAAAATTGCTGTTATGTTATTTTATTTCCCCGCTTCCTATTGCAATTTGTATTGAAAAAATAACATAAAATTTTAGATCCTGGAATCGACCTCATTATTTGGTTAAAGAAGCCGCAATATTTTACGGAAATTCATGTTTATGTTTTTTATTTGGGTGAAAACTATATTTATTTTTAATTTTATCACATTTCCCCTCTCTCTCTCTCTCTCTCTCTCTCTCTCTGGCACTATATCCCATCAAGAGATTTGTCCGCCTCAAACGAGGTTTCATAATCATAATTTCATTTCGGATAATGAGTGATTAATTCATTGATCCTAAACCAGCCGTGAAATGCCGTGAAATTTTTTTCCTTGTCACCACCGGGAATCGAACCCAAGACCTCCTGTCGCTGGAGCAAGCATGCTGACCAATTTGTCACCGAGGCGGCAATCACATTTCCCCGCATTGCCAAAATATACTATTATCTAGAAAATGTGATTATTTTGATTTTCTTATCCTTTTCTAGGTTAAACGGGTGCGCGATTATTCAACAGGACAATTAAATTGGGTTCGTGAAAATTACGTGTTTCAACGTAATAAAATTCGTAAATTTAGTGCACACCAAGTGATTCGATTACGCGAGGGCTATAAATATCAACAACAAACGTTAAACAAAGTGCTTGAGAATTTGCCGAGTTTCTATTTTGAAAATTGTCGTGGACGCGGTGAAGACGATATAAATGAAGGTAATGAGAGCTCATATTAAATTTCCTTCTAGATTTTTTTTTATTATGCATCAAATCAAAATCACTGGGTATTACTACTCAGATTAATCAATTAGGAAATTACATATTTGGATATTGTGTTTGAAACATAAAATTTCGATTTAATTTTTATTATATTTTTGTTATTTAAATTCCAATTTGTTTTATCCATTTTTAACTCAAATTATCGAAAAATATTGTTTATATACATTTTGTCACCCAAAATCATTATCAAAAGAAAATTAAGAGTGTATTTTTATAAATAGCGCAAACTCAAGATGATGTTGTTGGTACATTGGCAATGAGAGGAGCACAAGTTGGTACATGTGGGTATTGTTTTTGTTTTACCAAACAAAATAAACCTAGGTGTTTATTTATTATTTTTGTTTGTGTTATTCTTGGGACCTCCTTTAATTTGCTTTAATTAATCCAACAAACATAATAATTTGTGTTTTTTTTTTGTATTTATACATATGTGGTTGGTCGTTTTTAAGATTCATTTGTACTTTTCTGGGGGGTTTCCTTGTTGTTTGAATATTTGGTAATGTATTTTATAATTGAATCAATAGTTATGTCATTCCTTTTAATCTAAATGTTTTATCTGGTTAGGCGATTAACATCAAACAACTTGAAAGAAGGTATTCAGTTTTTGATCAAAGTGTTGCATAAATGGAGGGTTTACTTAAATGTTCATTTTGATTAAAGCCAATCACAAAATAGATCCTTAAATCACTTATAATCTAAATATCGAGTAGGTACTTAAATTTATATGAGGATTGTTTCGATCGGTGTTCGTTTGCTCTAGATTTACCTTGGGGGAAAATTAAACCTCCGCGGAAATATTCTTGCACCGTAGAAACCAAGAATTTTAAGGTAAGCAATAAGAAAATGACCAACCACTTTTGCAAATGGTTTAAATATTCACTCATTGTTTTATTGCTAAATATGACGATAAAAAATTATTAAATACCATTTAAAATCTACCACTATAACCATTCATTGTTTTATATTTTATTGCTTTGATTAATTTAGATTTTCTTACAATAGTAAAATGTTGCAATTAAGCGCCATCAAGCCTTTGGTAGAATTGATTACCTATATTTTTGATAATACATATTTTTAATTGAATTCATTTTTGTTATTTAAACTTTACTTTATGAAAAGCTTATTTATGTGTAAACAAATGTGACTCGCGTTACATTTGAATATTTTATTTTTTTTATTTTTAATTTTTGTTCAACGATTCGTATTACTAAAAACTTTATAATTCCAGATAGAAATACAAGTAACCCTCCAAGAACAAAGTATTCGAGGAAAACGGTTTCGATGAACACGGATAGATACCCTTTCCTTAAAATTACACGTTTTCAAACAACATGATTTTCGTTATTCTCTTTTATTTTACTTTTTACGCTATTTGCCGTAGGCACTTGGCGAAACACACTTATACTTAATAAACACATTTTATTAAACACTTGTTTTTATTTCGCAGGATTTTTAATTAAAATATTCAAAAATCTAATCCTGCGAAATAAAAAAAATGTGTTTATTAAGTACTCTTTTATTTTGTTAAAAATTATAACGTAACGTTTTTTATTTTCTTTTTTGTAATCTCGAACAACACGTTTTCAAAGAACAAGGAACGAATTAATCGTGTTTTTGGAAGGTTCCCTTAGTTAAATTTCAATTAATTTTTATTATCTTGTACTATATACAGTATGTGCAACAAGAGTGCGTACGGCAAAAACCTAAGTAAAAATAAAACTACGATTTTTTTTGTTTTTATTATGAAAGTTTGTTATATTTTCTAGGGCGCCATCAACTAAAACATATAAAGACACCCTTAGTGGTAATAATTGCCTGGCTCCTTTTGTCCATACTATCAAACAATTTTTCTGCATACTGTGGTGATAAATTTTTCCATATCTTGCGAGCCACTCGCGCTAGAGTGCTCAAATTTTTTATGTGGTACATTTTCAGCCTAATCTTCATGAGTGCCCATAAATTTTGATCGGATTGGAATTAGGTGCCTGAGATGGCGAATCCAATGTTGTGATGCCCTTTTTGAGTTTAAATTTTGAACAGAGTAGGCTGTGTTTTGTATCGTTGTCTTCTTGCAAGATCCAATTAGAGTTCCGCGCTCCAAACCATTTCAGGATAGATGGTAACAAACCTCGCGAATAAATTTTTTTCATGAAAAGTGCGTTTAGGTTCCGTGGAAACGATTAATTGACCAAAACCTTGCTTGGTGAAGCATCCCCATACATGTAGCTAGCTAGGGCGAGTGCTCCACAGTTCGGACAATCCTTTTTTTCTTAGTTTGCCAAACACGCCTTTTAACATTAAAACCCCAAAAGGATGACTCATCATCGGTAAACACAATATACGTAAAATTTTTGTGTTTATGTTCATTCGCTCACTGTAGTTGCTGTTCTATGTATTTTTGTGTTGCCAGTGGTTTGACCAAAGTATTTTCATATGCGTAGCCATGTTCTTTCTTATGGTAGTTTTTGGAAAAATTGTATTCTTTTTCGGCAATTTTGCCACAGCTAAGCGATTACCAAGCGAAAACAATTTTTCATCAAATAACTGTATGATGGCCTCATCCTCCTTTTTTGTAGTGGTTTGGATTTTGCCTCTATCTGGCAAATCGTCAACATTTTTATGTATTGAATAATGTGTAATCCTCTTCTGTTCAAATGTTTTCGACTTTTTTATATAATTAGCTGCACTTGCAGTCGACATTTTTGGTCCTTTCGGATGTGCACTTAAAAACACTGCTTCAAATCGTTTTTTATAAATCTCACTCATTTCTTTCATATATGTTATCTGCTAAACAGTTGCAGTTAAACTAATGTTTGTTTTAGAGCGTTCAAGAGGAATCAGTAGAAAACCGATTTAAGCCCCGTAAATATTTGTTCCTATAGTTTTAAGTGCGGTTATGCCGTACACGCTCTTGTTGCACATACTGTACCAGTCACATCAATAATGTAAAAATTTTACTTGTAAAATTTGTGTTTAAATTCCATCTCATATGAGTTTTCCAACTCCAAATGTAACTATTTACGAAGTTACACATAACAAAAATACCCACATTGGTAGTTAAATAAAATTGCTATTTGTTAAATGCTTCGGTAGTAATAAATAAATACTGCTCATATCTCTATTGAACTACATACATATATAAACATTTGATTTATAAAACAACAAATTATTCCAATCAGAAATTAAAAATGAGAAATTATATGAGATTTTATTTAATAGTATAGACCCAATTGCTGTCGCATTAAGTTGGAAGGTTTCAATTTGTTTGGTTAAGCTTAAGAAACTCTCGAATACATAATTCAACAAAATAAATACAAGATATTTTTGAAAACCAAATTTTAGTAATTGATAATAATAATATGTGCATAATTAAATAATATTATTTTAAATGGTTTTTATTATATTATACAAATTTATGCATTTTTTCTTATTATTTGCTTTATTTTTCTACATTTTCTTTGATTTAAAATCACGTTTACTTAAATTAGACAATTTTTTTTATCACTATCAATATCACACGCTATCTATCGTGTATTGCTCTAACCCTAATATTTTATCACAAATTCTACGCACTCATGGAAATTGTTAGTTTTTTGCTAAACATTTTTTTTTTAATAAAATAATTGTTTATACTATTTCGGTTATCAAAATAAGATTTATTGGATATTTTAGTAGTTTCTATAATTGAAATTATTGGAAGCAATAATGTTATAAATGTTTAATATTATATACATATACTTAATGGCTGATGCCACACTAGGGTAACTTTTATCTGGATTGCGTTCATGAGATTTACATTGTTATCTATTGTAACAACTGTCATTGTAGAAATGACGTAATAGTTAACATTGAGATTGTCTCAAGTGTCAAAACAAATGAAAACAATAAAAAATTGATCTTAATTTCTTCATAACATAAAGAGTAACATAATATTATGGAGCATCAAAATAATCACCGTATCCATAAAACACAATTTTTTTTAAAATAAATATATTAAAATTTGAATTTTGTTCTCTAAATTATTTTTCAAAACTACATATAATGGTTGTTGATAGTACGACCATGATACATACACCATTAAAAATGATATTTGTAGAGGTAGTCTCGAGTAGGGTTCAGAATGACATTTATAACAATGTAGAGTTCGTGAAAGAAAAACGCACGTGGTCATTGTTACAATGTAGTTTCACGAACGATTTTGAGAGGTCATTGTTAACAATATTGTAACAATGATGTAACTCTCGTGAACGCACTTCTGGCATTTTTTTTCGTTTCTTTCTCCTTTAAGCCGTATACATACGTCGGATAAAAATCCGAGATTTTTCTGTCCCATCTTTTTAACCAATTACATCACGTAAATTATACAACAGACACGCCTCTTTTCATACAAAAGAGTTGAAAAAAATCTCGGATGTAAAAATCCCGGATTCCCATCCGACGTAAGTATACGGCTTTACAAATAAAATCAAAAAATTGCGGCGCAGATAAAACCGAGTTAATTGGTAAAGGGGAAAGAAACGAAAAAAATACCAGATAAAAGTTACCCCTAGTGTGGATATGCACAATGAGGTTTATGTAAATGGTGGTGTATTTGGTTGCTTTACACATTGAAAAAAATATACTTTTTCATTTAATATCATCATAAGTTCTCAAGATTTATTGATGTTTTGTTTTGAATCCAAAGATTTAAAGGAATCAGCAGAATGCTTAACGCCAAAACTATGTGAATTTCTTTTGGTATTTATCAAAAATACCAAATATGTTGTGCCAAATTGTATTGGTTTCCGTTGATCTTATTGTTTATTTTATTTTCTATGTACATACTACACCCAGCAAGGTCGCAGATTATCGGTGGAATATCTGTAGAATACTCATCCAGCGACTACTCGCAATATCGCCTATAATTCGCAAATATTGTCGCACGAATAACTTTGACTCCACGCACGAAAAACTATGAAATTTATCTTTTCTTTTTCTTGCGCTTATCTTTTCTAAATAGGCTCGAGGTGTCCTAAAGATAATCGGTCGAATATCGCTAGTACTACCTAGAACGAAACTTTCGTAAAACTGAAGGATGTCCTGCACGTACCCGTCAGTATATCGCATATAATTTTCATATGTTATCGCCAGATTAACTTTAACCGAATCTAACAATAATAAATAGTATACCGCTGGGACAACCTTTCGTAAATCCGGAGGATTACCTGCATATAGTCGCCCGTGTATCGCATATAATTCTCAAATGTTGTCGCTAGATTAACTTCAATTCGCCATAAGTTTAAAATTGGGTTATTCTGAAAAATAGCCAGGAAATTTTTGGTCATTCTGGATAATAGCCCGATAGATAGTGTTATTTACATCAAGGTGAGGTTACCAAGACGTTGGCAGTTTGGTTTTGAACTAATGAAACATTGAATTTTTTATATTAAAAAATTGGTCGTCTCATCAGACTGCAGTGACCAAACTACAAAAAGATTGAAAATACTTTGGACTTACATACAAAGCACAATCATAATGCGTTAGCGAATTTTAATGATTCCAATTTCTAAACTTATATCGCAGAGCGTTAACTTTTAAAACTCATTGCGAATAACATTTCGCATTTACGCTTTCGGTAGACATATCGCAAGAAGGATTCCACACTAATTTTATTTTATCGTCATTTCTTTATTTTACCACTGCAGCCAATTAAAACATCAAACGTAATCATCCAAGGGGAAATGCAGGAAAAACAAACAACACATTAAGAGATACCACCTCCACCCATTAACATACTTAATGTTAGTGAATACGAAACCATTAAAAAAATAGTGAAGGTAGTTCCAAACGATAAATATAAAGTCACTGCACTAAATAATAACGTTTGGAAAGTGAATGCACTTGACCCAGAAACCTACAGAATGTTATCAAATGCAATCACCGCTCAAAACATCGAATGGTTCACCTATGAAAACAAGGCTGAGCAACCAATTAAAGTCATGGCCAGAGGGCTGCATCATACATGCCCAAACGATGAAATAATTGAGGAACTTAGCCAGAAAGGATTCAAAATTCTAAACGCTGTGAACATATTAAAGAGAAAGGTCACTATAAAAGCAAACGGTGAACGAGAAACAACCAAAGTTGGTCTGCCCCTTTCATGCTAACATTTGACAACGCTGAGAGCATTGATAGGGTATATGGAATCAAAGCAATCCTTAATATGAAAGTTAAGATTGAGACATTAAAAAAGAACCCTAGTAGAATACCACAGTGCTACAACTGCCAGGCATATAACCACACACGCAAATACTGCAATAGGGAACCAAGATGCGTAAAGTGCGCTGGGAAACATCTAACAAAAGAATGCAACAAAAGTAAGAACGAACCAGTAAAATGCATACACTGTGGTAATCATCACCCAGCAAATTACAGAGGCTGCGAGGTAGCGAAAGAGCTGCAAAGAATGAGAGACAACAAGAGAAATCAAACAAGTCAAAGTTCTCAACCTAGGATGCAATCCTACTCAAAACGAATCCCCCTAAATAGCGGCAAAGTTAAAGAAGGCATAACATATGCACAAATGGCTAAGCAGAATGAAAATATCAGGAACGCTCCGAGTCAGGAAAACCATGTCCTGCAAGAAATACTTCAGAAGCTAAGCGCTATCAATTCACATCTGGCTGGCCAGGACCAAAAACTAGAATCTATGGGCGAGCTACTGAAAAAACAAGAACAGAGACTAGTAACACTAGAAAATACATCGATGAGCCAAGATAAAAGAATAACGGATGCGTCAAGTAAAACTAGAGAAGTTATTGAGTACCTTCATTCTAGTCCATACAAACTTAACAAGAAAAAATAATGACACAATATTTAAGAATTGCTACCTGGAATGCAAATGGCCTAGCGCAACGCATTTCAGAATTAGAAGTATTTTTAAACACAAAAAAAATTGATATATGCCTAATTTCAGAAAGTCATTTTACCAGAACGTCGTATGTCAAAATACGTGGATATCAGTGCTATCAAGCTCTACACCCAGCAGAACGAGCTAGAGGCGGGACAGCAATCTTCGTTAAGGACAATATAAAACACCACGAAGAATTAAAAATAGAGGAGGAAGCTATGCAAGTAGCTACTGTATCTATTGAAACCAAAAATAACAAGAGCTATAGTATATCAGCAATCTACTGTCCACCCAGATATAACACAAAAAAAGAAGACTACATCAAACTTCTTAAATCGCTTGGTAGTAATTTTATTATTGGAGGCGACTTTAACGCGAAACACATATTCTGGGGATCAAATAGAACTAGTCCTAAAGGAAGGGAGCTATTTGAAGCAGGCAGGATATTAAAATGTGAGTTCCACTCCAGCAGAAAGCCAACCTACTGGCCTACGGACCCAAATAAAATTCCTGACCTTCTGGATTTCTATATATCAAGAGGTATCTCCGAAATTTACTTAGCAGTTGAAAATGAAGAAGGGCTATCGTCAGACCATTCTCCAGTTCTAATGACAATAAGTGACACGGTAATAAGGAAAGCAAGCCCTCCACGATTAACAAATAACAAAACCAACTGGGAATACTTTCGACACCTAGTCGAAGAAAGCATCAACCTACACGTGCAGATATCGAACGCTTACACGATAGAAGAAGAACTAGAAAACCTCATTGATAGTGTGCAAAAAGCGGCCTGGAAAAGTACTCCTGACCAGTATAACCTATCCAGTTGAAGTGAGAGAGTTGGTTAACGAAAAAAGAAGAGCTCGTAAGACTTGGCAGAGAACCAGAGCCCCTGAAGACAAAACAATCCTAAACAACTTGTGCAACAAACTTAAACTACTTATAAAGGAGATTAAGAATGAGTCAGTTGCAAGCTTCCTAAGTAACCTGACAGGTAAACCTGACACAGACTATTCCCTGTGGAAAGCCACCAAAGGTTTAAAAAGGCCTAAAATGCAAGTGCCATCCATTAGAATGGTTGATGGAACCTGGGCTCGCAGCGAAAAGCAAAAAGCTGATCTGTTTGCAGAACACCTAGAAAATACCTTCAAACCAGCAACTGGACAAGCGGATAATGAATATCTAACACCTATAAGCAAAGTAGACGAGGCATCTGTGCTACCAGTTACTCTGAAAGAAATCAAACAAGAAGTAAAAAACCTCAAAGATAAAAAAGCCCCTGGATACGACTTGATAACGGGGCGAATAATCAAAGCTTTACCAGAGAAAGCCCTAAGGAAACTACAGCACATAATCAATGCTATCTTTAGACTATGTTATGTTCCGAGACAGTGGAAAGTAGCGGAAATCATAATGATTCCAAAGCCCAATAAATCACTAAACGACAAAACGTCGTATAGGCCTATTTCTCTGTTAACAACAACATCAAAAATTTTCGAGAGACTGTTTCTCAAGAGATTAAAGCCAATTATAGAGAGCAGAAATCTTATACCAGAACATCAATTTGGGTTTTGAGAAAGGCACTCAACGATAGAACAGGTACATAGGATTACTGATACTATTGAGGAGGCGCTGGAAAAAAAGGAAGTATGTTCAGCAATATTCTTAGACGTAGCCCAAGCATTTGATAAGGTTTGGCACCGCGGTCTAGAATTTAAGCTCCAACGAGATCTGCCAAAACAACATTTTGAATTGCTAAAGTCTTACATCAACAACCGTTACTTCCGGGTGAGACAGGACGGAGAATACTCTAAACTGAAGAAAATATTGGCAGGGGTTCCACAAGGCAGTGTTCTAGGTCCCGTATTATACCTCCTGTATACGAATGATCTACCAGACATAGAAGAAGCTAGAATAGGAACGTTTGCTGATGACACAGCTGTTATGACCACCGATGCTAGTATCGTTGAGTCCACCAGGAAACTACAAAATGCTATTAATATAGTGGATAGCTGGACAAAACGATGGAGGATAACACTTAACGAATCGAAATCAACACATATCAACTTTACAAATAGGAAATTAGAATATATTCCGATTAGTCTGAATTCACAACCAATTCCATATTCTGATAATGCTAAGTATCTCGGCATGACGCTAGACTCTAAACTCAGGTGGAAAGCGCATGTTAAAAAGAAAAGGCAAGAACTGAATTTAAAATTCAGAAAATGCACTGGCTTATTGGAAGAAACTCCGAACTTACAACGCACAACAAACTGCTGCTATATAAACAAATCCTAAAACCTATCTGGACGTATGGTATTCAGCTTTGGGGCTGCGCAAGAAAAACTACAGTGAAGATCATTCAAACATTTCAAAACAAAGTACTACGTAGCATTGTGAATGCTCCTTGGTACATTAGAAATGACAATCTCCATCGAGACCTAAACATGGAATACGTCAGCGATGAAATAAAAAAAATTGCAAGGAGTCATGTACTGCGACTGCAGCAGCATGACAACGAGGAGCTGCGGAACCTACTGGATCGCGCCAATGGACCAACGCGCCTAAAAAGAACAAAGCCTTTAGAATTAGTGGTTCCTTGAGCCGCTTAAATCAAAGGACTAGCAGAGCTGGGATGAAGCAATAGGTCTCATTCCATAAGAATAGACTACAAAAATAATAAAACAGTTACTAGATAATCTATATGATTAGTTGTAATATTATACAGAAATAAAGATTTCTTAAATTAAAAAAAAAAAAAAAAAAAAAAAAAAAATTTCTTTATAACGCAAAGAGTTCAATTTCAATTGAATTGCGTACATTTTCTGAATATGTGCCGCAATGCGGTTATTTATAAAACACATTGCGAATAGCGTATCGCATTTATGCTTTCGGGAGACATGTCGCAAATGAAAAGTGATCGCAAAAATCTTGCTGGGACATACTATCAAATATTTGATACTATACAACAAAAAATTAAAACAATAATTCCTTTCAGAAGAAATTTATTCATTTATTTAAAACCATACTAATTAATAAAATTAGAATTATTATAATAATAAAATTATAATAGTTATGTTTAGTTTTGTTTTTCAATTAAAAAAATAAGTTGTGGGGTGTTGTTGTCCGAAAGAATGTAAAACTTTAAATCAACCTTCCTTGATTTATGGTTTCACTACACACAAGTATGGGTACAAAATAAGTATATTTATCCACCCTTAGTCTGTATGTGCGCAGCAAGGTACTATTGTACCTTTTTCGTTTTTAAGTTTAAGTATTTTTACTTTTTAAATTTAGCGGAATTTAGCTACAAATCTGAAATTTATGTTCAGCTTTTTTGGAAATCTTGTGGAAGGAAAATAAGAAGAATTTAAAAAGTAAAAATACTTAAACTTAAGAAAAGAAAGGGTGCAAATGTACCTTGCTGCGCACATAAAGGTACAATTGTACCTTGCTGCGGACATAAAGATTAAAGGACGAAGTTGCGATTGGAGCCTTATAAAAGACAGAAATTCCAAAATTACGCGGTTATTTTTCTGCCATAAGCAACGTGTGTAATATTTGTTTAACAAATATTATTTTCGCTATTTCAATTTGAGTACTACAAGACGATTTCTCGTTTGCGCTAAAACTAATCTTACCGATTTTATTGTTGATCCATTTTCCCTTTTGGTGGCTAGATCGAATTTATCAGTTTTAGTTTAACACGTGCCTTCCAATAAAAACTTTATTTTTAAATTTGAAATGAAATTCACGTTTTGTTAAAAATATGTATGTGCTATTCTTTAATGAAATTTAGTGTAGACGCTTGACCATTTATGGATGAAAAATAATATCTGTACATTGGTTTTTTGAGACTGGGTGCTTGTATTCATATGATCTCATATCTAATATAAAAATAAGAGGAATAATTATGCACCTCGAATTGCGTCATTAATGCGTTCCGTGAGAACGCGACGCGAGATATATAAAGAGATATATACTAAGGCCAGGGGGCGGTCCCCTGGCCTTAGTATATATCTCTTTTTCAACCAAAAAAAAAATGGCTCAATTAAAGTCCAAACCACACAAATGTGTGAGTAAAAAATCATGTAATGGCGTTTTTGATAATCATAGTATGTAATGACGTTTTTGATAAAAAATTTGGTTTGTTTTGAAGTACAACCAACACAATTGTGTGTATAGATATGGTGTTTTTTTGGACGAAATTAAGTTTGAAAGGAATGCACAAATCTGTAGGTTGGTTGAATGAAAACACGTACAAAAATAAATTTTTGACATGGTATTCCATATAACGTACTGTGACAATATTTTTTAATAAATTTTTGACATGGTATTCCATATAACGTACTGTGACAGTGTGCGAATATTTTTACCAAAATTTACCAACACATTCCTTTTTCTAAGAGAATTCTTTATCATTTATAATGACCAATTTATGTCTTAATTTAAAGTAACCTAATTTTTTGAAAATCGCATTACTAATTACCAAAATATTTAACAAAATATGTATAACGTACATGTGACAATTTTTTCCCTCATTTTGATTTGTGTACATTATATCAAATTATCTGGTTTTGGACAGAAAATACAATTTTTTATCTAAATTGAGGGAGCTATGCTAAATTGTTTTAATGATGTTTTCAGTTACAATAAACTAATACTAACTGACTTTTCAATTTTTCACTAAATACCGTACATGTCACATGGATAACGTACATGTGACACCATATAAACTTTGCTATTGCGAACATTTTTTAATTCTTTATTCAAATAATTACGGTTATGCAAATGTAGAAAAATAAAAAAATTCTGTCAAATATTAATGTTAAAACTTTTTTTTTCTAAAAAACATAACTGTTCTTATTATTTGTCGATTCCATTTTTCAAGTGTGTGGTTTACCTTTTTGCGGAATTCCTGATATATATATATATATTTATATATATATATATATATATATATATATATATATATATATATATATATATATATATATATATATATATATATATATATATATATATATATATATATATATATATATATATATATATATATATATATATATATATATATATATATATATATATATATATATATATATATATACAATATATATATATATATATATATATATATATATAGACATATACAATATATATATATATATATATATATATATATATATATATATATATATATATATATATATATATATATATATATATATATATATATATATATATATATATATATATATATATATATATATATATATATATATATATATATATATATATCGCACTATCCTTTCAAGAAAACTAACTCAAAAACTTGATTTTTCAGGAAATCACTTTTTCTCTGTAAAATCTAGTGGAAGCTCATAGAATTTAATTATTTAGATTAATTAAAATACTAAAATAGAAGTTAGAAATCATGAAATGTAAGTTGTAACTCAATAGAAAAAACCACAAATTTAGAACTCCATTAAACTAGTAATTCCTAAAATACCAAATATGTAATTATTATTACTAATTTTCTTACTTTTTATTAAAATATTTTTTCAAAAGTTTCATGATTGCTAACTTCTATTTTTGTATTTTAATTAATCTAATTTTTTTATTAATTTGTATCAATTTATAACAGTTTCTGAAGATGCAGTGTTTTATTACAAAACATAAAAATTTCAAGCATATAACGTGACCAGCATTTCACAACATTAATTCAAGAAGATATTTTCATTCCTTTGCAGACCCTTCTTAATATTATGTACTTAAATTTTTCTATGGTTTAAATTAACCACTCAACGGCCGTTCAGTCAATATTATACAGTCCTTTTATTTGCTTTTCTGGTGTACAGTCTTGCAAACCCCTCAGTTGTTTATTTTAAACATCACTTGATTGTAAAACCTCGTAACTTAATTAAAAGTTGCTTTTCAAAAGTATTAAGGTTCATTTAAATTGCTTTTTTGAATTGTCTGTATCCATATACCTCTATCTTTTTTAAATTTAAGCTACATAATTGATTGCAAAACATATTTATACATATTATAACTACGAAGACCTACATAACATGTTGACAAAGCTCACAGAGGTGCCGTTAGTGTAATTGAGTTTTCATAACAATTTTATGTGCTAAATATATTTTTTTTTACTTATTTATCTAGTTGCTGAGATTTTAAAGACTGCCAATACAAGGAACGGGCCGCCTTATCCATGTAAGCATTTTCACAACCGATTTTAATTTATAGATTAGTCAATATTATAGGATATAATACTTAATAAACAAAATGTATTCCTTTATCCCTGAATGACAATATATCTGAAATTAATCTACTACAATAAAACAAAGCCGTAGGTAAATGTTTAGTACTCATACTCGTATACCTCTGAGGACCAGCTCATATACTATTATTATTAGAAAATTTATCAATTACAATCAGATACTGGAATCGAAATGTTTTTCCGGTTCCGCTCTAAAACCGGCTCGAAAATTATTTGTTAATAAAAAATTTCTATTCATGCATTCCAAATCTTTTGTAAAAAATTGTTTTTCAAACATAAAAAAAATACAATTTTATTTTAAAGGTTTTCCCTACACGTTCAACTGTCAAATTGTCAGTCTTTTGACATAAAATAAATAATAAACAAAAAGATCACAAATTTGAAAATACAAGATTTAATTGTTATTTCATTTTAGTCCGATTCATTTTCTGATAGTACACGCATTCGTTTGTGCCGAATTTGTGTGAGATTGCTGTCTCCATCGGAAATGGTTTGTACACTATCATTTGTGTTCTCATGAAAATCTGAGAAATGTTCCGGCACAATTTTACTCGTAGCAGATTAATTTATTTTTACGGCAAATTCTGTAATATTTCGCTGTGTTTCTTCTATGGACTGAATGCCAAATACAAAAAATAAAAATTGTAGAACAGCAAATGTGAACCCCCTAATTATGTATTAGATAGAGATCCTAATCAAAGGAAAATAAATGATTTATTCAGAATTCGAAAATGATTTATTTTCTCTATTTCTCTATGTATTGTTTTTTTTCGTGTAAAAACAGGACTATTTTATTTTTATTGTCCGTGTTATTTCAAAATCTGGGTGTATGTATAAATATTTCCATTTATCAACCAATTTTTGTATTATCTAAAACCCATTTTTAAATCCCCATCCAAAACGAATTGTAGAACTTATCAAAATAACACGTTAAAATTTTAATACAAGTTGACCATTTTTATTAGAATCCTGGCCCAGCTTTACAAACTGAATTGGAAAGTTATCGGTTGGGAAACGGCTTGGTTCCATTCATTTTATAGTCAAAGCTCATAATTTCGTCAAATTCCAGGGTTTGCACACCGAATTTGACCATCATTTGTTGAGATATGGCCTAGTTTCATTGAGCATTCATTATGTTAGAGTGCCACTCCAATTCTGCGAACCATAGTTGACAATAATTGGTTGAGGAGTGGTAAAGTCCATAATATGTCCTCTCTCTCTCTCTCTGGCACTATATCCCATTAAGGGATTTGGCCGCCTCAAATGAGGTTTCATAATCATATTTTCATTTCGGATAATGAGTGATTAATTCATTGATCCTAAACCAGCCGTGAATTTTTTTCCTTGTCACCACCGGGAATCGAACCCGGGACCTCCGGTCACTGGAGCAAGCATGCTAACCACTTTGCCACCGAGGCATGTCCGGGCCATAATATGTCCTGTGCAGTATAATTATACTTGCTAATTAAACGAAAATTCTTGGTGGCCAAAATTAATAAAACATTTGAAATTTTTGCGGAATACGCTAAATTTATTTGAAATATCCAATACGGTAGTTAATGTGGCTTCGAATAACATTGATATTTTTCCGGGAACCATAGCCTTTAGGATGCCTCACATATTTTTTGTTAAAGTATTAATGGATTTTAGAGTAATTTTTAATATACCTACTTTAAATAAATATGGTTTCAGTAAATTCTATTGTAAATTGTGGAATTGCAGCAGGTTTAAATTAATAAATGTTTATATTATTTAGGAAACCGAAAAATATTAATTTAGAATTAAATTTTAGGAAAACTACAGATGCTTGTGAAATGATAGCTGTATTTCGTGACGCCCATTGATCCGGATTGGTTCAAATTTTATATGGAAAACTTGATGCAAATTTTGTAATCTAGTAAGCGTCATATGGTTGTTTTATGAAATTTGAACTGAACCGGATCTAATCAAGCGTCAGGAAATATCAGCATATTTCTTTGAAACATTAATTGTTGATTGTGTAGTTTAGAATTGTGTTGTTATTATGTTGCTAACTATCGACTATGTTACTAACTAGCGACATCTAGGTATCTGTAACCGAGCTGATACAATCAATCAGTTTTGTTTAGGAAGCCGGAAAGTATTAATTTAGAATTAAATTTCAGGAAATTTCCAAGACATGATTTCTGTTCACTTCTGTTTTTGACGTCAATAAGAACACAAAATAATATGTTAGATACATAATTTATGAATTTATTAAATTTCACAATATTCACAATATTATTTAAATTAATAAAGAGTTGTGTTAATTCCCTATATATTTTAAACTAATTCCTAGTAAATAAATCTAAAAGCAATTTCATTGTCATTCATATTTCCTAATTCAATCCACTTTCTAATTTGTTAAATTTTTTCTTGACAATATTATTTCCACTTTTTGCATATAAAAATATAGATAAACTTGAGAATATTAATATTTATCAAAAAACATTAAATAAATTTATTTTATTTAAAATTTATCTAAATATTTAAAAAAACACAAACAAAATTCCAATCACAACTATTTTCTTATCATCTGTCATTTTTCCTTTGCTCACGAGCAGAACACAACCTATTGTTTCACAACCAATAGTATTATAAAATCTGGCCAACATTTTGGCGAAATTGCATGTGGATTTGACACACACAATGATGGAAAATGACAGCACACAATATTAGAAGTGTATATTCACTGTATACGTAGTACCGACCAAATGGAACAGTGGTTAAAGCTTTGGCATTTTGGATCTGGAGGTACCGGGTTCGAATCCCGATAGGGGCAGGATGCAAAGTGAAATTTCATCAACAGATTTCGATCTGTGGTGAAATGTAACACATCTATGACCCCCTGTCGGTGTGCAAAACCCATGGGCCGACCCATCTTCCATGCCAGTATAGGCTGGCATGGAGCTTGCAATGTGCAAATGGTCTTAAAGTGGTCCTATAGTCGTACGTCCTCGAGTTGGCCGGGACGCGTAAAGTAATGACGTAAAAAGCATAACCGCGGAAGAGCAGGGTGAGCCTTGAGCCTCAAAACAGATCGCATAGTTAACAATAAAAAAAAAAAATCTGTATACGTATACAAAACTCAACTTGAATTGATTGTGACAAGCGAACAGAATCCATGTCCAGATGTACGTGAAATAATAATATTTTTTTCTCAGGTTGCTGATTTAGAGAAGCAATTGTTAAAGACCAATACCATCGTTAACCTATTGAGCGTTTAGGCTTCCTCTAGGTGTTAACTGGGTCGTTCCGTCCCAAAGAAAACTCTTTCCTATCCTTCCTATTGTTATGTGTAAACAGGCTGTAGAACAGGTCCGGCGGTATTCGAGACCCTTATCCCAGACTCTTATCCCAGTACTTGGTCTTAAGTCCAATCATTCAATCAATCATATATGTTTATATTAAACATGTTAAATCTAAAATTAAAAATGCCTGAAATTCTTAATTTAATTTGCACATTAAAATATTTTCAAGGTGTGTCTGTTAAGTTTGTTCTTTTATCGGTGAAGACTGCCTTTAACGTTGAATAGTTGCGTTCAACATTTACTTGTGCAGCATGGAACGGTCAATATAATTTTAGCTACTTCAGTCAATTCGGGATTAGATTTTCGTTTTGTAGTCCAATATTTCTAAAATTAGATGTTTGTTGTTTCCCGAGTATAAAAGAATTTATTTGTGAAATCAAATTATTGATTTTTGTTCAAATTCATAGTCCTCAGCGGCATTTACATTTAAGTTTATGTTTATATTTATCTCGTTCTTTCTCTGCGAGAAAAGTTTCCTAATTAGAAAGACTTTTTTTTGGATAGTTTCATTATTTTGTGTGGTTCTTAAATCACACAATGGTTGGTTCAGGTACTGAACATAAAATTTCAAAATTAGAACGACCGATTTTGATCAAAAATATACGCGCGATGACATCGTTTTGGAAAGTTCGATTAGTTTAATTGGCACATTATACATTTTTCGGATAGCAAAAATTTGAGCCGGAACGAAAATTACCGTTTGAAATTTCGTTTTTGGTTTCGATTCAGCTTTAATTTTTTATTTTATTAGTGGTACTTAAAATAGCGGTTAGTTACGTTTTTCGTTTCAGTTCCGGTTTCAGTCTCTGATTGCAATTAATACATTCAAAAAGTTAATTGTAGAATATTTCACATTTTTCGTCACTGAAGTATTTATGTAACTAATATTTTACTAGTGAACATCCCAACAACGTTAGTAAGACGATAACCTCCGGTTAGTAAGACGATAACCTCCGACAACGCTTCTGAAAAGGTTGCTTGCATTTTCTAATCAATGAAAATTAATGTGTTATTTTAGCTGGATTATGTTGAGAAATAAAGCATTTTTGCTTTAGCTGTTTCAGCGCTATTCAGCTACAATTAATGCAAATCTGAATTATCTTCAGCTAAAGCACAATTTTAAAATGCTTTAGTTTTTGCTTTAGCCATGGGGGTATTGTTGTAATTGTCTCAACAGAATACAGGCGCCTTACTATTGAATTCGAAGTTAATTATAGCAAGCGTAGAAACAAAAGAGAATATAATAGTAATAATTTCATACTTTGTCTTTTTTCTTCTGTTGTCGACTATAGGTAAACGATAGCCTTTGAAAATGAATGTTGAATTCAATAGTTAGACCCCTGCTTTTGTCTATTGTATATACATATTTCACTAAACCTACTATTCTTGTTAAGTTTTTTCATTTCTCTTAATTCTGAAATTTGTCTCGTTAAAATTTTTTGCTAATGGGACTATTTAATTGAAATGAACGAACTATGCAGTTACCGAACTTAAACCTGCCAGTAAATATACATATGTCTCTATTTTTCGTTGATTCAGTAATTTTGAGGAATAATTAAGAATATCACAAGTAGGTGCCAACCCTAGAAGCCGTCCTATGTCGTCGACTCCATGTAATGACGTCCTAATGACGCTCATGTAATAAAGTTGTCGGAGAAATAGGCGACTTCTTCGCAAATCTTGACTGTTACTTAAAACCGAATTAGATTAGCATAACGAAATCTGTCCTACTTATGCTAAACTAGAAAAAATATGTCGCGAACATTGTTAAGTAGTATGATTATTTGAAGAGCGGTTTGATTTCCGATTTGACCACTATAGCTAATATTCCGAAATTTAAGCATAAATTTCCACCGCTTGTAAAATTTGCCTCTCGATATTTAAAAAAATTATTGCACTAGAAATATTTATGAGAGTTGGTGGCCAGAATTGAGCAAATTTATTTATTTGTTATCATTCCATCAGCTCAGTAGAAATAGTTCGTTTTCCTATTTCAATCTCAACTCGATGAAAGAACGAGAGATGAAAATGAAAACAGACGTTCATTCGTCTGTCTTAACTGGTAAGGGTAAATAGCTGAGCATTCTCAGGTAATGCTTTCTAACACGCCACTTTATCTTAAATCATAAAAAATTTAAAGATGAATAGAAAATATTTGATTTATTTGTGTAAATTGCCGTTCTTGTTACACTCCAGATAAGGATTTTTCTGACTGCAAAAGTTTCAGGTCATCGCTCGGCTTCTTGTTTCGACTGGATAATACTATTCTATACATTCTTTCTACGTGCTCTTTAAAATGTCTTTACTTTCAAATGGATAACAATCTACAGCCGGTGGTAGTGAAGGTTCAATACACGGTTTTGACAACTACAAGTCTATTCATTGCTGCATAAAATAGAACTGTGCACAATTTCCGGAGGTATTTTGAACGCAATCGATGGATGTAGTTCGTAAAATATGAAACCGAAAAAACGATAGTACAAAAAAACGTGATTTAGTCAATTAAATTATTATTAAAGCTTTAAATATATTTAAATTTAACATACTCTCAAGCTTTGTTTAAAAACAATATTAAACAATTTTAACACGATTACGGACATTCTTGAACTAAATAGCAGGTGGATTTGGTCGTAAAATTTTCATAGTACGCCCCCTGGAAGGTTACTGTGCGGCCTTTTATGTCTGCCGGGATATACAGTAGGTTCAACAAGAGCATGTGCGGCATAATTGTACTTAAAACTATAGGAACAAATATGGGCGGGAACCCGAGTTTTTATTGACTCCTGTTTGCTGCCTAAAACAAAAATTAATTTAAGTGCAACTGTTTAGCGGATAATATTTATGAAAGAAATGAGTACGATTTATAAAAAACGATTTAAACGGTATTTTCAACTGCACATCCGAAAGGACCAAAAATGTCAGTTGCAAGTGCAGCAAAATAGCAAAATATATAAAAAAGTCGAAAACATTTGTACAGAAGAGGATTACAAATTATTCAATGTCTACAAATGTTGACGATTTACCAGATAGAGTCAAAATCCGAACCACTATAAAAAAGGAGGATGACGTTATCATACAATTATTTGATGACAATTCTTCGCTTACGCTGGATGCAGCTTTGTAAGAATTGGCGAAAAAGAATATTGTTATACCAAAAATAATCATACGAAATAGAATTATGGAAACGGCTACGCATATGGAAATACTTTGGGCAAACCACTGGTAACACAAAAATACAGGGAAAAGCGACAACAGTGGGCGAATGACATAAAAACAAAGATTTTACGAATAATGTGTTTACCGATGAGTCAATGTTTTAGGGTTTTAATGTTAAAAGGCGTGTTCGGCCAACTAAGCAAAAAGAAGGATTACTGAACTGTTGAGCACACGCGCCCTGGCTTCATGTATGCTTCACCAAGCAAGGTTTTGGTAAATTACTCGTTTCCACACGGAACCTAAACGCATTTTACATGAATAAAAATTTATTCACGATGTTTGTTACCATGGTTTGGAGCGGGGAACTGTAATTGGATCTTGCAAGAAGACAAAGATCCAAAACACCATAGCATACTCTGTTCGGAATTTTAACTCAAAAAGGGGATCACAACATTAGATTGACCATCTCAGTCACCAGAAATTTATGGACACTCATGAAGGTTATGCTGAAAATGTACCACATAAAAAATTTGAGCGGTCTAGCATAAGTTGTCCGGAAGGTATGGAAAAATTTATAACCACAGAATGCAGAAAATTTAGTTGATAGTATGGACAAAACGAACCAGGCAATTATTAACAGTAATGGTGACTTTACTATGTATTAGTTGGTAGCGCCCAAGAAAATACAATAAACTTTCTTATAAAAACAAACAAAAATCATAGATTTATTTTTACTTAGTTTTTTTGCCGTACACGCTCTTGTTGCACTTACTGTGTAACCACACCAATTCCTAGAGTCTTGTCACTTCATGTGAAATAACAATAATCGTGTCACGTCACATGAAAGTGAGATTCTTGTAGTCCATTTAAGAGACGAGGGTTAAATGGTATAAAAACACGTCGATAATGAAAGCTATTTTCGAGGTAAACTAATTTTGACTAATTTTCTATGAAATTAGAAACTTAACCATTACTATCATCTGATTTCTGGAAATTTACGAGGTGATGTTTGATTATATTATATATCCTCCAGTTTCCAAATAATCCTCATAGTAAAACATTGCCCATTGGTTAAAAGGTTAGGAAAAATCTGCAAAAAAATTCTGCTTCGTTTATAAACAGTTCTGTGGCAGTCTATCGAGAACAGGGCCTTTCCATTTTTAATCTACTGATTAATCGTACTATACTAGGTTGCTCAGTAAGTTTTGTCATTCGATAAGAAAAACACGATTTTATGGTTTGAAATACATTTTATTATTCAATATAATCTCCCTGAACACTAACACTTGTTCCAGTGATCTTCAAATTTATGGATTCCATTCCTAATGTGAGAATCCGAAAGACTGTCGAAATACGCTTCCACGGCTGCTATTACGATGAAAATCGTTTCCCACGCATGAATTTTGTAGATGTAGTATAAGAACAGCCAGAAGTCAGAGGGAGTTAAATCTGGTGAACACGGAGGATGTTGTAACAATTACATGGACACAACTTTACGTGGATTTTAGTAAAGCATTTGATTCCATCTGCCATCAAAAAGCACTCCAGAGTTTATTGACATTTGGGTTTTCACTCGATTACATAAATTGGTTCAAGTCTTATCTATGAAACCGGCAACAATTTGTAATAATGGGAAATGAGAAATCAAACGTTATTAAAGTTACGTCTGGGGTTCCCCAAGGATCACACTTCGGGCGAGATATAGGTCGAATACCGGACCAGACAAGTGGTGCAGTTGTTAAAGCTTCGGCACTTGGACTGGGAGTACTGGGTTCGAATCCCATCAGAGGCTAGATGCAAATCGAATTTTCATCATCGATTACAATCGGTGATGTTAATAAACACAACCTAAGACTCTCTGATGTAGTGCAGAATTCAACGCCGACCCACCGTCCATGTCAATATGTACAGGTTAACATGGAGCTTGCAATGTGTAGGTGGTATACTGTATTTGTGTGAATAGGTGAACGGGTTAATGGTGTGGCGTGATTGCGTGGGTATCACAATGGGCCAAAACTGGCCTAAGTGTCAACCACTGAAACCTAACCTAAACCTAGATCGAATAACCGAGATAATCAAAAACTCAAACGTGCTCATATTTGCTGATAACGTGAAAATTTTTCTACTGTTAATGGAATGCAAGGTACGAAGAAACTTCAAGAAGACATCGATAGATTAAGTGAGTGGTGTGATCGAAACTCGGTTTACTTAAATATTGAGAAATGCAAAATCATGTCTCCATCGTAAAAGAAATCCGTTAATTACTTCATACAAAGTCAACAACAAAGTATTGCAAAGAGTCAATGAGATTATAGACTTAAGTGTTACATTTGTCGAAAATGCCAGTTTCAATAGGCATATTGAAAATTGTATTGCGAAAGCGAATGCCATGTTTGAATTTGTTAAAAGATGGACAGGTAAAATTTAAAGACATTCAAACCTTATGTTCACTCTATTTCACTTACGTTCGATCTCAACTGGAATACGCTGTAACGGTCTGGACAGTGCACATTAAAAGAATTGAAAGCATTCAAAAGAAGTTTCTGATTATTTTGTTAAAGAAAAGTGACTGGGACTACGACCACAACTTACCATTCCATGAAAATGTGGCTCGGTTACCTCCGTACTCAAAATGATGCACGGATTACAAAATACGCACGTTTGCTTGGTCACACTGATTCAGCTTACATCTTGGGAAACATATCAATTCATGTGCCGTGCAGAACATTTCGTAACCATGAAGTAATTATGATACTTAAGCCAAACAAACCTCCGAATGATATAGCTTCATAAAGGCCAATTTCTCTACTACCAACATTATCGAAACTATTTGAAAAGGTTCTTCTTAAAAGACTAAAACCAATTATCGAAAAAAGGAATCTTATCCCCTCACATCAGTTTGGTTTTAGGGAAAAACATTCTACGATAGAACAAGTACATCGAATTACTGTTGTAATCGAGAAATCACTAGAAAGCAAACAAATATGCTCAACTATTTTCCTTGACGTAACGTAAGCATTCGACAAAGTATGGCACCAGGGGTTAAAATTCAAACTTCATCGAGATCTTCCGGAGCAATTTTTTCAAATTTTAAAATCAGAGAGGCACTTCCGAGTAAAGTATGAGAATGAATACCTCCAACTAAAAAGAATAACAGCAGAAGTACCCCAAGGGAGTGTTCTTGGGCCAATCCTCTATCTCCTATATACTAGAGATATACCAACTACAGAAGCAACAATGGCGACTTTTGTCGATGACACCGCAATAATTGCAACAGCAAAGAACATCCACGACTCCACTAGTAAATTACAGAAAGCTACTAACCAAATATGTAATTGGACAAACAAATGGCGAATCAAATTAAATGAAGCAAAATCAATCGAAGTCAACTTTACAAATCTAAAAGTTAATCATATACCAATAATGATAAACTCGATAGTAGTACCACATGCAAACACTGCTTAATATCTTGGCATGACTTTAGATGCTAAACTTAGGAACACATAAAAAAGAAGAGAGAAGAACTAAATATAAAATTTAGAAAAATTCATTGGCTCTTAGGGAGACAATCTGAACTAGCGATCCATAACAAACTGCTGCTATACAAACAAATCCTGAAACCTGTATGGACATATGGTAGCCAATTCTGGGCTTGTGCCAAGAAGACAAATATCAAAATCATAGAAACAGTTCAAAATAAAATCCTGCGATGTATTGTTAATGCACCGTGGTACATTCGAAACGACAACCTCCATCGAGATCTATAGATCGAGCTTGTCGCGGATGAAATTAAGCATCATGCAACAAAACACCTACAACGTCTGCACCAGCATGAAAATCTGGACATACGCTGTATGTTGACTACTACTCCAACAAGAAGACTGCAAAGAACCAAACCACTGGACTTATCGCGACCAGGAGGTCATTAGACTTACTGTGGAGAAAAATCTGAGGGGGAGTTACACGAAACTGGGGGTAATCACTTGATTACGCCGACTAATCAAAATACTTTATTATGCAATGTAAATTACTAAATGGGTGCAAGACTCAGTCTTAATATAAATAAATAAATAAAATTTTATAATTAAAAAAAAAATCGTTACCATGAGTTTTTAGCATTAGAACACCATTCTACAAACTATGGAGAAAAGAATCCCATTAATAGGATGTCTAAATCATTCAACATCATCAACGACATATTCTACTTTAATTTATCAAAGAACAACTTCGAAAATATCCTGACGAATTATTTTAAAATGTTAAATCAAAATTAGATTTATTTTTTTTTTTGGACGTCCTTCAAGTGGATCATCTTCAAGACTTGTACGACCACGCTTAAGTTCAGCAACCCATTTTTCTACTGTTCTCTTATTGAAGGTGAAGAGCCCTTATACACTTTTAACAATCGTCCATGAATTTGTTTTGATGCTACAACTTCCAAAAATAAGAATTTTATCCCCGCACGATATTCAATTTTTTCCATTGTAAAAAATACTGGGACACGTCAACAGCTGTTAATATACGAATGAGTTTGTAACGCTGCACTGCCCACCACAGCGTTAAACGGCTGAATTTCGGAGTACTCATCTGGCAGTACAAATATAATACAAAAAAAAAATTCTTTCCCCCCCTCTATCTGACGGAAACGAATCTATAAAAGACGAACCTAATTTGGTATGTGGACAGTCGGTTTGATGAAAAAGAGAAACGAAATCGTGTCTTGCTGAACGGTTAGTTGTGTCATTCTTAAACTAATAACTAAGTTACAACATGTCGGCCATGAGTTATTCGTGTAAATCGAACGATGTTGTGTATGCAAATATTAAAAATAATTATTAGGTAAAGTGTATATTAGGTTATTTTAGAATATAACTAATTACTATGCATATGAGTGCACATAATAATGATTTGTGAAGTGTAATTGCTCATGATTTGGGGCTCAAGGACATTAGCAAACATAACTTTTTTTTTTACATGTGATTTGTAATTTAAAATCTTGAAAAAAAACAAGATCATAAAAATAGTCCGTTGTGCAGCAGATGGGTTGTGCGATTTGAAGAAATTTCGGTGAATGTAAATTTCTCAAACAAGATATTTTTAATAAATAAATAAATAATACTTTAAATATGGATAATAAATACATAAAGTGTATAAATTAAATATCACAGTCTGAGATCACAGTGTATGGATAAACTTTAATTGCTTAGTGCTATAAACTATAAAAAAAACTTGCACAAAAGTCAAATTCCAGTAATTACGAGATGTTATATTAATTAAATTTAACCGTGTTATCTAATGGGGCATTTCCATGCGACCAACATTTTTCTTCTGCAAAATGAGAAAGATATAAAATTGACTTTTTGCACATGAAAGACAAGAAAAGAAATATATAGATTTTTAAGACACTATACAGCAAAAACCACTATAAAAAGTTGCGATAAAAATAAAAGTTGCCATAAAATATATCCGAGTATTTTTATGGCAACATTTTTAAAATTAGCAAGAAAAAAAATTATTTCGTATTTATAAATGTTGAGGATTCATAATAAAAACAGACGCTATAGAAAAAAATGTAAATTTCGCATTTAAATTCATTAAAAATATATTAATAAAGATCCTATAAAAAAAATTACGCCATTACTATATATGTTTATTTATTCCTGGCATATTGAAAATTTTAATATAGCCGGATCCTTCTTATTTACCTGCAAAAATTTGTAGAAGAAAACAATTTTCTACGTGTAAATGCCCCATAAGCCATAATAAAATACAAAGCAAAAATTATAATATGTATATATAACAGTGTACAGTAAACAAAAAACGCTAACCAACCGAAAGTGGACACAGAACAGCGTTCGTGTCATAATTTAACGCTTGGCAATAGAAGTAAAAATTGCAACGAATAAAATCAAAACAACAAAGATTAGTTTAATTCAAAATTATAATACGATAGCAACGACAATATAATTAATTAAAAATTCGAAATTATTAAAACTATAACGAACATAAAACCTAAAATAATTTCGAAATTAATACAGCAACTATTATAATACTATAATAATATTAAATGTTCCGGACGCCCATGATAATACGTTGTAATAATAATGTTCAATTAATAACGTTAACAAAAAGAGAAAACCTCTACAATCACAACCAAACCTTAGAAAACGGCTATTATATATATAAACTTTATGTTTCAATCAACGATTTGTTTGGATATGGATATAACACCAATCAACACGCTTCAGTCAACAAGTAACTTTATTTAACATCACGGTTGGCCAACAAGTAAATCATTTTTTTTATTATTAAATTTAAAATTTTCATTGATCAATTTAAATTTTTATTATTAATCAACAAATTTTCCTTGTTTGATCAATTAATATTTAGTTAAGTTGTTTATTTTTAAGTTTTTTTTTTATTCTTAGTTAAGTTTAGGTTAGTATATAGAAAAGGTATACCGTTAGGATAGCTAAATTTTTCTTTGTATATTGCATATACAATTTAGGCATTGTTATATCAATTTTATTTGAGTATGCATTGGACTCAATACAATTCAATTTTTGGTTTGCATTAGTAAATATAAATGATAATCGTCCATTTTTTTTTTTCAAACTTCTCGAATTGTTGTAAATTTAGCTTATGAAATAAATATTGAGCCATGTTAAATTTCAAAATATTAATTAATGTCTTTCGATTTCTTGGATGGTAACTAATTGAAATGAGAGTTTAATCGAATCATCGTGAGGCCTGGGTGATTAGTGGAATGACAATGGAACGATCACTGTTTTCTTACAATAAATAGCTTCGTCAAATTCTGGTCAGGGTTAAGGCTAGTTTCCTAATAGATTTTTTTTGTTTAAGTTAATTCCGATTCCTTCATACAGAGTTTAGATCTTTGTAAAATTGGTAACTCAAAAGTAATTGCGATAGTTTACATTTACGACTGGTCATTTAATTATTTATTTATTTATTTTTTTCATTATTATTATTTTCAATTTTATTTTTGCTTTTTCTATGTAATTTTCCTATGATTATTTTTAATTGTGCGGTTTATCAAGACTACGTGCAACCCTTGGTTGAAAAGCCCACCCCTGAACTCCTGCTCAAAATCACCGCCGAAGGGCAATAAACTAGTAAATATATACATATGTATATATATATATATATATATATATATATATATATATATATATATATATATATATATATATATATATATATATATATATATATATATATATATATATATATATATATATATATATATATATATATATATATATATTTCTGATAACGAAACGACGTACAATGAACCCATTTTCAGATGGAAATTCCCACGATCCAAAGGCTTTCGTTACAAGTTGACAGATATACATGAAACTTCACACGTGTTCATAAAAAAGTAGTACCATTTTTAGAAAAATAAAACGACGAACCTAATAGCGCTATCTCTTATCGAACGACAAAACTTACTGAGCAACCTAGTACTTGTTCTACGGAAAATACTCTTTAAAGTAAAACAATTCTAAACCTGATGGAACGATAACTCAAATAGTGGTTACATAGTCTGTCCGAATTAGATTTTGTCGTATTTAAGAAAGCATGCTTATTTTCATTCCTCTACTGCTGTTTTTGCCTATGGATGTATTTAATAAACTTTCTATATCTTTGACAAACTAGCAACTTGAGTTTCCATTTTCCGTTTAGATTGTTTAAAGGCAAATTCTCATATAATCAACCGCTAATGATCAAAATTGGGTGTAGTTCATCTAAGAAACACTCTCCCTAACATGTCGTTTTAAAAGAACTGGTACATCGAGTGCGAATAAGTGAATCGTGGTATATCACAAAATATTCGAATTTTTGAATTCACAAAATATTCGAATTTTTGAAGTACGCATAGAAGTTACTTGGAATCAACCATTAATGATCATTTGGGTGTACTTCATCTAAAAAACACCCTCACTATCATATCATTTTAAAAGAACTAGTGTAACGGAACCCAATACGAGGAGAGCACTATTCAACTATAAAACATTTTGTTATTATATTAATATGTTAACTCGCAACACATAATAAAGTATTGTTATTTAATTTTGCATTGTTTTTATATCGTTTTAAATATATGTAATATTATGTTTGATTTTTATACATAGGTTTTTTGAAAAAATTTTAATGACAGATTCTGGGCGGACAGTATTATTCCTCGGATATAGATTTTTACATTGTGTGGTCGTCATATAATTGTTTTTATTAATTTATCCTTATATCTAATTTCTGGGTTGACATTGATCGGATAGTTGACTTTCGTTATAGCGATAGCTGGGTTAAAATTGTTTTATGGGATGATGTTTTAGTGCCGTTATAGTCTTTCCTGAAATCATGGGATAACAGTAATATCCTGGGATGGAACAACTGTCGTGATAGTGCGCTGCATTTTTTTAGTTTTATGGGATGAAAGCTGGGCTAACTTTATATACGTGGAAAAGCTGCAGATCATTCGAAATTCGTTTTGCATATAAACAACTACATAATTATAAGGATATGAGACAAATGAACATTGAGAATTTAAAATAGAATAGAGGAAAACGATAATATAGACCGAAAGGAAGATATTCCGTATAGTGGCAATTTGTATTACTTTTATTTTTGAAAATCGATTTCGAATATAATTCTTCCTCAGTTCCTTCACAACTATCTTAGAAAAGTTGTAAACGAACTGGGAAGAATTATATTCGAAATCGATTTTCCAAAATAAAAATAATAAATATTGCCACTATAAATAAGGAATATTTACAATTGTTTTATTAATTCAATTTAATTTAATATATAAAGTGACAAAAGATAACAGTAATACTAAAAATGAATTTAAACCATAACAGCGAAATTTGCGGAAGGGAGAATTCGAAATTTATAAAAACTAGAACGATCCAAATCTATTAAATACCAAAATTAGGACTTCGATAAATAAAATGTAGACGGCCTTATATTAGAAAACCTTGATTATTTCGAAAGTTTTAGAACATCTACGTTACCCTTCCGTGTAAATGGTTTTCAAGCTAAAAAGAACACAAACATCGTTATTTTATTATATTATTTAAGGAAATTTACTAAATGAGAAAACGATATAATTCGAATGTAAAATTTACACTTTTACTATAAGGAATAAACAAATAAATTATATTCAAAATATATTAATAATTAAAATTAATTATTTTGGAATTTAAAATAAATCGTATTAATTAAAGACCCTCTTGTTGTATTGTATGACTGTTGATAATTGTAAAATAGGTACATTGAAGAACGGGAATTAGTAGCACATTCTTTAATTTTCATAAAATTTGTCGAAGTTTAACAATAATTTCTAGAACCAGAGTCAAAAATGGTTGGTATGAAAATAAACACAAATACAAGAGCAATAATATACAACTTGTCAATATTGTGATTGCATTTGAAAAATGTTTATTTGAATTAGCAAACCCTGATTCTGATTAATTTTGAATGACTATAAATCAAAATAATGTTTAAAGTAAATAAAACATTAAGTACAATCTTATAAATGTAGATACATATTAGCATAGAAAAATAAGTTTAACATAGTTTCTCATTTGTATAAAACGAATTAAATTCCAATGTCTTGATTGTATTTGTGACTTTACATTGCGCACAATGTAAAATCACAAATACAATCATGACATTGGAATTTCATTTTTATCTCTCGTTTTATACAAATGAGAAATCTATGGTAAACTTATTTTTCTATGATATTAGTATAGACTATTGTAATTTACAATTTTTGTTGGCAAAAAAATCAGTCTTTTTAAATTGTTTGTTTTTGAATAATTAAAATATAACCCGAACTAAAATTAAAAAAAGCATACTGGACTAATCTTATATATTGTTATTAATATCTAAGTTATAGAATATTTATACTAATAATTTTCATTTTTAGGTTTCGAAGTTTATCTAAAAACAAAAATGGATAAACTGGCAAAAATGGACGACAATCAATTTTATGTGGGCGGTCCAGAATGCAGTGGCGCTGGAGGAAAGCATCTTGATCCCTTGAAACATCTTGAAGTATTTTCAGCCAAGAGTTTTGATGACAGTCGTGCATCGATATATTATACACCTAATGATGGGGGTAGTATAAGTCCGGAACTGTTACAAACTTCACCAATTCACATCAACTATATTAATGATACGTATGAGGCACCAATGGTTTGTAACATCCGTAAAGGTGTCAATCATAATTTTTATATCGATAAAAAAATGAACAAATATAAAATAAATTTATTCGATGAAATTGGTATGGAAGCACAAGCATCAACATCGGCTGCAGCAATGAACCTTCCTTCCACAAGTTACGCTCTGAAAAGTCCACGAAATCGCAAAGTTTATGAAAAAGATGCAGTCGGTAATGGTTACAATAAAAATCTATTCGAAGAAGAAAATGAATGTGATGATTTGTCGATCGAACAGGAAAACAACAGATCGTTTCCAAATGATAAATTGTTGATAAACGAGTACAATATAGACGATGACGGAACTGAAGACCAAAGTAAAGATCGCCTATCTAAACGTTTACACAATGAATACTATTATTCACTGGAAGATGTCGTAGGTGTAATTGATTCAATGAAAACAAATTATGGAAGTTCCGATTTTGTTGTAAACGATATGAAATTAAATTATACCGGTGACAGTGTGAGCGGAACAAATAATAGTGGTAATCATCTTAATGATTATAAAAGTTGTTTTGTATCGGCGAAACGAAAACAGGCAACCGAATCCGCAGACGGAAAAAATAACAGTAACAATTTAAATAATATCACGACTAGTATTAGTTTACCTGAAATATCAAATTCAAAATTATTGCACGGAAAACATGTGATTTTAGCTATAGAAAATCCTGAAGATAATTGTGTATTTATTAAAGATAAAAACATTGATAATGACTCTAGAGTGTAAGTACTTAAACAAAATTGTTTTGTAATTATACAATTTAATTTAATTTATAAAATATCTAAAAACCAATCGAGTTACAGTGTGTTCAAAATTATATTATTACTGCGATGAACACGAAATATTGCAGACCCTTATTTATATTTATCATTATTTTTAACATTAATCGCTTATATTATTCTATTAATATGATTTAACTTCTATATGCTTATAGAAAATTTTGTTTTTATAAAAATAATATTTCATGTATTCAATTTTTTTTACTTGGCGTAGTCACATTATACATTAGCGTAGTCTATAGGTTTTTTCCTACGACCATACGTCGACTAAGTATTGATTGCATTTCAGGTCATAGGTTCTTATAGGGATCTTTCAATGCGGCCCAGCCATCTAACTCGAGTTATATTAATGAATCCGGTACTCGTTGTTCGCAAACTTCTTTCAAAAGTAAATAGATCTACAATCATTAATGGCCAAGAACTCTTCCATTCGAAAGTTAGCACAGCCCTTATAAGTCCTTTGTAAAGTACGAGATTACAGGACTGCAAAACATATTTTGATTGCAGCGGCCTCGTTTGTGCAGGAGACCGTCTGATATGCGGGCTGCTATGTCTGCCTGAATACCGTTCATTGATGTTATATTTGTCCCGAGACGTTTAAAGTCTTCCACGTTGTCAAAGTTGCGGCCGTTTCTCCAAAGACGCGCTGTAAGTATGCTCCTTGATGTTGATTACAATTTCATTTTATTGTCATTCATTTTCTGACCAAGTCGTTTCGCGTTACGGTATTAAACTGACCTTAATTAATCTTACAAATCCAGCTGTTTTTAACTTACACAGAAAGACAAGCTTTTCTGAAATTCCTAGACATATGATGGAGGGAGGGGGTCTGAAGGTTCTTGCGATTGATGCTATCATATTGTTGAAAGCCTGTTGAAAGCTTGGGAATAAAAATATTATACATTTCTCCAATATTATCCTCAAATGAAACACTGATCGGTGGTTGAGCGGTTGGGACAAAAACCACATTGATTCACCGATGATATTTTCGGCGTGGGAGAATATTCTGCCAAGTACAACTTAGCAATCTGTAATTTTCACTTTTAAGACAGTCACCTCTTCTATGAAGCGGACAAATGAGTTTGGTCTTTCAGGTAGCTCCTCCTGGTCCCAGACCATCACGATGAGATTATAAATATAAGATGCGATTGTAGATCCTAATTGTTTTAATAGAGTTTCTGTGGGGTTTCCGTCGTGACCGGGTGCTTTTCTATTTTTTAATCTACTAATAGCTGCGTCTACTAATCTTGAATGAAAGTGAGTAAGCTTTCCGGCACTGGTAAAACAGTCTCTCGAGTTTCCGCTTGGAAGCTGATATTTTCGATGAATTTCTTTATGTATTCGCGCTTTTTTTGTCGGAGATATTGTGTCTGAGAGCTCCTAGTGTTATGAGCCAACCAATATTTGCGCTGCAATTCACGTATTTTCAACGAGTTGGAAACACTGGCGACGAACCAATCATTACATGATTTTGGTGGTTTTCTTCCAATTCTGTTTTTCGCTGCGGCTGTTTTAGAAGACGAATGTGTCTAAATTTTCTAAATTTTCAGGTGACTAGTGGTTCTGTGCGGAGTCTTCATTTTTTAGTGCATCTATATTCCAGCGCACGGGTTTCTTTGCTTGTCTATTTATTAAATGTGGAGGATAGTTTGCAGTTATATTTTAAAATAGTAACGATATGATCACTGTTAATGCAGCGCTTCTAAATGATCTAACGTAAGTTATACTGATGGAATATCTCTTCGAGATCATGACGTGATCAATTTGGTTTTTCGTTCTTCCATCATTCGATCGTCACGTAACCTTGTGGATTTTCTTATGCTCAAAGAACGTACTCGATTACGACTAGGTTATACATTATAGCAAGATCGGCGATGCGTTGGCCGTTGTTGTTACTGAAATGATGCGGAGCGTGCGAACCAATGTGTGATGTAACTTCTGCACTCCTACCGATTTTTACATTAAAGTCGCCTGCAATGATTTTGATATCATGGTGCAAGATGTTGCTGATGATGTCTTCCAGCCTCCAGTTGACGCATGCGCATTGACAATCGTGATATTGAATTTTATAGTGCGTATTCTAGCCCTGAATATCCGCATTTTGGCAGGGCGGAAGTCGATGATATGCTGCTGTACTCGCTGGGGAATGAGAAAGCCGACTTCAATTCTCTGTTTTGATAGCCACTGTAGTAGAGAGTGTAATCTTTGCTGGTAGTACCGATGCCACTCCTAGATCATCTAAGCTCTTGCAAGTAAACACGTCTAGTGTGTACATTTCCGCTGGGTTTGATGCTGTGATGAATCCGTTAAATTAAGTGTCATGTAGTGTCCTTGAATAAAGGCAAAATCTCCTCCGCCTCGCGTCAACCACATTGCTTAATTCATTTAGAGTTACGCTGGTAGCAGCACGAGGAGGTTCGATTACAGGACTGCCCTGATTTATAAATTATTATGTTTAAGTGTTTCAATGTACTTGTTGCCAAATGATGACAAATACAATAAGATAGGCGGGTTCGGGCAGCACTTAGGCTGGTTATCTATAACATACTTGATGCTAAGTATGTCCATGTCTAGATCACAGATCTAGTTCACAGATTTTTCCGAACAACGTAGCAACTGAATTTCTTGAACACATAAGACACGATTCTGTGTCCGAACTGATAAGAATCCTGAACCGGCGAGGGGAGTATTAGACAACAGGGTAAGGATGTGTTGAATGTTCTATTCTAACTTATGAGAATATCTACGTGAGCGACTGTCGTTTTTCCACATTACAGATCGGTGTTTTTCTCACAAGTGCACCATCACCATTTCAAAATGCCCGTGATAGTAATTAATTATTATGTTATGTAAAGTTAGAAGGTTAGTTGGAATATACTACCGTTAAGTATCTTGCTTCAACACCAAGAAGATAAGGAGGATATTTCGTCTGAATATTTATACCTAAATAGTTATATTCTTCATGTACCTAATTTCTTCTTGGGAAACTAAGGATATCTTGAACAACATTCTCCTGATTTCAAGCAGTATATGGTCTCCTTCCCATGGTCTATTGAATTTACTATAATTGTGTTTCGATACGAATTGGATAGCGAGCGAGTTCATATTATCAAATTACCACATCATTCATTTTATTCTACAGGTACACAAAATTATTTCCGGCAAAATGTGAAAATACACTCTTCTTATCTAGATAAACGCTAAACACAAATCAAATAAAATTGGAATAAATCCATTTTTTATTTATGTTTACGTGGCTTTTGTCACTATTAAAAATACTATTCAACAATTATTTTATTTAAAAATATAGAAACACGTGAAACTTAATTTATGTATTGTATACACTTTTAAAATAAAACTAAAGTTAAAAATTAAAATTGAAATGTACAACTTTATTTCATTTTTGTGACAATGAAAAATATTATTTTTAAGACCGGTTTCGGATTTTCACCCATCCTCAGTCAATGTTATACTAGTATTGTTGCGTATAGCCATGTCATAAATTTTTTTAATTTTAAAAATTAATTTGTCGTTAAGCATATTCGGGTTGTGTCGGTGTTTATAGATCTCGAACTCTTCTAGACGGTCCATCATATTGCACTTTTTTATCATATGTGTTATAGTTAAGTTTGTGTTTATGTTCGTGTATGTATGGTTGTTTGTAAATAGATGGTGAGCGTAATTGGATTTGAAAGCAGTATTTGCGGTTGCATTTTTTATCTCCTTTATATGTTCATCAAATCTCAATAAGAATGATCTACCGGTTTGACCTATATAGAACATAGGGCAATCGTTACCCGTCAGTTTGTATATACCAGTGTCCATAATGCGGTTGTCTTTATGTGATGATAATTTCCTCTGTGTATTTTGTGACGTTTTGAACAAATTTATGGAATGTCTTTTGTAATAGAATAATCGTCCAACTGCCATTTTGTACCTTATCTGGAACACTCGCTAATATATATTTAAACCACATTGAAAAATTATACATAAACATCACAAATAATAAACATAGAAATAAAATATTATACTGGCATCGATACGTCGATGACATTTTAATATTATTCCACGGTACCAAAAGGCAGTTGGACGATTTACATAAATACATAAATAATATACACCCAAACATCAAATTTACCTTGGAATTGGAGCAGGATAAGTCTATAAATTTCCTTGATTTAACCATCAAAAACATAATTTTATGATATATCGAAAGGACACACAAACAGATCACACCATTCACAATTCATCCAATCACCTGTTTCAACATAAAGTAGCAGCATACAATCATTTTTTGACCAGGCTCAACAACATCCCCATGAGCGAAGTTGATTACAAAGAAGAATTACACACTATTATACACATAGCGAAACAAAACGGATATAAAACAAGTATGATTCACAAATTAAACAGAAAAATTCTACACAAAAAACATCATCATCTATATACCACACTACACACCACACAAGAAAGCACGAAGAAGTACGTCACTATAGAATATAACGAACACACAAGCAATCTATTACAAAAGACATTCCATAAATTTGACTACACAGTTGCGTTCAAAACGTCACAAAATACACAGAGGAAATTATCACATAAAGACAACCGCATTATGGACACTGGTATATACAAACTGACGGGTAACGATTGCCCTATGTTCTATATAGGTCAAACCGGTAGATCATTCTTATTGAGATTTGATGAACATATAAAGGAGATAAAAAATGCAACCGCAAATACTGCTTTCAGCTGCGTTGCTTTCAAAATTTTACAACAACAATTGCATTGTATTAAGCCGATTGTTTTAGAATGTTAAGAAAAAAATTTTTAGGATTAGGGGAAATAAATCTTTTTATGGTTATGGTGTTTACCGCAAGGCGTTATTTTTTCTATTTTTTTCGAAAAATTAACTTGTAATAAAATTTGGTATTTCTTATTTAATAGCAAAATACCGAATTTAGTTTGTTCTATTTGATAAAATAAAAAAAACTAAAATAAATATTAATAAAATGAACCAACACAGAAAAATTAAAACGCATTAAAAATTAAAGCCAAAAGTTGTTGCTTTCACATTTCTTAGCTAAGCTAATCGGATTAGTGAAAGCAACACTACTTTCTTCAAATCCAATTACGCTCACCATCTATTTACAAACAACCATACATACACGAACATAAACACAAACTTAACTATAACACATATGATAAAAAAGTGCAATATGATGGACCGTCTAGAAGAGTTCGAGATCTATAAACACCGACACAACCCGAATATGCTTAACGACAAATTAATTTTTAAAATTAACAAAATTTATGACATGGCTATACGCAACAATAATAGTATAACATTGACTGAGGATGGATGAAAATCCGAAACCGGTCTTAAAAATAATATTTTTCATTGTCACAAAAATGAAATAAAGTTGTACATTTCAATTTTAATTTTTAACTTTAGTTTTATTTTAAAAGTGTATACAATACATAAATTAAGTTTTACGTGTTTCTGTATTTTTTAAATAAAATAATTGTTGAATAGTATTGCTAAACACAAACACAACGGAAAACTATTCATCTCATTCATACCAACCAATGCCACCTAGTGATATTTAGGGGAGGCGGAGTTCTAATAACGCTACATATAACGGTAGATTATACTATTGACATAAACATCCTTAAACGACATAAAAAAATTAAGGTTTCCGGTGCGATCATTTTAAGACTTTTGACTCAATATTCTAAATTGTAACGCTAAGGTTTGTGCTAAATGGAGTAGCTTGCTTCATATTTTAGCTTATAGCTAAATTCACGCAATGTGTTCTTTAGTAACTAATGAAGTTAAACTATCTATCCTATGATAGAGATTAAGCAAGAAAATTTGAAGGACACTTTCATTCTCAATCTGAAGTTCTAGCATAAAGTAGTTTATGATTGTAATGGATTTTGGTCGAATTAAAACTCCTAGAAGGCGCTTTTTTGTCTGGAAAACAGTAACTTAAAATGACAAACCAGCTCTTATGCAATAAAAAAAAGTTCTTCACGACTGTGAAGCGACAAAGTATATAATTAAATGTAGGTATTGATTACATTGTTTCGCCATTTATCGAAGTTAGTGGTTCTTTAGCCTAAACTCATTTTCGAAAATTCTTCGCTAAGCGAATACGATATTTACCAATTTAAGCGTCAAGTCAATATCGGACTCTTCAGACATTTAATTTATTATTTGCCTTCTTTGTTTGGCTACATCTTATTAACCGGAATGAGTACAAAGGGCCGAATGTCGAAGGGCCAAATGTCGAAGGGCCGAATGGGTCGAAGGGCCGATTTTTTTTTGTTTTTAGAAATATAATTTTTTAAATTTGTTGTTTTATTGAATATTTTGTAATTTTTTTTATTAAACATAAATGAATTTTTTATGAATTTATGTATTTTACTATTTTTCATCACGTATCCAGTGAGCGGTACATTTTGGTGAAGGAAAATTTTGTCATGCGCCACCAATAGGTGTATCCCTTTTCCTGCCCGTTAACACAATTGTGTAGGTACTCTAAAAGTACCATGTCAAAAATTTATTTTTGTATGTGTTTTGAAATTATTTTCGCCCGAAAAAAAACAATATAACTATATACACAATTGTGTTGGTTGTACTTCCACACAAGCGAAATTTTTGGTGTAATTTTTAAAAAAAAATTCATCTTACCCAAATTTTTTATCAAAAACACCATTACATACTATGATTTTCTACCCACACATTTGTGTGGTTTGGACTTAAATAGTGTCAATTTTTTTTTGTAAGGGTAAATGTAAAAAAAATAAACTAATTAAATAAAAAAATAAAAAAAAATATTTCTAAAAACAAAAAAAAAAATAAAAAAAAATTCGGCTCTTCGACCCATTCGGCCCTTCGACACATTCGGCCCTTCGACATTCGGCCCTTCGACACATTCGGCCCTTCGACACATTCGGCCCTTCAACATTCCGCCCTTCGACATTCGGCCCTTCGACACATTCGGCCCTTTGAAATTCGGCCCTTCGACATTCGGCCCTTTGATATCATACTTATTAACCACATCACCAAAAAATGTATGTTGTTTCATTTTGTTTTTTCATGTATGATGTCATATGTTGTGATTGATAGCGATGATTCTATCTCGCTTAGATTATTGATGTTGTTTCCAGCAGGATTATTTGTATTCTGCGCTTTACATCGTAGCCTGTTGTATTGTTATCATGTCTTATTTGCTGCTATCGAATGTGTAGATTTGCACTAGTTTTTTATTTTAAATTGTAATACTTGTGACTATTGATAGAAAACGATACAATTACGGTAAAAAGAGATGGGCAATTGTTTAACCCACTTAAATTGCATTGCCCATGCATTTTTTGATGAAATTTTTCCTTTGTTTCGTTACTCTTTATAACATTAGATGCTCTGCTTATAGTAATTATAGTTACTAGCCCTATGTTATTCTAAAATAAGAAATTATTAGGATTTATGCCACTTCATGATAATTTAAATTTATCACGGTCGACCACGTTAGTGTTAACAGGCTGCAATTAGAAGTAAGTTCTAGCTGTACGCTTTGCATTCAAATTAAAAGGACACACATCCTAGCTCCTATATGGGATATTAGCAGCTTAAAATATTTGGCCATAAGACCTTCCGGTATAGACTTCTTTTATCAACAATAAACTCCAAAATCCATTGTATCATCCATTTGGTAATGTCTAATACATAAAGAATATTAATAAATCCGACCATAAAGACTTTTTTTTATGAAATTAGTCCACATCCCTGCAACAAAATTCATTTAATTAATATAATTCTTTCCTACTATAAGTCAAGTTTTTTATTTTCTTATATTGGATTCATTTAATTTTTTTCATTTGAATGTTTTTGACAAATTTACTTCATTGCACTGCACCCAAAATCATAGATCGTAAATAATCCCAACGTTTTTTATTTCATTTGTTTGGTTTTCTATTTACAATATTTATGTTTTGCTATCAGGGAATCTTTAATTTGAAACCTCGACTCGAACACAACGTTTATATTGGTTATTACCCAGCCTGAATAGAATTGTTTACTTATTCAATTCCTGATAGATATCGGTATTTTAATTTGTTTCACAAATTATTGGTAAAGACCTAAAGCTCACCATCTAAAGTAAGATTTCCCGTGACCGTAGAGTGAATAATTAATATTCAATTCACCAACATATCCCTTTTTCGGCATGCCATCACAATTGTGTGGATGACGAAAGAGAATCATGTCAAAAATTTGTATCTATTTTGGACCACCATACACATTTGTGCACTCCATTTAAATCGTTTTCGTCCGAAAAATAACACTATAACTATCATAATAATAAAATAATTAATATGTTATCAAATTATAATACTTCTTTCAAAAAGAAATCTGGGGTGGGATGTTGTAACATCACTTTTTTCGATACTATCGAAATTTACATCTCTTTCATCACAAATTAAATTTATCGTTCTTCCATTTTTCAATTACGTTGCATCTGTTGCGTTCTCTACCTATTCGAATAAAACATTATGTCGTTCTACTCTTATTATATCACCTACTTATTTTGAGAGTGATACTTTATCGAAAAACAAAAAAGAGATAAATAAACAATTTATTCTAGTAGTGTGCGATCGCAATATAGAAGTAAAATTGAAAATTGAAACGACAAGCAATTTTATTTTAGAAAAAAGAGATATAATATTCGATAAATATCGATAAAAGTGATATTACAACATCCCACCCCTGATTTAACTAAGATCCGTTAAAATCCGGAAGACATTATAACCTGTCATTTTTTACATACACATTAGTGCGTAGTGGACTAATATTGTAGATCATTTTTTTGCCGGAAAAGGGATATTCACCATTTTGTTTCTTACACTGTAACATTATATAATTTAAAATACAGAAGGTTTATAAAATTATCTTATAATTCTTGATTAAATTACAAAATTTTAAACTAAGAAATGCAAAGTACTTTGTAATATTCTCAGTGTATATGATTAATCGGTATATAAAATAGATACTGCGGTTGGCTTACGTTAGTTGAACTTTCATACAGCTCTAAATCTTAAATTTGATCCGTGGCCTTAGATATTATCCTAATCAAACATGACGATTATATCAAAATAATTTGTTGAATAATAATGTTCTCCCAAATTTAATTTTGAATTTATTTTCATATTTTGTTGTAAAATAGATTGACAATACCTGTTTCATATTATTTCGCAATTAAAAATTAAATTTAATTTCGTGTACTTAACACGTTGCCGCAAATGACGGCTATAGCCATCAGATGGCGATATGTACGCAAATGAGGGCTATAGCCGTCTTGCAAATTTTAATTAATAAAAAAAACTCATTCGTACGAAGTGTACTAATGCATTTATTTGTTAATTATTGAGTAATACATCGAAAAAATGTAACATTCCAGATAACAGATCAAATGTTTTTTTGTGGTTTTTGATGTGTTGCCGCACACTTTTAAATTGACAACCGTGCTTAGAAACAGTTTTCCTACGTGAAGTTCTTCGGAAAAAAAATATTTGATGTAAATCAAAAATATTTGATCGAAATCAATTTTTTACGTTCTATGCGACACAAAAATGACATGATTTGAATTAAATCAAATTGATATTTTTTGAAAGAATTGATATTTGTTCGATTTGATCGACACTATCACCACCAAACATTATTAGTGCGCAATTTTTATAATTTGCTATTTAAGTATTTTTTTGCTGTATCCAAATGTGTTTTGTGTAAATTAATATATTAAACAAATTACCCCTCTATTCTCTTAGTCGTGTCGTTTCATACGACGCGATAATTGTCGCGTCACTTTGTCTATAAAACTTTATTCTCTTATTCGACTGAGGTGACGTGACAAAAATAAATAAAATCGTATTAAAATAAATAATTTTAGACCTACATTTTGTCCTCCTCCATGCTTGTATCGCCAAAAAAATTCGCACGACTTGAAATGTCACCTTAGGTGACATTAAGCATTTTAAACGACTAACGGAATACCATTGTTGTCACGTCAATCGATGATTGTCACTTCAATAGACTAGGAAAATGTGAAAAAATCATTGTCGTAAGAAACGACAGGTGACACGACTGAAGAGAATAGGGGTGCTAATAACCATAATATATTTAGTATTATTATCTATAAACTTGTTTATGCCATAATTTTTTTTCAACAAACACGTTGCCCGTGTTGCACAAGGGCTTTTAAACACAATACGCATAAAAAATAAACAACAAAAGATGGTCGCTTACGTGCTATTACCTATACACTGACAACAACAACAAAAAATTTACATTCTTTGACAACTGGCAAAATTTGATTTATTTTTTGGTACGATAAAACTTCACATTAGAAAAACTTACAAAATATGAAAATTTTCACTTCCAAATATACGACGCTCAATTTCATATGGCAGTGAGAAACAATTTAAAAAAATGTGTTTCTAAGCACGGCTTTCAAGCAACATGTTAAATCACTTTAACTTTTCTAAGCGCCTGTTATTAAAATTGATAATGTTGTGTGCCTCAGGCTAACTTTTTGTCTAATTTTTTGATTAACTAAACTGATTGTTAGTTCGTACTAGTTATTGATAGATGTCTCTAATATTTATAAACCCATATATGTAACTCTGTGGTGAAGATATAAAAGGTAATAAGTCAATTTGTTACTTTTTAGATCTCTTCATTAATTTTTTTTTTGTTCATTTCAACTTTATTATAATAAATAAAAACTATTATGTACAATAATATTAAGGCTAAAAAAGTTTCAGAAGGTAAGATAAGTGAACCATTGGATCAAATAGATCACGTGATTGGGTCCCATGATTCTAAATTACAAAAAAAAATATATTTAACTTCTATTTACAAAAATAAGAAATAAAAACAATATAATTTACGTTTAAAATTAATAGAATATGTGTAATAGATAATTATAACTACTATTCTAAATTTATTACACATGAATATATTAAAACCTCTTAAAATTCGAGATGTACATACAAAACTAACGGTAAATTTTTTTTTATTTTAAATTTGGATAAGTATATACCCAAAACCATGCAAAAATTAAGTTTCCTACGGTTGATAATTTTTTTCAGAAACACCGAAAAATTTTTAAATATACTCTACTGAAGAAATGAGTTATTACCTTTTATATCTTCACCACAGAACTAAAATAACTGAAGGAAATTGATATCCAATATGGGGACCAATATGGGGTAAAAATAAAGAGTGCGGTACTGCGGTACTAGTAAATTAAATGAAACGTGGCTTGTTAGTTTTGTGTATTCAATGTGTAACCTTGTAAGTTAACCCACTAAAATAATACATTTATACAATGAGAACAGCAAAAAACATTTTTGAAACTTAATAAGCGAATAGAGTGAGTTCTTTAAATTTTCCCTGGAAATTATTTCATCAAGAGAACAACAATAACAACTTGCGATTTATTGCGCAATTTTAATATGGAAGGTACGAGCAATTTCCCTTATAGCAATTATAGTTATATGTCTAAACCAAAATGAACATGATATTTAGTTCTACACTGCAAACTTAGTTCAGATTTATCAATCGCTTACTTATGTACTACAAATATTTTGGAAATGTATGGGTTCTAATCTATTTAACAAATTTTAATTAAACATGAGGGCTGTTTCTTTTCAGTCAGCTATGAACGACTAATATGAGCTAAGCATTAATTTAGTCTGTCTGAAATTATGACAAAATATTTTGCGTCAGGCACACGGTATTACATTATTTAAACAGATGATTGCAAAATTACGACAAACTTTGCAATCGGTCTCGCAAGGGAAGAAAAAACTAAAGACATTTTTTTAATTTTGGATTTTCCCGATCTGGCCGAAAATATTTCAAACTTTATCTTATTTATTAAGAAATATATTTTGTGCAAGTTTGCCGAGTTATTCCAAGCACTTGACGAAATTGAAATTCCCTTTGAGTATCTCTTTCAACAAATATCTCTTGCAACATTCAAGCTGTTCACATGTTAGCTATGAGTACATGTTAGTTATGAGAGACTTAATATAGAATAAAGAATATGTAATTAATAAAGAATATGTGTAAATAGGACAAAAAAGTCTCGAATCTCAGGATTCGTACTCAGTTGGAAACTGACTCTTGAAACATAACAAAATTCTCATTTATTTGTAGGTTGTGAAATAAGCTGGGTAATGGCTTTTTCCGAATTAAAGTCTCTTTCTAGTGGGTCCAGGAAAAACTTCATTTTAATCCTCAGAAACGTACAAATTGCAGATTTAATGACATTATTATGGTTGAAATGAATTGGAACCTGATACACTATGGGCTAGCCCACTTAATGGCCACAACTATTGAAAAGAAATACTATTTGTTTCAAGACTAAAGTAAACACACAAACCACATTAAATTTTATTTAAAATGATTTCAGTTGTAATCATCTTTAATGAAAAAATATTTGTTGAGCCCCATTTTCCTAAAAAGTAGGTCGCCATCAATTAATAAGCGAAATATTTTTTTAATTTTTTGTGTACACACATGAAATTAAAGGGGCTTTAAATTTAAAATGCATTTAAAAAATTTAGCCACTTTTCCTGTGTACGCTCTAATTACTGAAGTAAAAAGGTTTCCTATTAACCCACATAATATTGCTAAATATTTTTTGGAAATCTCGGAATTATTTTTCTAAGTGCATGATTTATTAGTATTTTTCATTTTTGGCTGTATTCTAATTGTCAAGTGGGGGGCAATATACTTTTTTAACATATGATAATACCGAGCAACTGCGAGTAAAACATTAGCATTTGAAATACAAAATTAAATTGTATGTCCAATTCCAATTTCCGTAATTTAGCTTAAAATAAAAATATTAAGGACAAAGCCGTAACTACTATGGCTGTAAATCTGAAAATTTTGAAAGTGGACGAACATATATAAATAACTTATGACACGTTAAAAACACCCAGTCGCAACTTTTTTACTGGTCACCACCACCAGGAATCGAACCCGGGACCCCCGAATAACAGAGCAAGCACTCTACTTACTAAGCTAAGGAGGGCGACGAAATTAAAAGTTAAATTAAAAATTTTAGTTATGTTTGTTAATATTTTATTTTAAATTTGTGGAACTGTTGACATTATAATTTTACAATTCTCCTTCAAAACACATAAATAATTCAGTTTTAATCGGTTACCCAAATTGAATCAATCCAGATCTTAAATATCGATAAGCCATTTCTAAACACACATATCTCGTGAAACCAGTGTTTGGTAAGAAACCTCGCTTATCTAACAAGTAATTTATTTATGATTAGCTTTTTCCAATTTATCCTCATTTTCGTTTTCAAATGAACGTATGAAATTTCAACTGGCCAAATCCATCCACATTTTAATGAGATTCAAAACACTTAATTTATTTTATCATTTGCTTTCTTATTAATTAGTCAACTAGTATGTAAAATGTAGTACAAATATATAAACAAAAAATCTATTGTTATTAGATGGTCTTCCTAGTATTGTATTTATTTTAATTTCGATTAACTATAGAAATTCTTGTCTTTACGTAAAAAAGTGATTCGCTGAGTAGGACGAGTATTATTGGAATGACAAAATACATACATTATGGTGAATTTAAGTAGGTACGCTTATTTTTAACTTTGCATTCAAGATTATTAATGCATCTATCATACTACACAACGAACAACCAGATGTTGTACTTTGCCCTCCAATGAAGTCCTTTGAGCATCGATAGAGTCTCAAGAAAACTGTAAAATTGTGATAATTAAATAAATATTTACTAATTTAATCAAGGATTATTTATTAAAGAAAAACTAATAAAGTAAACTAAAATAAAAATCTATATTTTTAAATAATTAAAACATCATAATATATTTATATTTAATGTAAAAATATAATTAAATACATAAATCAGAATACTGCGAGTAAAAATGTTTAAATTTATAATAAAAATATAATTTTCATTAATAAATATTGAATCTGTCATATTTTATTATTTCTCAGCCACGTGAAATAATTCGATTCAAAATATGTAATTAATTGATAAATTAATGAAATATGTATTTAAAATTTCATTTTGATTTGGCGAATCGATAAATATGAATATGATAATCCTACAGCAAAAAATAATATGATATACAGCATTATATGCAAATGTAACATAAACTACTCAAATAGTTTAGTTTCCTAATATTGGTATAAAAAATAATAACAAATTAAATAACAAAATTAATTAATTAATACATAAATTTCTAGAATTATATTTTTAAAAAAATATTTCTTAAAAATGCAAAAAAAACATTAACAATAAAAAATGAATTATTATATTTATATTTAAGTGTATATTATGATTATAATTTAAAAATAAACAAATTTATTTTAAAAACAAAAATATATTTGATATGTGGTCTGATATACACAATAAAATTATTTAAAATTACTTAATAAAGTATATACTATTTATTTTATATTAATTGTTTCAAATTTAAGTAAGTAACGCAATAACTTATTTTAGTAGAGTTGCGCGAAGCTGTTTATCAACTTTTGATATTAAAATACAACTTGGAACAAGTTTGCTTGTTATTAATGTATATGAAACTTACCGACCTTGGTATAACCCTTTGCACTGTAACGAAACAATTAAATACGAAATATCAAGCACATAAATCCGGATGAAAAATAACTATTTTCGTCAGTCACAGTTATTTATTGATGTTTGAAAAAGTGTTACTGTTTCTTTTTTTATTGACACTTCAACAAAATATTTAAATAGTTATACTGGTTTTCAGTGAAAGTGGCGATGAAACGTTCATTGTTTACTATGTTACCAAATACAGCATTGCCTGACATAATTGGTCGATCGCCGACATCCCACATGACCCACAAATTTCTCCAACGAAAGAATCGCGAACATATGAGAAATTGCTTGGAAATGTTTAGGAAAGCTGGGGGTAAATTCACGTTCCGTAAAAAATTGAAAAGGAAAATGTTTTTTGATTAGCAAACCGGTTTGATTTGGCTCAAAAAAATCTTGATTCCTCACAGTTGAATTCCAAAATTGGATCCGATTGAACCCGAATTTATGTCCTGAACACAAAAATGTTTAATTGTTCGTTTAATATGGCCAACTTACATATCTGTTAAACTTGACTGATCTTTATTTTATCAATTCCTCTGACAGGTGGGGATGTTTAAATAAAAAACGGAAAGGGATGGAATTCCTGACTAAATAATTAAAAATTGAAGTATGTACTACAATTACACCAAATCTCTACGACTTCATCGTCGCTATTTGGTGCCAAAATAAGCTGCCGAAGAATTAGAGACCGTCCGTTAAAAATATGAAAATCACCTTCGCATAGCTCGTCCATTCTTCTGCGAGATTCGTCCCTCTTGACAAAAATACCATCTGCGATTGGCAGTGTCGTTTTCATTTCAACTGACTAGTGCTTCACCATAAAGATGATTGTGGAAGAATGTATGTGACCTCTGTGAAATAAGTCTAGTGTTCGACATGGTAATGCGCTCGCTGTTCTATAGTATATATACTATAGTACAGTTTAAATTTAATACTTTGGAGAGTGAGTAAAATAAGAAAGGACGAAAACAACTTCATCACGTTAAGCAACTATGGTTACCTAATTCAAATTTGGGTGACCCATATAGAAGCACAAAGCAGAATTTGTAAAAAGTGGATAAATGTATCCTTCGGCGAGTACGCCTGGTAAAAATGTCTCATTAACAATCTAGGCCTGGCTAAGGATTCAAGGTTCACTCATTAAGGCGAACTAAAATGGTACCGAACTTCAGGGACTTAACTCCGTTATCAAAGAAAATATTGAACTGCATACTTGTCACTTTGATAAGTAGATGAGATTGTGCCTTGAGAATACTTAACGATTTCATATTTCCATAACCTCGCTCGCTGCGCTAGAATACTTGGTTTCGAAGTAAACAGCAGTAGATGAAAATTCCTGGCAACACAACACCCATGACCACTTCCATAGCAAACGTCAGAATCGGAGACCATAATTTTGATAGCGTAGACCACCAATGACTGCAAAACAGAATCTAATTTTCAGATAGAGGGGAAGGTCATTCGTTCACAGGTATTTATGCCGGTGTGCACTTCTAGCTTTGCATCGCTTCCCGTTACCACTATGGAGTTGAATGAGCGAGTTTGAATTCAAATTTGCCTTATAGACATTTTGTATATAGGTGGGTAATATTTTTACTTTGCTGTTACGTTTTCAGACCGATGTCACAAAGAATGAAAACTAACATGGACTCTCATGGCAAGTGGAGACCCGTAGTAATATTTATATTGTATGCTATGAATGCATGCTATGTCGGCAGAACTAGATGATAGCATGTATATAGCATGCATTTTTGCCGTATCTTCTATTTTGATATGGAGTCTACTGACATTTTAAGTATTTATTCAAATGACTAGTAGTCTAGACTATCGACAAAAGAATGATTTCAAAACGTTAAATTATAGCAAGTTTACCACACTAGACTTCATCTTGGCAAATTTTGATAGAAAGAGAAAGTAGATTGCAATAGTATTCAGATAGCAGGTGGAGAAGCCGTGTAAGAAACAAACAATTTATTTAATCGGTTATCGAGCGGGATAGTAAAGTAACCAACTAAGTTCAAATTCATCACATTACATTTCAGTGACCTCTATTTGTCAATAGCATAATTATATTATAATCATGTGGATGCAACCAAAAAAATTCTACTACATTGTTTATTAACATCTGACAACCCAAACCAACTGTCAAACCAATTATTTTGGAAAAAAGAAAATTTTCCTAAACGTATTTAATTTTATTAAATTGACTGAAAAAATTAAATAATTTATTTGCAATAAAAGTTCCACAAATAAAAACAATCTCTGACAAAATGGGAGACAATTTTGGGATTCATCGAGCTAGTGGTGGTGCAGCTGTTAAACAAGAAGATCGCTCCCAGGGTCAAGTTCTCAGTGATTTTTTGCTGCAACTCGAGGATTATACACCAACCGTAAGTTTTGTCTAAACTACATTTATACGTATTGATTACCTATTATTGTCAGATTCCTGATTCCATAACATCACACTATTTAAATACGGCAGGATTTGAATCATCCGATCCAAGAATGTAAGTCGAACATCTCAAGAGAACATGGAATGAACAAATCTATTTTAATTATTTACTAATATTTTTAGTGTTCGGTTAATTTCGATTGCGGCACAAAAATTTATCTCCGACGTAGCAAATGATGCCCTACAACATTGTAAGACTCGTACAAGCAATGCTCCGAATGCGGGACACGGTTCTTCGAAAAATCAAAAATCATCAAAAGACCGTAAATATACATTAACAATGGAAGATTTGGCACCTGCGCTTAATGATTATGGTATTACAGTGCGAAAGGCGCATTATTTTGTTTAATTTGTTTATTTTGTGTTTCAAACGAATAAAAAGTTGCTGGAATTATTAAGACTGCTTATCAATTCTAAACGAGACAAGCGGTTTGAGCGTAGGATAGATAAATTACCCTCGATTAACTTGACAAGGTAAAATATTGCGCATGTTAACCCTCATGTGAGTGAAGAAAAAATCTTGAAGGCGACTGTTCGAGTGCGAATATATAGAATCACACTTACAACCGATTTATTGAGCAGTATGTAGCTCATAATTTTATTTTTTTTTATGATTAAGTTGATCGTCTGCGAATATTTTTCTTAAGTTAAAAATATTTTATCTTTTATGGGCGTAATTTGATTAGTGGAAAAGTGTGATTCTAAATATCCGCACAAAAATTCGCACTCGAACAGTCGTCTTGAGTGATTAAAGGTAGGCACATAGTTTTCGTTCCGTTCCGATTCGTTTCGTGTTCAATAAGTTTTTTTAAATTCTCACGCACATAGCTTTCGTTTCGTTTTGAGTTGTTTAGTGTTATTTGATAAATCGAACTTTTTAATTTCTCACAATATTGTTTCAATGCAATCAATTATTTATAATTTCATATCAATTGATTTATTAATGAGTGAAGATTGAAAAAAACGATAACCATAAACGCCAAAATAAATAATTTGAGGTTATTGTTTAAGTTTTTATTGAAATTTGATCAACTGTTTCGGTTCGGTTCCGCCTTCAACTTAACATTGTGAGCATGTTTTCGGTTTTCCATACATTTTGAAATATTCAACTTAAAGGTCGGAACGGAACGAAAACTATGTGCCTTAACTTATTTTTTCCACGTTCGTATGATCGTAATCTATACCAATTGAACTAGAAGTTCTGATAAAATTTAAAGTTTTTATTAGAAGTAAAACTTACAAAAATAGACATCTAAATGGGCAAAAGGTACCCGGCTACCCCAAAGACATTATAATATTTAAATAGACCAGTAACGTGCTTTTTCTCCATATAAAATCGTCTATTTCATGCGTGGACAGTTACGACGAGATGCATATATAAAACTCTATTTATATCTCTGTCTTTGATTTCTATATCATCCACAACATAAAGTTTTTGTTTCTGGTTGTTTGTCTTTCAAAATAGAATTATTTCAAAATTTTATGCAATTTATGATGAAATTTGTGTTTTGAATACAATTTGTGATCAAATTTGTGTGTTTCTAAATTTGTGTGTTATTAAAATAAATATATCGGAAAAAAAAATTATTTGTTGTGGATGATATGAATTATGCACAATAGATTCCGCCAGTCCCGTACCGAAAATGTTTTCAATTATATATGTGGTAACAAAATGGCGCATTTTTACAGTATTTTAAATATTTTAATTATAAAATATGTATAATTATAATTAAATGCGATTCTAGGGTTAATTAATTATATTGATAATTGTTAAACAGTGAATAGTTCGGTTTTATGAATTTATATGGAATAGTTGAATAGCTTTTTCGAAATAATTTTGTTGTATAAATTCGATTAAGTATTTTGTGTAAGACTCATAAACCAGTTGTGGTTTAAAAAAATATTATAAAATTCTTGAATGTTGATAATTATTATAGACAAAATTCTAATTCTACAAGTAATTAACTTCATTCATATTCGTTAATAAAAATTCTTAATACAGTACTGATTATTTTTTGACTATCTCTTTTTTTCTTTGAAATTTACTCACTTGACATTTAATTATTACTAGTCTATATAATATTATTAATGTCTTTGGGCTACCAGTGCACCTAGAATACTACAGGCCACACTGCTTTAAAAATTTTGCTATATGACGTCAATTTATGTCGACAGTTCTCTCTTTGGCTATTATAGGCTGCACTAAAATTAAAAAGATTGTTTTGATTTTTTTTTGTTTTTGCTGTCACATTGATAAGAAAAAAATTTTAAACAAACAACAAGAAAAATATTTTAATAATGTATTTTGAAATTTAACAGAAAGCTATTGGTAAAAGTATTAATTCATAACATTATTATAAAATTATGCACTTTAAATTGTGTTAAATATGTAAACACGTATAAAATGTGTACACATTTAATATAATTTACGAGAAGACATAACCTTACTTTTAATATACGTATAAAAATATTTTTTTTTTCTGTTTGTTTTGGTTTTTTCATTTTATGAACTTGACTGCCGTCTAGAGTTCAAAGAAAAAACTGTAGACATAAATTTAATGACATAGCAAGCAGTGTTATAGCAATTTCTTTCAAAAAAAAAATTGATTTATAAATCAAAAAAATTGATTTGAGATCAAAAATTTTTGATCGAAATACCGTTGCAATTTCTTTCCAAGTAAAAAAATTGATTTTTTTTTTATCGCAATCACTTTTGAAAAATCTCAACATTTCGTTAGATTTATTTTTGAAGTTTACAAACACATAAATATGTTTACGTCAAAAATATAAACATAAACACTTCAACAAATATAAACATAAACATTATAATTTTTTTGACTAGTTGACCGTGATATTTTGACAAACTCAAGTCAAACTGGAATGTCATTTTCTCACAGATACACTACCAAAAAAAAGTCAATCGTGTATCGTGTTCTTTGACATACAAAAAAATCAATTTATTTTTTATTTTTGGAAAGAAATTGCTATTAGTATCGCAGTTAATTTTTTTTGACAGTCTTAGCGACGGTGGCGCTACTTTGAACAAAAGCAGATACTTTCAGAACTGAAACAAAATGTTTTTCTTTGCATTTTCGGTATGCCATCTATTGAAATATAAATAAAATAAAATTTAAAATTTTATTCGTTAATTGGTGTAAAATAATTTTTAATTCAAAAACTATTAAATTTGATTCAAAAATAAATCAAATTTTATTATTTTTTTATGAAAATATGAAGAGTGGGAAGGGAAGGGGTACAATTGGATATTCGCAAGATTTGGTACTTGCAACATTTTGTAATTGCAAATTCCCCCCCGCTTAGCCCTCCGAGGGGCTTTAGATTTCAATTTCGAGGGGCGTAGGAGCCGGGATAACCAAACATGTCGCACTACGTGCCGCACGTAGGAGCGGATTATATAGAATCTATTAATGACACCTAAAAAGAAAAATAATTGCACCATTTTGTTATGCGAGATTTTGTGTTGCTTCGTCAACCTTGCAGACACAGATCAAATGGATAGTATCGCTCGTATCGCTTCTTCTGATAGTTGTACGTACCACAAATACCAAACGCATGTAACGTATTAAAATTTATTTTATTTCAAACGAAATTTACAAACATTTTTTATTTTGTTTTAAATTAAGCATTTGTATTTATTTATGTTTTGCTAAATATTTAAATACATTTATATTTTTGTAAAAAATATCTATATTTTGTTGATAAAAATATCTCTAAGATGGCAGTCAATTTATTAACAATTTTTTAGTTAAAATTATAACCACGTACAAAAAATTGTAGGAAAATTTAATCCAAAAGCGGAAAAAATTATAAATAATATATAAAAAATTGAAATATGTGTAAGATGGCGTCTGATAATGTTTACATTTTTAGTTAAATTTATGACCATTTTGAAAAAATGTCGCGACAGTCAATTTCGACTGCGATGGCTAGCCTTTTTTTAAATAAATGGATAATGTATTTTTTTTTTACTAAAAACTTATTTAAGTTTGGTAAGTATAGTTGAAGATTTTTTTTTATTTATTTTCTGATTTTCAGTTAAAATCAAAAATTTTTTTACTTAAATAAATCATTTAACAATCTCGAAATCCAACTGGTGGTCGTACCAATCATGCAAATGGTTGAAAAGAATACAACTTAAACTCTTGTGTGTTCACTGGTTGGGTCTAAACGTAAAGCAAATTTACAAAAACCGATCTTGCGGATACCGATGAGTGCGGATGAGGATTTTAAAATTTTTCGTGAGTGCGGATGCTGATAAATTTATATTTTTTTCGGCGGATGCGGATACGAAAAAACGTATCCATGCAGGGGCCCTATTCTTGAGTTCCACATCCACTTCCCTCATGAGGAAATCTGTCAAAATTTATAAAAACGTTCGGAAATTGTAATTCATGTAGTAAGGGAATTTTTCCAAATGGGTATAAAGCATGTGGAAAAACTTCCCCATGCTAGTTATTTCATGTTTATGTTATTTTAAACATTTGTTTCATGATTATACATGTTTTTCACTTTTTGTGTACTTTTATCACTTTAATTAATTATAAATAAAAACAAAAACTAGTTTTATTTTATGTATTTTCCGAATGATGTATTATGGAAATTCCGAATGATTCAAGAATATAGAATTGTTGTACATGGGGAAATGGTAAGGGAATTTGTAAGGGAATTTTGACAGATATCCACATGTGGAAAATGGATGTGGAACTCAAGAATAGGGCCCAGGGCTCTAATATGTATTCATAATTATTCTATACCTATTTTGCCGTCGGCTTGAAAAATATATTTCGACGGATTATTTTCTCAAATATTTCAACCATAAAATGAAACATAAAGTGTAAACCATAAAAAAGTGTTGCTTTAAGCACAGCCAATTAAAGAAGATTTTACAGTTGAACTAAACAACAAACTATATTTCTGATAATTCCAATATCCCTTTTGCTGGATGTTTTCAACAAACTTACACCACAACAACTTACAATCAGTTGTCTAAACCAAAGGAAAATTTATGTTCAAATCAAATTCTCGATGTGTCGTTACAAATGGAAAAATATTTCTTACGGCTGTTAGAGAAATGATTAGCTAAAACTCAAACCAAATTTTCGTCTATCTTGTTCAATATATTCATATTTCTCGCTCAATATATTTTTTCCTTAGAGAAAGAACTAACTACAGAGCAGAAATTTTTTATTTTCCCATATAAAATTTGCTATTTCATCTGTCACAAGCCAGTACAGGATGGTTATATAAAAAATGTAAATAGTTTACTCATATCTTAGAAATAAGAACCCGTCAAACAAGTTTTTGTTGTTGTACGAAGTGACGTCTTAATTTTGCGCAGTAAAATTATAAATTATAAATTTTTAAAATTATTAATTAAAATACATTTAAATAATAGAAACAATTTCAAATAGTTAGTGGTTTGTGTAGTATATACTGTTAGTGCAATTATTTGATAATAAAAATTACAATTTTTTATATAAAATGAAGTGTATTGTCAAAAAATGCCAAAATACGCCGAAAATAAAGAAAATACAGAATCGAATATCTTACCATCAGTAAATTTACCAAGTGTTTATATAAAATAAAATGTATATTATGTTAAGAAGCTAGTGATTTGTGGTAAATTTATTCTTAATTTAATTTATAAATCAGAAAAAATTAAGAAAACAATTTTCGTTCTATAATATCTGTGGCGTGGGGTTCTTATTTCGTTTTTTGTTTTTGTAATCCCGTTGTATATTCGCTTTCTCTTTTACCCTCCAAATTTGTGACGCTTGACAGTTGCTTATTTCCATTCTCTACATTTAATTTCTTTGATTTTTTCAAAACGCGCACGTAAATATAAAAAATTTTTTATTTGTGTGTACAGTATAAAAGAAACAAACGGAAAAATACAAATTCAACGTTGAAAGTATCCTTTCTCTTATTGTATATGATTTAATTTTAATAAAAATGAATGAAATGAAAACTAAATTGCACGTATTATGTATATACATAATACACGATCGATAATTTCTTGTCGTTTAGGTATATACAATTTAAAAACATGTGATCATGAAAAGGAAGATCTATTTTAGATGTACGTATCTATGTAGCTACATTGATTATGGTTTGATGTGCTGCATGAAATATATTTAAAAAATTAAAAACAAAACAAATATTTGGAGGAAATGATACGAAAGATCACAAATTTATGAACGAAAGGGAAAATATTATAATTAAATTGTTTTTTAGTGATCGCAGTAAACGTTTAGATATACGTATTACATATCGCTCACTGCGTGCAATAAAACCATAGAATAAGTACATAAGAATGATAATCTTCTTGTATTAAAATGGCATTAGGCATATAATTGGGTACTGGCGTATAATTGCTAACGCAGTACGAGACAACGATATATTTAGGATTGTTCGCCTTTCCTTGTTACACAATATTGAAAGTAAACGAAAACTTTTGAATTATATTCCTGTGAAGTATGCTTTGCATAAATATAAAATGGGAAACGAAGTACGAAAAATAACGAAAAGTATAATTCATAAAAAATTAAAATTATACACATTCAACCATACTCGTAAATTGAAGCAAAAAACTATATGCAGCCGCATATACATATAGAAAAAATAATTATCTATCTATTTTACTTTATTTGTTTAATATTATTTTTATATGTATATAGAATATTTTATTTTTTATAAATGTTCATTATACACACACAGATAAACAAATAAATCGTGCGGTCATTTTTAATAACCCGACAGTATGATCATTGTCACATTGTGTTGTTTTGTTATTGTTTCCTTCATTCAAAAGTTTTCGTTTACTATATAGTCGAGCAAAAAAAAAATGCGAACGTTTTTTTCTTGTTTTCAATATTGTGTAACAAGGAAAGGCGAACAATTATAAATATATCGTTGTCTCGTACTGCGTTAGCAATTATACGCCAGTACCCAATTATATGCCTAATGCCATTTTAATACAAGAAAATTATCATTCTTATATGTACTTATTCTATGATAAAACGATAAGTCAAAAACATCGTTTTTCAGGAGATAGGATTTTAGGTTTTTCAGCAAGATCTTTTTGAATGCTTGCTTAATTGAGAATGTTCTTTACTCTAAATGGTTCATTTTTCATGACAATTTATGGAGTCATTTCAAAAATCTAAAAAAATTAGTTTAAATAATAGCGAATTCTTTTACGTTTTTGATGTAAATCAAATTTCCGACAGTTAAAAAGAACACGAAAAAATTTGATGTGTTTTTATCATAGTGTGCGTAAACGCGAAAGGGTAAAAACAATAAAGCATTTTGAAAAATTTTCAAATCGCGTTTGACGTATTCGACAATATTTACGATTGGCATATTATATGTATATAAATATGTGTATGCGATAGTCAAAATGGAAGAAAAAATCTACATTTCTATTTTTTGATGTACATCAAATTTTTTTGCTATTTTTCCCCCTAAAAGAACGCGAAAATGTGATTTACATCAAAAAATTTTGATGTACATCAAATTTTTTTGCCGGTTTTTTGTAAAAAGAAAACGCCATAAGTAAACGAGTTACTTATCGTGTACAACTTTATTAAAACAGCATTGTAAGTACTAGTTATAGTTTTTTTGACTGAAGAAATTTTAAGATCTTGTATTGTAAGTCGAGTTGTAGTATTTATAAAGAAAAAAGAATTCCTTTTATACTATTGTAACTCTACATATCGCAGTATTGCAATACAATTTTTTGTTGTAGTCAACAGTGAATCATAAAACATCACGATTATTAGATTTCGGAGTATGAGTGGGGATTTTGGGTATGTCATTGTTGTGTTCTCTGTATCTTATTTGAAACGAGCGTCCTGTTTGGCCTAAGTATGCCCACCTCCTGTTGTATTTAGCCTTACCTGTGTATACGGATCTCTGCACAGGTGGACCCATGTTTCTCTAGACGGCAAGGTAGGAGCCGTTGTTTTCAGTGGGAAGCTTTTTTTCAGTGGGAACCAACTACAGATTTTGAAAGTCCAGTATCAACTGCCTGGTTCGAGATAGAAAGTGTATCGAGAAACATTTTTCGGCATACCATTGTACTTTCGTCTTTATCGTTCAAACGATAATTAAGATAATATAGGTTAGATGATTTTCTTCGGCTATCGCCTAAAGAAATTTTGGTAACTTTTTTATCCACTACATTAACTCCTTGAGCTACAAAATCCCACTGACGTTCATTATTAGCTAATTTATAGTAATGGGTGAAAACGTTCATCCTAATTTGGTGCGATACCCGTTCATGACGCTTAAGGCGCCATTTTGATGAACACCCACTTTACATTACTTTCGCAGGTATTATTCGTCCGGTTGCGTTTTTATATTGGTTGCCAGTATTCTTAGGGCGCTTCGCTGCTACCCTTTGCAAGCTGTTTAATTTTTTTTTACGTTTTCTGGTTATGATGTTATTCTTTGACGAAGATGTAGATTGAGAGTAACCAGATTGGTTTGATTCTAATAATTCGTAACTAGAATCAGTGCCGTAGCAGGCAAATGATCTAGGAATGCAAAATAAATTGCATTGGCTTTTATTTTAATTAATTAAAACTTGGTTTAATGGCGTGGATACGTGTATTTGGACATTACACAGGCGTAAACTTTTTCCATATAGAGCATGGAGCATGTCACCTAATACTCTAATAGGAATTCTGTTAAATCGGCGTGTCACCCGGTAAGCTGACTTTTGTTCATACATATATGTAATTTTTCAGAAAGCTATTTACTCGTATTTGCATTTCTGTCATATTCCATGGCCATAATAAATTTAAAATTTCTTACCTGAATCATTTGCTTCCAAATCAACTTCGAAAAAACCGGCGGACATACTAAGTTTATATAAACTTTGGTTTATAATTTTTTAACAATATTTTAATTTTATTTTGGGAAAACTTTACCAGAATTATAAAATTTTAAATTTTAAAATTTTTCGTGAAAAAACAATAGTTGTCATTCAAAACAAGCAAGAAAACTACAACAAGACTTACAATACTTACTTATAAATATTTCCCAGCTGAAATATACTGTAAATAGTACTTATAGTTATCAAAACGTAAAATTATTTGCTACATAAACTGCGATAAATTACACTTACAGTTGCAGTAAAAAACTATTCGCCTGCTAAGAAAACGATAATGGGAAATACGATATTGAGAACGCGATTTGTTATAACCAAGAAAACTATAAGTCAAGTTAGGGTATTATTAACGGGAACAAAACACAAAAATTGACTTATTATTGGGAAGTGATACAGTATCCGCAGGAGGACCCATTTAAAAAAATGAGTTAAACTAAAATATACGCCTTTCTCTGAACTACAAGAAAATGTAATCATGCAATAATGCGATAAGTAGTACTTATCGTTATCTTGCACGCAGTGAGCGATATTTGTGTTTGGTTACATTATGTAAATTTTATATGCCTATCTACGAGTATACTGATTGGTCGAAATTAAATACATTCATTACTTAATTTTTCCTAAGTGTACTATAAGGATGATATATATATTTTTTTCTTTTTTTTTTAATTTAAGATATTTATTTCTGTATAATATTACAACTAATCATATAGATTATCTAGTAACTGTTTTATTATTTTTGTAGTCTATTCTTATAGAATGAGACCTATTGCTTCATCCCAGCTCTGCTAGTCCTTTGATTTAAGCGGCTCAAGGAACCACTAATTCTAAAGGCTTTGTTCTTTTTAGGCGCTTTGGTCCATTGGCGCGATCCAGTAGGTTCCGCAGCTCCTCGTTGTCATGCTGCTGCAGTCGCAGTACATGACTCCTTGCAAATTTTTTTATTTCATTGCTGACGTATTCCATGTTTAGGTCTCGATGGAGATTGTCATTTCTAATGTACCAAGGAGCATTCACAATGCTACGGAGTACTTTGTTTTGAAATGTTTGAATGATCTTCACTGTAGTTTATCTTGCGCAGCCCCAAAGCTGAATACCATACGTCCAGATACGTTTTAGGATTTGTTTATATAGCAGCAGTTTGTTGTGCGTTGTAAGTTCGGAGTTTCTTCCAATAAGCCAGTGCATTTTTCTGAATTTTAAAATCAGTTCTTGCCTTTCTTTTTTAACATGCGCTTTCTACCTGAGTTTAGAGTCTAGCGTGTGGAGATGCCGAACTCCCATCGTGGCGCGTCCCCAGGTGGCGAATAGGGGAATGCTCTTTAACCGGCTTGCCGGAGGGTAGGTGGGAAATAAAATACCATCCGCGGACCAAATCTGGATAGGGGATGGAACCCTGAACAATAAACCAACCATTAAAGCAATGAGTTTACAACCAAACGGAATGTATACCCCAGGTGGTACGTCAACTTTACAGTTGGCCAATCCATCCTCACACGAGGCAGGCTCAACGGATTCTGGGGTGAGCCAACGATTGCTAAATCCGTTTATACCAAGCACAAGTATTTGTAGATCACCAACTATACAAATGCATTCCTCTATTCAGCAGGAGAACAATAATGCTGAATGCAGTCAGAACGGAAACCACGATGTCACTAGAGAAAACGATGAGTTAAAAAAATCGTTAGAAAATTTAATGAAAATTAATGAACAGCTATTCAAAGAAGTCCAACAGCTTAAAGAAGAAATTGCTGTAATCAAAAATGATAATCAAGCCAAAGAAAATACTATAGCTATCTATGAAACAGATGAAGACGAATTGGCGTATGAAACGAGTTTTATACGAAAGCAAATTAAAACTAAACGTCAAAACAAAAAAAGAAAAGCAGAATCTTCGCCTGAAGTGGAACAATCAATACAGAGTGTCAGAAAACCACAACCCCAAACGACCTGAACAGTCAACTATGGACCTAGTGAAGGTGCATAAGAACGTATCACTGATACCGAAAGAGAGACCACTGCCGCCAATTAAAACATCAAACGTAATCATCCAAGGGGAAATGCAGGAAAAACAACCAACACATAAAGAGATACCACCTCCACCCATTAACATACTTAATGTTAGTGAATACGATACAATTAAAAAAATAGTGAAGGTAGTTCCAAACGATAAATATAAAGTCACTGCACTAAATAATAACGTTTGGAAAGTGAACGCACTTGACCCAGAAACCTACAGAATATTATCAAATGCAATCACCGCTCAAAACATCGAATGGTTCATCTATGAAAACAAGGCTGAGCAACCAATTAAAGTCATGGCCAGAGGGCTGCATCATACATGCCCAAACGAAGAAATAATTGAGGAACTTAGCCAAAAAGGATTCAAAATTCTAAACGCTGTGAACATATTAAAAAGAAAGGTCACCATAAAAGCAAACGGTGAACGAGAAACAACCAAAGTTGGTCTGCCCCTTTTCATGCTAACATTTGACAACGCTGAGAGCATTGATAGGGTATATGGAATCAAAGCAATCCTTAATATGAAAGTTAAGATTGAGACATTAAAAAAGAACCCTAGTAGAATACCACAGTGCTACAACTGCCAGGCATATAACCACACATGCAAATACTGCTGGAACCAAGATGCGTAAAGTGCGCTGGGAAACATCTAACAAAAGAATGCAACAAAAGTAAGAACGAACCAGTAAAATGCATACACTGTGGTAATCATCACCCAGCAAATTACAGAGGCTGCGCGGTATCGAAAGAGCTGCAAAGAATGAGAGACAACAAGAGAAATCAAACAAGTCAGAGTTCTCAACCTAGGATGCAATCCTACTCAAAACGAATCCCCCTAAATAGCGGCAAAGTTAAAGAAGGCATAACATATGCACAAATGGCTAAGCAGAATGAAAATATCAGGAACGCTCCGAGTCAGGAAAACCATGTCCTTCAAGAAATACTTCAGAAGCTAAGCGCTATCAATTCACATCTGGCTGGCCAGGACCAAAAACTAGAATCTATGGGCGAGTTACTGAAAAAACAAGAACAGAGACTATAGTAACACTAGAAAGTACATCGATGAGCCAAGATAAAAGAATAACGGATGCGTCAAGTAAAACTAGAGAAGTTATTGAGTACCTTCATTCTAGTCCATACAAACTTAACAAGAAAAAATATTGACACAATATTTAAGAATTGCTACCTGGAATGCAAATGGCCTAGCGCAACGCATTTCAGAATTAGAAGTATTTTTAAACCTAACCTGCCTAATTTCAGAAAGTCATTTTACCAGAACGTCGTATGTCAAAATACGTGGATATCAGTGCTATCAAGCTCTACACCCAGCAGAAAGAGCTAGAGGCGGAACAGCAATCTTCGTTAAGGACAATATAAAACACCACGAAGAATTAAAAATAGAGGAGGAAGCTATGCAAGTAGCTACTGTATCTATTGAAATAAAAAAAAACAAGAGCTATAGTATATCAGCAATCTACTGTCCACCCAGATATAACACAAAAAAAGAAGATACATCAAACTTCTTAAATCGCTTGGTAGTAATTTTATTATTGGAGGCGACTTTAACGCGAAACACATATTCTGGGGATCAAATAGAACTACTCCTAAAGGAAGGGAGCTGTTTGAAGCAGGCAGGATATTAAAATGTGAGTTCCACTCCAGTAGAAAGCCAACCTACTGGCCTACGGACCCAAATAAAATTCCTGACCTTCTGGATTTCTATATATCAAGAGGTATCTCCGAAAATTACTTAGCAGTTGAAAATGAAGAAGGGCTATCGTCAAACCATTCTCCAGTTCTAATGACAATAAGTGACACGGTAATAAGGAAAGCAAGCCCTCCACGATTAACAAATAACAAAACCAACTGGGAATACTTTCGACAGCTAGTCGAAGAAAGCATCAACCTACACGTGCAGATATCGAACGCTTACATGATAGAAGAAGAACTAGAAAACCTCATTGAAAGTGTGCAAAAAGCGGCCTGGAAAAGTACTCCAGCAAGAAGTACTACAAAAAAGTATAACCTATCCAGTTGAAGTGAGAGAGTTGGTTAACGAAAAAAGAAGAGCTCGTAAGACTTGGCAGAGAACCAGAGCCCCTGAAGACAAAACAATCCTAAACAACTTGTGCAACAAACTTAAACTACTTATAAAGGAGATTATAAGAATGAGTCAGTTGCAAGCTTCCTAAGTAACCTGACAGGTAAACCTGACACAGACTATTCCCTGTGGAAAGCCACCAAAGGTTTAAAAAGGCCTAAAATGCAAGTGCCACCCATTAGAATGGTTGATGGAACCTGGGCTCGCAGCGAAAAGCAAAAAGCTGATCTGTTTGCCGAACACCTAGAAAATACCTTCAAACCACCAACTGGACAAGCGGATAATGAATATCTAACACCTATAAGCAAAGTAGACGAGGCATCTGTGCTACCAGTTACTCTGAAAGAAATCAAACAAGAAGTAAAAAACCTCAAAGATAAAAAAGCCCCTGGATACGACTTCATAACGGGGCGAATAATCAAAGCTTTACCAGAGAAAGCCCTAAGGAAACTACAGCACATAATCAATGCTATCTTTAGACTATGTTATGTTCCGAGACAGTGGAAAGTAGCGGAAATCATAATGATTCCAAAGCCCAATAAATCACTAAACGACAAAACGTCGTATAGGCCTATTTCTTTGTTAACAACAACATCAAAAATTTTCGAGAGACTGTTTCTCAAGAGATTAAAGCCAATTATAGAGAGCAGAAATCTTATGCCAGAACATCAATTTGGGTTTCGAGAAAGGCACTCAACGATAGAACAGGTACATAGGATTACTGATACTATTGAGGAGGCACTGTAAAAAAAGGAAGTATGTTCAGCAATATTCTTAGACGTAGCCCAAGCATTTGATAAGGTTTGGCACTGCGGTCTAGAATTTAAGCTCCAACGAGATCTGCCAAAACAACATTTTGAATTGCTAAAGTTTTACATCAACGACCGTTACTTCCGGGTAAGACAGGACGGAGAATACTCTAAACTGAAGAAAATATTGGCAGGGGTTCCACAAGGCAGTGTTCTAGGATGAAATATGATCTAAATTTAATAATATTAAAATACCTAACAATTTTATAAATGATTTTATTTTTGAGAAAATGAATAAAGTCAGCTTACACCGGAAAGATGTCTTTGGAAAAATGTACTATGTGTTAAGATTTGCCTCCAAAAAATTGGTCAAGCATACAAATTTTTGTTAACATTTTCTCCTTATTCCATATTATCTGAGGCATGGTAATAATTGATTTGTTTTCACTAGATTTTGCGCACATCTTAAGACGTTCAAAATAAAAGCTAGTTACGAGTATTGATTTTAACCAAAGAAAAAACAATAATATTTCGATGCCGGTTGTGGTATATAGAATTATGAGTCCATATACACAATATCCATGCAATTCCATTTTTATACTGCTAACCCTAACCGTGAAAACCATCATCAGGTTTTACAATGACAATATATAAATAATTCGTTGTTTGTGTTGTCAATCGATTTACAAGCTCACATTAAAAGTACACTGCAATTTTTCAGATACCAACCACCCCTTATCATGAAAATCGCCCCAAATGACCACTTATTTGAAAATTTCAAAAATATACATTTCAATATCGGTAATGGGCATAGCTTTAAAATCCTCATCAGAAGTGCAACTCAATTTTTAAGTTGTAACTTTAAATCATGGAAACAAATTTATTTAGCCACCCTTTATTTATTAGGTGTATGACCATATTTCTACAGATTTCTTCTTCGAGCTTAAAATTATATTTAAAATAGAAATATTTTCACGGTATTTTGTAGTTTTTACAAGATCGGACGCAAGGCTTTGGAACAACGAACGACAAGTCTACGTGAGTTACATAACCTCTCAGAATAGCAGAGTTTACGAACGCAACTGATAAACAGCATATTCGGCACTGCTTTCCATACGAACAAGGCACTGCTTTCCATACGATTACGCTTCCCAACAAGGAAAAAATGCTTCTAAAGCACGGGAATCAATTTGTAGTGTTCTCGGTGCCGGCGTTGTGTCTTATGAAACGTGTGATTATTGGTATAATCGGTTTAGAGGTGGTGATTTCGGTCTAAGTGGCTCCCACATGTGTAGACCGAATACAACCTAGGTCAACGTATGAACACATGCCTTTTACTGCTAGCCCGGCAACAAAAAAATAATTTCTTGTGGAAAATTGTGACGGGTGATGAAAAGTATATTTTTTACTAGAATTCCAAATGTAAAAAGTTGTGAATAGATCCCGGGTAACCCAGTACATCGACACCAAAACAGAACATCCACTTAAAGGAGGTTCTCCTGTGTATCTGGTGGGACATGAAGGGTGTGCTTTATTGCAAACTTCTGGAAACTGGCCAAAATGTGACTGCAGAACGGTACAGCCGACAACTGAACAAACTGAGCAAAGAAATTGATCAGAAACTGCCATTTACTGGGCAAGCAAGAAGGCAAGTCATACTGATGCATGTAAACGCTCGGTCTCACGTTGCTCGCGTGGCTCAGAAGACCAACTTCAACTTGGGATGGGAAGTTCTCCCGCACACGACACTTTCACTAGACTTGGCCGCATCCGACTACCATTTTTTGCGGTCCATGCAGTACGCTGCAAAACGCTGGACGATGTGCATAAATTCGTCGATGACCTTATCGCGTTGAAGCTTGCATGTTTCTTACGCGACGGCATTCGCATGTTACCTGACAGATGGCGTTTCGTCATAAAAAACGATAGACAATATTTCTAAGATTAAATTCGTTCTAGTCTATTTGTTTTAAATAAAAAAAATTTCTTAAAAATCTGTAAAAATTAACTCATACACCTACTACGTATTTAATTTCATTTCTAACTAAACTTCTCAACATTTTTGGTTGGAAGATTTTGAGATCTCATATGTATATTTCTGTGCTGATTTTATTTTCTTTATTGACAATGTTTAGTGGACAGTTCAACTGGAACAAATACACCGGTGTGAAGTTTTTAACATTTATCAAAAGTGTAGCTACACAAATTAACAAATAACAAAAGTGTAGTTACACAATAAAATAAAAAGTGTAGCTATATACACAAAAAATATGGCAGGGTTGATTTTACAATGTTTCTTAATAAAAACCAATTTTTACAAATAAATAAAAACGATTACACAAATAAACCACACTCGCGGAATTTTTTTTATCGAATTTACAAGACAATAAAAATATGAAAAGTGTACGTACAGTCTTGAAGATGTTTGATGGCCATTAACACATAATTCTGAACATGTCTATGCAAATCTGGTTATACCGGCATTTTGGGGATACTTTTGTGAATTTTTAATGATATGCGGTACATCGATGCGGCCTTCGGGAATTTTTTATCGAATTTACAAGACAATAAAATTATGAAAAGGCGGTAATAGAACTTTTTTTTGTCATTATTTGTGAAAACTTGGTGTTTTCAGCGCCGAGAGTGATCCTCCTTGCGTTCCAACATGAAACACCTCCCACGATTAGTTATGGAAAATATAGAATATTGTTCGTGAAATTTGTATAGAATATTGTTCGTTGAAACTGTCCACTAAACATTGTCAAAGAGAAAATAAAATCAGCACAGATATATATGAGATCTCAAAATTTTCCAACCAAAAATGTTGAGTTCAGTTAGAAATGAAATTAAATACGTAGTAGGTGTATGAGTTAATTTTTACAGATTTTTAAGAAATTTTTTTTATTTAAAACAAATAGACTAGAACGAATTTAATCTTAGAAATATTGTCTATCGTTTTTTATGACGAAACGCCATCTGTCAGGTAACATGCGAATGCCGTCGCGTAAGAAACATGCAAGCTTCAACGCGATAAGGTCATCGACGAATTTATGCACATCGTCCAGCGTTTTGCAGCGTACTGCATGGACCGCAAAAAATGGTAGTCGGATGCGGCCAAGTCTAGTGAAAGTGTCGTGTGCGGGAGAACTTCCCATCCCAAGTTGAAGTTGGTCTTCTGAGCCACGCGAGCAACGTGAGACCGAGCGTTTACATGCATCAGTATGACTTGCCTTCTTGCTTGCCCAGTAAATGGCAATTTCTGATCAATTTCTTTGCTCAGTTTGTTCAGTTGTCGGCTGTACCGTTCTGCAGTCACATTTTGGCCAGTTTCCAGAAGTTCGCAATAAAGCACACCCTTCATGTCCCACCAGATACACAGGAGAACCTCCTTTAAGTGGATGTTCTGTTTTGGTGTCGATGTACTGGGTTACCCGGGATCTATTCACAACTTTTTACATTTGGAATTCTAGTAAAAAATATACTTTTCATCACCCGTCACAATTTTCCACAAGAAATTATTTTTTTGTTGCCGGGCTAGCAGTAAAAGGCATGTGTTCATACGTTGACCTAGGTTGTATTCGGTCTACACATGTGGGAGCCACTTAGACCGAAATCACCACCTCTAAACCGATTATACCAATAATCACACGTTTCATAAGACACAACGCCGGCACCGAGAACACTACAAATTGATTCCCGTGCTTTAGAAGCATTTTTTCCTTGTTGGGAAGCGTAATCGTATGGAAAGCAGTGCCTTGTTCGTATGGAAAGCAGTGCCGAATATGCTGTTTATCAGTTGCGTTCGTAAACTCTGCTATTCTGAGAGGTTATGTAACTCACGTAGACTTGTCGTTCGTTGTTCCAAAGCCTTGCGTCCGATCTTGTAAAAACTACAAAATACCGTGAAAATATTTCTATTTTAAATATAATTTTAAGCTCGAAGAAGAAATCTGTAGAAATATGGTCATACACCTAATAAATAAAGTGTGGCTAAATAAATTTGTTTCCATGATTTAAAGTTACAACTTAAAAATTGAGTTGCACTTCTGATGAGGATTTTAAAGTTATGCCCATTACCGATATTGAAATGTTTATTTTTGAAATTTTCAAATAAGTGGTCATTTGGGGCGATTTTCATGATAAGGGGTGGTTGGTACTGAACAATTGTAGTGTACTTTTAATGTAAGCTTGTAAATCGATTGACAACACACACAACGAATTATTTATATATTGTCATTGTAAAACCTGATGATGGGTTTCTCGCTTAGGGTTAGCAGTTTAAAAATTGAAATGCATGGATTGTATACTCATAATTCTATATACCACAACCGGCATCGCATTGTTTTTGCAAATTTGGTTAAAATCAATAACTAGCTTTTATTTTCAACGTCTTAAAATGCGGATCCGCTCGAAACGCGATATTTCAAAATGCGATATTTCAAAACAAGATATGACAAAACGAGATATGGTACAAAATGCAATATTTCAAAATGCGATATTTCAAAACGCGATATGGTACAAAATGTGATATGGTACAAAACGCGATATTTCAAAATGCGATATTTCAAAACGCGATTTGGTACAAAACGTGATATGGTACAAAACGCAATATTTCGAAACGCGATATTTCAAAACGCGATATGGTACAAAACGCGATACGGTACAAAACGCGATATTTCAAAACGCGATATTTCAAAACGAGATATGGTACAGAATATGCGTTGCGAAGCGACGGGAGCGCAGCGAAACACCTGATACCGATCCTATATACTATCGTTCCTATCGATTTTTAAATTCCTATAATCTGAAATTAAATTTCCCCTTCACTCGCCTGATGTAACCCGATCCTAAACTCCCGTTTTGTACGATATCCCGTTTTGTACCATATCGCGTTTTGAAATATCGCGTTTTGAAATATCGCGTTTTGTACCATATCGCGTTTTGTACCATATCGCGTTTTGAAATATCGCATTTTGAAATATCGCGTTTTGTACCATATCGCGTTTTGTACCATATCGCGTTTTCAAATATCGCATTTTGAAATATCGCGTTTTGTACCATATCGCGTTTTGTACCGTATCGTGTTTTGAAATATCGCGTTTCAAATGGGACCCCTTAAAATGTGTGCAAAAGCTAGTCAAAACAAATCAATTATTACCATGCCTCAGATAATATGGAATAAGGAGAAAATGTTAACAAAAATTTGTATGCTTGAAAAAATTTTTTGAGGCAAATCTTAACACATAGTACATTTTTCCAAATACATCTTTCCGGTGTAAGCTGACTTTATTCATTTTCTCAAAAATAAAATCATTTATAAAATTGTTAGGTATTTTAATATTATTAAATTTAGATCATATATCATCCCATGATGCAATAATTTTTTCTTCTTATAGATAAACCCACCATGAAACGTCCAAAAAATGAACTAAAACGGTGACCTAAAACAATTATCTTCTTCTATAATATTCATAGGCAGATGACATACTAGGGTAACTTTAATCTGGTATTTTTTTCGTTTCTTTTCCCTTTACCAATAAAATCAAAAAATTGCGGAGCAGATAAAACCGATTTTATTGGTAAAGGGGGAATAAACGAAAAAAATACCAGATTAAAGTTACCCTAGTGTGTATATGCACAAAACAAACGAAAATGAAAAAATATAGATCACCACAATTCGTATACTAGCGACAACATATTTCTAGTGAGTTTATCTGATAAAGAGAAAATTATTGTATCATGTATCATCCTTATAGTACACTTAGGAAAAATGAAGTAATGAATGTATTTAATTTCGACCAATCAGTATACTCGTAGATAGGCATATAAAATTTACATAATGTAACCAAACACAAATATGTAATACGTATATCTAAACGTTTACTGCGATCACTAAAAAACAATTTAATTTTAATATTTTCCCTTTCGTTCATAAATTTTTGATCTTTCGTATCATTTCCTCCAAATATTTGTTTTGTTTTTAATTATATTTCATGCAGCACACCAAACCATAATCAATGTAGCTACATACATACGTACATCTAAAATAGATCTTCCTTTTCATGATCACATGTTTTTAAATTTTATATACCTAAACGACAAGAAATTATCGATCGTGTACACATATTATTTTAAATAGTACATATGTATTTACGAGTATGTATTATGTATATACATAATACGTGCATGTTAGTTTTCATTTCATTCTTTTTTATTAAAATTAAATCATATACATACAATAAGAGAAAGGATACTTTCAAACGAAAATTAAAAATACGTTGAATTTGTATTTTTCCGTTTGTTTCTTTTATACTGTAAAAGTGTACCTGTACACACAAATAAATTTTTTTTTTATTTTTACGCGCGTTTTGAAAAAATATATTGAATATATTGATAGACGAAAATTTGGTTTGAGTTTTAGCTAATCATTTCTCTAACAGCCGCTAGAAATATTTTTCCATTTATAACGACATCGAGAATTTGATTTGAACATAAATTTTCCTTTGGTTTAGACAACTTGTGGATGTAAGTTGACTGTGCTTCGGATGACACTTATATTAGTTTAGTTGAATGTGAGGCACAGATGAAGACTTTTGTGCTAGAGGCATCTGTTGATATATTGCTTGAGCTATTAGTATATTGAATAGTTTAGTTTGAAAAGTATTCTGAGGCACACAGCATTAGTCATCAATGTGACGTAAAAACAAAAACGTATCGTTTGATGTAATTTTTTTTTGTATTCAATCAGAATCGAAATTTTAAAGACTTTTAAACTAAATTTTCTTTTTCAGTCATTTCAATTCCAATCTTGATAATCGTGTATAATTTCCTCGATTATATGTTTCTTAACACCCCTTGTCCAAAATTTTCTCGCGTTTTGGAGATAAACTATTAAGAAAATTGATTTGTACGTTTATAAAAAAACGATCAACTTTGAAACCTAACCGTAAACAAATTGAACATTTTATTTCGATAACCATGTGTTAATATCTCAATTATACTTTTAATTTTGTCCAAACGAAAGAATTTGGTCAATTGGTAATATTTTATGATCAAAAATGATTTAAGTAAACGTTATTGGCAAGTTGAGTATCACACAGCCTAATACTATTTGAGTCTAAAAGTAATTCATATGATGTTCGATCCCATTAAAGAATGATAAATGTTTGCAAAGAACGAGCTCAGAAATTACCTTATTCCGAACACACCGGAATCAAAACAGGTGGGAAAAAGTAAGGGATTTGGGAAAAATTTACATACAATGGGTCCGATGCCGTTCTAAAGTTTATGTTACCGCATTTCCTATATAAACTCCAACCGAAGGGAAATAAAATAATATAAATGAACTTTTATGAGGCGAGCTTTGATTACATCTTCACTTTAAAAAACTTTTTTCTGCCATATTAAAGTAAAAAGTTAGTATTCATTTTGTTGCAAACAAAAGAAAATTTGTAATAATTTTCCCCACCTGTTTCCCTATTCTGGTAATTCCCGGGGAATGAAAATTTTAAATTTTGTAACAGTTTTATTCCCTTTTCCCCAAAAGTGTATTCTGGCTTTTGGGGAAATTTTTTTTGGGAAAAAATCATTCCCCATAATAGAAGTTTTGCCGTTCATTATTCCATACCTATTTTAGGAAAGAATTAACTGGGAATAGAATTTAACGGAAATTTATTGCATTTACTTATAGCAATCACCCTTATTGTGGTTGTCGTGTCGATCGACAAACGACACGACTTTTCCTTGTCGTGTCGATTTTTCGACGCGACTAAAAAGTGTTGCCACGTTACCATTGAAGTTATTACCATTGAGTTATTGTGAATTTTCCGGCTAACTTAGCAATCGTAACTTAGTTTTTTTGTTACGTTTTGTCAAGAAGCTGTCAGTTCGTGTGCCAGGAAATCTAAATTGAATTTGATTTACTATTAGGAGGGGTATTTCGGGATATGAATAAATAAATAAATTTCGAAAATAATAAAAAATTGAAAAATTCTGTATATTTAATTTATGTGTAAATTTGTATTTATAATAAAAGTGCGTTCAACATTTCATAAATTTTCCAGCCAATTTTGAACTGCCAATTTTTTGAATGTGGAAATTACCAAAAATAATTTTTTGAATAATATACCGATATTATACCATATGTATATAATTTTAATTTATGTACAAAATTGATATAATAAATAATTACTATCAAAAATATATTTTTAATTGTGTTTTAGAGGAGTTTTAGTGAAATAAGGCTCTATAGTCGTGCGCTAAATGCCATCGACAATAAAATGGCGTTTTTACGACAAACGTCGATTGGTAGCGACGTTCACAATACCATTTTTAGCAGTCGACAGAAAATCGATATCGACACGACAACCGCAATAGGGGTTAATATTATGGCTGTAACTATATACTGAAAACTGGTCAAATCAATTGGAAATATCAATATCCAATTTTTTACTTTAATAAACAAAATTTATTTTTTGTAAAATTCGATTAAAATATCAATAAAAACCAAGTAAACGTAGTATATACACTATTTTTAGGCATTTTTCTTGATTTATTGCGATCGCGTGTCGACCGCAAATAATTAATATATTTTCTCGCAAATTTATTCCCTAATCGCAAGAATTAACTTATGGTAAACGGGGAATTAATTAAAATGTCTGGGGAATAGCTGCTACAAAAAGAAATTATTCCCTATTCCTGGGGAATTACCAGAATAGGGTCACTGTTACCCTATTCTGGTAATTCCCTGGGAATAGGGAACTGGGGAAAGATTTTACTTAGATTTTACCTGTACATCATTTTTTCGGGCCTTCTGAGAAAGAACGTTTGATGTAAATATTTGTAAATTGGGAATAATTTTTCCATAGCGAAATTATCAAGGAATGTTATTCCCAATTTTATTTTGTTATTTTAAATAAATAATTACCACAACTTTCTACCTTATACCCTAGACAGACACGCGAATTCGAGATTACGTAGTTATTTGTTTCAGTCTGTCAGCACACGATTTTGGCAAAACAAGATTACTTCGTTTATAGAACAAGATTACTATACAATCGGGTTGTAGGTTGAAGATAAATGTGAAATATAAGAAAAAATCAGTAGGATTGTATGGGGCTGGGGTACATAAGTCATTTTCATTAAATGTATAGATGTATACAAAAAATTGTTAGATTGTAAATGAAATTTTAAAATTTTTTAACTGTCACAGAAATTATTTATACATTTAGTTTATATTAACTTATTGTAACTGATTCGATGCAATTCAACATCGGCAAATACGCATTGAAATTGTTTTATTTCATTAATTAAATATGAATTTGAACAGATATGAATTTTTGCAGAGTAACAAAATCGGGTTTGAATCTGTCACCATAATTATAAAATCGCGATTTTATTTGTTTGACATGCAATCGCGATTGGAAGAAATCGCGATAATTTTTGTTTCTGTCCCACGGTATTAGTGTGCCAGAAATAAATTATTTAAATAGAATTTATATAATGTAAATTCATTTCCCAATTCCCTATTCCCGAGGGATTACCAGAATAGGGCCACAGGTGAAAATGTCTTGCCACTGAAGTTGGTACTAATTACGTGAAGCATCACCGTCGTTGTGGCACTCTTTTTAAGGACCAACTTGATGAGACCGCAAAATCCCTTCACAAGGTGTATCACAGGAATCGATTGGCGAGATCGTAACAATAATTATATTGTGTTTGAATATTAACCAATACCAAAATATCTACTGAATATACCGAGTGTCGTACCCCGTACTATATAAACTACAATAAATTCGTCAATTTTATAGCAAGCTTTTACACCTCATATATGACGTATTTGTGGATAAAGCATATGGGTTATATATGTATTATTTTAAAATACATCTGTGTGATTTTTAATAACAAACTTTCCATCCATCAGAATCAGGAACAACAGGTAGCTTATGTTATTTAATTCTAATCAAACGAATTTATCAATCAAAACCTAAAAGTAAATATAACACTAATATTTATTAAGTTCGCGAATACTATTACACCAATAGAGAATAACATGTATTAGTTTATAACCTGATAATTAGTTAAAAAAAACAAGGTGTATAAAATCAGCACATCCTATACACCGAGCACTATACACATCTTGGTTGATAACAAAATGTGCGCGATAAGATAATAAAGGCTAGAAACATATTAAACAAATTCAATATTATTGATCAGTTTTGTGCAATAGTTAATGGAAAGTGGATTGTTAAAAAAACTAAATAAGAGTGATCAGTGCGATAACATTTAAATTTAAGTGGCTTAATAAATATTATACATAACAGGGTAATGTCCTAAGCGTAGAGACTATAAGCCCAGAAAAGTGCCTATATGAATAATAAGATAATACAAATTAAACAAAACCAAATCAGAACCAAATAGGATACTTGGTCACGGAAATCATGACTCGCATTGAGGAGCATGTAAGTTTTTCTGGGCACTTTAATTAAAGAGTTAAATACTTCCCCGTTTTTATCGGCAGTCATGTCTGTGATAATAATGAACAAAATTTTTTGTGTCACGACATTAATGATAGCGTGTGATTCTAAAATTATACAATGGATTTGATAAATAAAATTATCTTTGATTATTTTGCTATAATTTATAATTATTAGTTCTTTATTTTATTCACTGAAATGATAGACAAATTCGTGATAAAATAAAATTTAGAACTGCTTACATATATGACTCATTGTCATAAAATGTTTAATAAATATTCTATAGCGTTAGGACATTCTCCAAGTAAAATGGTGTTTGTTGAATAGAAGTATTATTGAGGATTGAACACAAGGCAACATTATCGGCGACCCATATATCGCAAACATTTATCAACTCGCTAATCACCTTAAGAAAGTGGGGATTAAAATTTCTTGGAATTGCAGTGACGAAAATGGAATAATTACCTAATTGGCATTGGTAGAACTTTGATTAAGTGAATTATAATTTATTGTAGTCTGTATATGTGGTAAACTTAAAGTGGTCTATATTGTGAATGAGTCAATTGGGTTTCGTTAATGTTATTAAAACACTTTTATTCAAATATTTATATCACAATGGCTTATCTTGGAATTTACCTTACAAAGCAAACATCAAATTTATTATTGAGCTTTAATTAAGTATTCAGGAAGTGATTGATCGAATTTTATGATGTCACAGCTAATAATTGCTATTTTTAAATTGTCTATGAATTTGATACTAATAATAAACCACAATATTATTAAGCACTATAAATGGCTGCAACTGAGGAACACTAGTCGCGTAGACATATTCTTTACGACTATAAGCACGTGTGTGCGTACGTTCCACGAGATCCCAATTTCGTTAGCGTAGGCTCGAAGGTCTACTTAGTGGTCCGATTTTAAGTTCGTAAAATAAATCCTAGCCATCTCAGTTTACTTTTTTTATATGATTCATATTAAATATACCTATTTTCTCGAGATAATTCTCTAACTCATGATTCATCCACAATTTGTAGTCACCGTTTTCTTTTATTGGACCGAGCATCATATGAAATATTATGTTTTCAAATACAGCAAGTACCTGCATATCTCTTACTGTTAGCGTCCATGACTCACAACCAAAGGCCACCACTGGTTTATACCATCAGCGCCGTGTAAATGTTAACTTTTGTTTAACGCGAAATTATGCGAGACTTGAAGATTTTAATGTTTGCGTAAAATGCTCGATATGCATCTACGATGCATCAAGTTATATCTACAGAAACTGAACTGCTACTGATCCCAAATATTTAAACTTTTTCACTTTCTCACACTGCGTGTCTCCCGAAATAAATTATCCGCGTATTTGCCTTCTTACGCTAACGTTATATTTGGTTTTCACTTCGTTGCTTTAAAGACCAATTCGATAAGCTCTTGACTCTACTGGTAGGATTACATCGTTTATTGAAATTATGTTATTGCGTAAGACGGTATAGAGATGGTGGAGTTATTTCAGTGTTGATTTGGGACTGGTGCAAGGGGAGATATTTGTTCGCCAGCGGATGGTAGTGTCAGTCGATTTAAAAGAAAGGCATATCTCTTTTATGTTTCGATATATATGCCTAAGGCTCGAATTTTGAATGTTTTGCACACGTTGATTGTGTCAATCTCGTATTTTCCTCATGCAGAGCTACAATTATGTAATTGTTATGTGATTGCTTTGTATTTTAGAATTTATTTCGCTGGCGCGCGCGATCTTTTTCTCGAACCAATCATTTTTAGTCCTCAGTGAAGTTTGACCAATTGTTGACGATTATGCTTCCGTTATCGCATTTTTTATAATAATTTATTGATTTGCCGTGGAATCGGGCGGTGGCTGGGTATCAAATATTCCTGATAGTGAAGGAGTTCCCGTTGTTTGATTTCCATGCACTTTTGTGTATGCGTTTCAATGGAAAATGTGCTGGCGATTACCAATTAATTTGTAAAGCAAATTCGGTGGTGCGTGTCCCGTTATTGTTTGAAATGTGATGTAAGGAGTCTGGGCCAATAGTGACTTTAAAACCGCATTAAATCCATTAAGGACGTAGGTCCTACCGATAGGGGCAGGATGTAAAGTGAAATTTCATCAACAGATTACGATCTGTGGTGATATATAGCACAACTATGATCCCCCTGTCGGGTGTCGCACAATGAGTTTTGCACCAGTATAGGCTGCCATGGAGCAGATGGTGATAAAATCGGACCTATTGCCGTACATCTTTGAATTGGCTGGCAACGGCGTAAAATTAAGGACTGGAAAAGCGAACCGCGAAAAATTTTGGAGAGTTTTGACACCAGAACAGATTGCAAAGATAACAAAAAAAAAATTATTAATTTTTCCTAACTAATTAGTAATTTTTTGTATTTTTTAAATAAAAATAAAACACAACCAAATAATTATCGAACATAAACAATATACCAAAAGTTGCACGACACAAACGAAAAAGCGAAATATGGAAAATTAAGCTTTGTTACGTTGAGTTAGAGATGTGAAAACTAAAAAAATTTCGGATGCGGACGCCATGAATGTTTATATATAGTTGACGGTTGCTTTTATTTTACTTTCAACATTTTCGCAAAGTTATCCTCATGCTGAAGCATGGTCATTGATTGGTTGGTTGGGAAAACCACATTGTTAGTCGCCGATTGTGTTTCCGGCGAAACGGACTGGTCTGGAAAGTACAACATTAGCCAACACTTTGTAGACCAGTGTTCAATAAAAAGCTATACCACGTTAGTTTTCACACTTTAGATGATCGTCTTTTTTGTGCATCGGGCATATGAGCTAGATAGATTTGATACAAGAGCAGTACCTCCGAGTGTAATTAATTCTACGGGATGCCGTCGAGACTGGGTGCCTTTCAATTTTTTAATCTTCTAACAGCTGATTCTACTTTTTCTACTGTGGGATATTTGACAAAAGCCTCCGCACCCAGCGAAGCAAATGCTCTAATAGACAACACTTCGTCAGTCGGATTTAAAAGATTTTGGAAGTAAGTTTGTCATACTGAGAGAACATCAGCCACATTAGTTCTCAGCTCTCTATTCAAGTTTTAGATGGTTCTACTTCTTAGGTGGAACCTTCTGTTATGTATTAAGAATTGTTATTGATGGAATTGGTATTGTGGTGTTGAGTTGGCGATTCGCGATTCCATATGTGCGGGTTTTTGGGTTCCGTTGTAGGAATGGTGTGGAATAGCGGAACGTCAAGGGTAGAATAAGAGGAAGAGAGAAGAGATCATGGGTAGAGGTCGGACATGTATAAAGTTAAGAGAATGAATAAATGTTATAACATTTAAGAGTTTTATTTTAAGTAATAATTACAAGAAAAGAAAGATACAAAACCCTCTTTAGTGAGATTCCTGGTCTTAGTAATATAGTCTATTGTTCGAGTTTTCTTGTGTATTTCGTCATAATCGCGCATCTTTTATCGGAGATATTCAGTCATAGCTATACTAGCACGGAGATATTCTGCTTGAGTGCTTCAGGTGTTACGACCCAACCGTTTATCACGAAGCGTTTGTTTATTTTCGACGGCCTGGCGGCAGTGAACCTCGATCTATTCATTGTTTCATCTCTGTGAGAGATTCTGATGAAAGAGATTCTGATAATATTTTGCGCCGCGGTAATTATGGCTGACTGTATAGCGAGACACTACTCCTGGATGGTGGGGGAGGTCCTTCGTTATTACTGTGCCGGTTTAAATAGTTAGTGACAGCTGATTGGATACTATACAGTGATGATAGATCTTTTAAAGCGTGAATTGATACTCGAACTCTCTTTCGTATTTGTCTATTGAATGCAGATGATAGTTTGCACTTATATTTGAATATGGCAAGCAAATAATCGATGTCATCACCTCTGTAAATTCTAATGTCGAATACGTTTGTGAGTGTCTCTTAGAGATAACTAAATTGTACATTATTGCCATTTTGGTGGCGCGTTGGTCTTTTAGGTGGTGATGTACAAACTGTTATAGCCGCCGCGTTAGTGGTGAGGTGCAAATGAATTAAAGTCGCTCGCGATAATTTTAATGCCATTGTGCGAGATGTCATTGATGACCTTTTCAAACTCGATAAAGAATAGATGTTTTACGTAATCTGGGGCGGTACGTTGTACCATCACTTCGAATCGAAATTCGAAAAAAGTCGAATGGCGGTATGTTGTATCATTTTCGAAAAGCAAAAATGATACAACTTTCACTTTTTCGATTCGACTTTTTTCGATTTCGATTCGAAGTGATGGTATAACATACCGCCCCTGATTTATCTTCGATGCATGTTTGCACATTAACGATCGAGATATAAAATTTATCAGTGCAGATGTTGCCTCCCGTTAAGCCAAAAATGTTCTCGAGGCCAAACTATCCAGTAAGCTAATTAAGTCTTTTTAATCCTCAATTGATTCTCCTCAGAAATGCTACAAAATTTTCAAACGGTTGTAACTCGAAAATCACCGAAAATTCCACCTTCGGGTAGTCGATGTCCATACCAGAAAGTTTTGGCACTTCCATATTTATATCAAAAGCGTAAGTATGAATTTTCTACTCGATGATACAACCTAAATTTTCGCGAAAATTTATTGCGTTTTACTGAAATTGCAAGTTCCAGTTGATTCTAAAAATATATTTGTCTTCGACTATTTCAATACTGATTAATCTCTTGTTCCTTCAATTATATTCGTATACATTATTACTACAGTGTAGAGCATTGCGATTAATTCACTACCAACAAGTATATTCATTTTAATTTAATTTTTTGAAAATTATCTATTAGCCTTTTTTAAATAGTACCTGTAGCATGGAGAAAAACACGCCGATCACTGTAGCATAATACCCGTACCAAAAACTCATTTCAAGCAGTTTAGTTTTACTCGTAACAGTTTGTCTTGTATCTTTATGGCTGTTTTATGAGAAAAACTTTACAAAAGTAGTACATATTGGTAAATCATTCGATAGACCAAACAATTTTTTAAATTTACTATGTAAAATAAAAATACTTAGATAAAATCTAATAGTTTCTAATAATTTACACTTCCTAGAACACTAAATAACAGAAATTAATTTACTTTCATCGTTTACATTTGTGTAACAGTGTAACATATGCTACGAATGACCCTGTCAGTAACAGAGTAACACTGTTACTAAAAACGCGGTTAAAATTTTAACTATTATAGAAAATACGAATCTGGCTGTATTTTGTGTTTTTATAAAATTTTGTATGGTTATTTACACCTCATCTTACAAAATTTACCACAGTGCCACAGTCTGCAGACAAATTTGAATAATTCATCATTATTGAGCCTCTATAATATATATAACATTTTTATTAAAGGTAACATACTTCCTCCTATCTAATGATAAGCCAGTATAATTTTCAATAATTGCAAATATTAGAATGATAATAGTACTAAAACGACTGGCAAAACTCTGTCGATTGTGACAAATGGGAGACGACAAAGAAAAGATGCAGAAGATTTGTCATTTTCCAACTCAATGGTCCTAATTTCCACCTTTCAATTTTCTGTAAACTTAGAAAATTTGAATCGATGTGAAGTGAAGTGTTATTGCCGATTTTAGTTAACAACTGGACTAACAGGATGACCTGGCATAGTCACAATGACTATTTCCTATTTTGACTATTTTCACAAATTTAATAAAATTCTGAACCTGTTGACAAAACACTGCCCAGTGACCATTTTGTCTATCAAATATTCATTGATTGCGTACACATGTTACTTTTCTGCTAGTAATAAGGACAGCCTCTGTTTTATGTTGTGCTAGTTGCAGCCCAGCAGATGTTAACCACAGATCTCTACAATCTCCTCTCTGTGATGTCGTTCGCAAATCCAATCACCCGTGTATCACTTGGTATGGGAAGTCGAAGTACACCATCGTACATCACATTCCAGAGTGTACCTAACACTGATCCTTGAGGAACCCCACCAGGCCCCTCGTAAGTTTTTTTATGCGGGATTTCGTGTGGCTCCCGAAAAATTTCTTGCAGTTAGTTCAAATATCAAATTCTTCTGTTCTATCAAATTCACCTGTTTACTTAAAAAAATTTTGCAAATGAAATATCTGTAGGCCATACAAACTATTTAGACCGTATATCGTTCGCGAATTTTGCCTTTTTAATTTAATTAAATAAAATTAAATTTAATTAAATTTTTGGATTATTAACCCATCGGCTTGGAACGCACATAGTATTTTACACAAACACAGAAAATTTAAAAGTTACCGGATTCAAATAAAATGTGTGTGGACGTAAAGGGTGTAAGCCATAAAAGTTACCAGATTCAAGTTACCGTAGTATGGATATGCACAATGTGTGTAAAATCATTTTTCTTTATACTCTCTATTGTTTTAGTATTCTTTAAGAATGATTCAAAACTAATCAAGTATTCAAAAAAACCCAAAATATTTGTTGCTATATTATTTAAAAATGGCGTTCGAAAGAGTTAATATTAATTATTTTATATTTGATATAGTAAATTAAATTAAATTAGTATAAGGCTGAACAATGAATTTAAGAAGAATTTTATAATCGTCCGTGAATTTAATTTGTTTAAGAATTTTTTCGGCTTTTCGGACAAAATATTATTTTAATGGACACCCATACAATGTTTACGACTATTTTAGTCGCAGAAAACAAAGAGGCCATTTATTAACAATATTTCTACCACAAAAGTAGAAAAAAAGCGCTCCCCTCCCCCAAACCTTTAACCCCAGGGCGTACTTGTGTACACAAAGAACACAAACCCTTGCAAAAATGAGAACTCCCTTAGGTAGCTTCTTGATGAGTAGACCAACTTTTTATCAGTACGAAACCAAGCTGCCAAGAAGCTACCTAAGGGAGTTCTCATTTTTGCAAGGGTTTGTGTTCTTTGTGTACACAAGTACGCCCTGGGGTTAAAGGTTTAGGGGAGGGGAGCGCTTTTTTTCTACTTTTGTGGTAGAAATATTGTTAATAAATGGCCTCCATTAAAATAATATTTTGTCCGAATATTATGGGTGTCCATTAAAATAATATTTTGTCCGAAAAGCCGAAAAAATTCTTAAACAAAATGAATTTAAGGTTTGTCGCGTAAAGTATAGAAACCATTTTAAACAACTGTATTGAATTATTTACATAAAAAATTATTGAAGCTAAATTTTATTTTAATTTCATATTGATAAAGCTTTACAAAAAAATATTTAATTTAATCCAAAAGAGGATGCCTCTGAAATTCACGAATTTTTCCTTTGTTGTTTGACGTAAGGGCTTGTACGGCGTTTCTATCCATATTTCGTTGAGTAGATTGATAAATTATTTTCAATTCTTCAACTGTTTTGACAGTTCGGCCATCGTTTCTCAAATTCCGTTTCATAATTGACCAAAATCTCTTGATTTGGCGCAATTCCGGAGTATTCGGAAGATTCATCTCCTTTTGTACGAAATTCACATTGTTCGCGGCTAGCCACTCCAAAGTTTTTTTCGCGTAATGCCCCGAAGCCAGATCCGGCCAGAATAATGTGGAATTGTTATGCTTTCGCACAAGTGCTAAAAGGCGTTTTTGGCGTGACTCCTGTTTGTAGTTATCGGTATTTATTGTTGATTTTGTGAAAAACGGAGTGCTTCTAAAACCACATTGACAGATCGCCTGCCAGACCAACAGCTTTTCTCCAAATTTCTCTTGTCGAATTGCAGTGATCGATTCATCCAGTACTTCTCCAGGTTTTGCTGCATAAAATTGTGGACCAGGTAAGGTTGAAAAACCCATTTTTAGGTACGTTTCGTTGTCCAAAATTGAACAGCTAAGAGATGTGTTAATGAGATGTTTGTAGAGCAATTTTGCTCGTGTTAACGCAACATTTGTTGCTTTTTGGGCCGTTTAGGAATTTTCTACTTCTTCTAAGTTTTTAGTCCAAGGTTTTTTTTGATTCGCTGAACCATATTTTTTGTTGTTCTATGTTTCTTTGCAATATCCCGCAATGTCTTTAAAACGTTTAATTCTAACTTCTAGTTTCGCGTTGCTGTCGGTCGCCCACTTTTTGGTTTTGATTTTACTGTGCCTTCATTGAGAAATCGATTTATCATCTTGCAAACATTTGATTTTGTTGTTTTGTAATTTTTTGCGATCACGGAATACGAAGTTTGTATATTTTCTGCCATCCATGCACAATTTTTACTCGGACAACTTCTCTTTGATATTCCATTTTTTACTTCTGTTACAAACAAACGAAAATAACACTAGTTTACTTTATTTGAAAAAAATTGAACTTTTCAAAAAATAAAAGATAAGATAAACAATTTTTGCGTTTTCGATTTATATAAGGGTAAAATCGTTTCTATAATTTACGCGACAGACCTTACTTGAAGCAATAATAACCAATATTTATATTTTTGTTTAAATTATTAATTTTATTATTTTAAATGTATGTAGTTGTTTTATTCGTTTACTACAATTGATGGATTCCACTGAAAGCGGTTTCTGCTGAATTTTTTTATTTTTGAGCGATGGCATAATCAACTTAGTTCTTTTCTTATTTACAGAATGTTCAATTAAAAATCCTCGATTTGTCACTACATCGCTCACCGTATCTCTTCCATATAAATGCTATGCTCCGATGACATACAGACCACCGGCCAAATTCCGGTTCGGTGGTAAATTTACCATTATGGTTTTTATTAGTCGAAAATATGCAATTGGTATAAAAACCCAGAAAAGCGATTCCTGTTAAATGACTGAGAAAATAAAACCCATAACTAATGTCCAAAAATACCATAAGAATTTTTTTCATGAGAATTGGTTGGTTTTGTATTTTCCAATTAAAAAAAGATTTATTTTATATTAAGTATATATTGAAACATAAGTGGATATAAAGATGCCAAATCACTTACAGCAGCCCTAATCCTACAAAATTTCTACAAAACATTAAATATTCCGACCACTTATCAAAAATTCCAGCTGGGCACGGATCATCCGTTTCCTTATATAATTTGACAACGATATTAATTCCCTTTACATAGAGATTCAATGGCATCGTTAATTTCGTGTATCGCTGAGATATTAGACCGTGCTTACTACATCATATCCCTTTTCGATGCACTGGTTGTCATACGCTTTATAGGTGGTTCTCCAAAATCCATACGGTGAAATGGCGACGTCAACTACTTCCTTTCGATTTTAAGCTTAGTACTCAGTTCAAAGTGAAATGAAATTTTAACGCGGTCTCCAAAAATCTATTTATTTTCGAGTGAAATAGAAATGAAATTTTATTTGGAGAATTTTTAATTTTAACGTATAAATTTGTAGACATGCATAAATTAGTTTCTTTATTTTACGTAAATAATTTAAATTAAATTGACTTTAATTAAAATTTATGAATTTGTGGTATTAAAAAATTTGGTTTTTGCCAAAAACAAACAAATGTCAAAATTTCACGTGAAAATAATGTGCCGAGACATTATTTTCACAAGAAAATAATTTGGAGTTTATGCGCGCCATCTTTGATGTATTGAACACACTTGGTTTTTTCGTTGGAGAACTGAGTACTACAAAACGAAAACAGAAATGAAATTTTTCATTTCTAATTTCACTTTGGTAAAATCGTATGGAAATTTCACGTGAAATCGAACTGAGTACTAGGCTTTAGTTAGGATTTACGATTATAATTCACCCATAATTTGTGGTAGCAGAATATTTCCGATTGTATTCGATACGGAACTTTTTACATTTTTCACTGAAAATAGAATTAAGTTAAAATTCAATTAATTTTGTAATTTATTTTGAATATTTCTTACAATCATTTTGTAGTATATTATATGTACATATTTATATTTTATGTATTTTGATATATTTGCTCATCGCAAGAAAAACAATTTCTGTCAAAATATAGCCCAATAAACCAAAAAACGTAATTTATTAAATGTTTCCCAGGTTAAAACCCATTTGTTGAACCGGTATCGAAAATTTTATGGTAATGGTAAATGACTGGTCGAAAAAAAACCATTACCATTTCCCATTACCATTTATCATTAAACCGGAATTTGGGTGCTGGTCGAAAAAAAACCATTACCATTTCCCATTACCATTTATCATTAAACCGGAATTTGGGTGCAGGTATTTTAGAGTCTAATGATGTTTGTAATTTGAGAAAGTGTTAACACGAGCTAAACAATTTCCTGCAACATAATCGTTTTTAAATTAACTTTATTTTGTTCTTTAAGTTGTGTTATTAGTTCATCTTTTGCAGTTGCTAAATGAATGTTCAACAAAAAATCAGAACAGAATGCTTATATAAAAATAAAGACAATATACACCTATTGAACAACAGAATCAACTCCAACACAAACAGAATTTATGACATGATTTTGCGAAACACTTAACCCTTTTTATATACATCGTTTAACTTGTTCTATATATACATAAAATTTTTTGTATAAGGTCGTTTATGTTTAAAGTGATTGGAACAAATATATTGTAACAGTTTTTAATTTCGTTTCTTATATATAACAATTTTCTAGTATATAAGGTTTAAAAAATCTGTTTTCATTTTATTTTGTTCTATTTAATATTCAAGTATCTAACCTGATGATGGCGATTTGTTAAACGCCGAGATCGATCGTTTAAATAATAAAAAAAGTATTTATTAAGATTAATATTATTTTTGTATATTTTTTTAATTTTTTCACGTTAATAAAGTTTAATACTTAATTTGTGTTTATTATCTTTTAATTTAAAAAGTTATAATTTTGTGAAAATAAGTGCACTAAAAAATTGACCATGTCTAATAATAACCATTTTAATTTCAACTTCTTAACTTCATTGCATTCGATTGAAGAAACTCTAAATATGTACGACCCTGTTGATTTATATGCTTTCTCTTTTACCCTCCGAATTTAACTCACTTGACAGCTGCTTACATTCATTCTATATTATTTATTTCTATGGATAGCGCTCCCGATAGGCCCTAAAAAACGAAAAAAACTTTCATAAAAATGCTTTGAAAATTCTTTTTTGTTTAGTTTATTTTGACTTTATTTATTTATATCTCATAAATGTGACAGAAATATAAATTTTCTTTCTCCTGAGCGTGAACTTTGTTTATTTACTTTTAATTTTGTTGTCTTTTGATGTCTTTTGACTATCGTAATATAATATACAGGTAACCCTTCAAAAACACGGTATTCGAAAAACACGGTTTCGAAGAGCACATATACCCATTTCCTCAACTTACACGGTTTCAAACTACAAGATTTTCGTTATTCTCTTTTATTTTGTTCTTTGTATATCATAACGAAAAATAAAACGTAACCTTTTTTTTATTTTATTTTTTGTAGTTTCGAACAACACGGTTTTAAATAACACGAAACGAATTAATTGTGTTCATGGAAGGTTTCCTGTATAGAGCAAAATTTGTGTGTATGCATGTAGAGGAGATGACAAAAAGAAGGAACAACGATAAAAACATAGAAAAATAAGTTTACCATAGATTTCTCATTTAGATAAATAGAGAGATAAAAATGAATTGAGTAAAAAAGTTTTGGCAATTCCATGACATTGGAATTATCAAAACTTTTTTACTCAACTCTTTTTTATTTCTCGATTTATAAAAATGAGAAATCTTGGTAAAGTGATTTTTCTATGACAAAAATAATTACTCTTCATGCATACATACATGCAAACTATGCTTTATATATTTTATACGACGGCCATCAAATTAAAGACAATATAGCGAAAAATGGTAAAATTGTAAATGAAAACTAACCTAATTTATCAAAACCTTGTGCGACTACAAAATAAAGGGTTTCCGTTATAGTTATTTGATGCCTCGTTTTTTAGGTTCCGTCAATGGAATGCAGTCCTGTTGTCCAATTACTAATCGTTCCGATTCACCTATTTAAAAGTCAGAATAGTTCGATGCTGATTTACCAGTAAGAATAATTTTGCGTAGCTAACACCATAAACGACCAGTTTTCAGTTTTGCGTGTAAATTCATAATTTTAAACCCCCAATAAAAGAAAAAGCACAACTACTTACTAAGCTAGCGAGGAGGACAGATCACGTATGATGATATATAAAAACAATAATTCATATTTTAAGAAATCAATACAGTTTTCTGTCTAGCTGTACACTTAAACAACTTTTACTAAGACGGTTGTATCGCTAAAACTCGTCACCAGTGATATTTAGTTATTTACTTTGCTGTTTTAACCATATCAATTCTTAAACAACCAAATTTTTGGAGATGACATGATTATGTAAAATTAGATAAAAATACATTAAAAATAAATTAAATTTGATAAAACCACATATTTCAGACCCGTTAATATTTTTGCATTGAGTCTTGCATTGATAACAAGCGAACTTTCATCAAACAATTTTCATAGACAGGCATAGACAGTAATTTGTGGTTAGCGATGTTTCATGGAGGCGAATTTTTAAAATAATAGCTTAACAAAATGATGGAATTTTTAGAAGAGGTAATAAGTGTAGCAACTAAAAATTTATTTTTGAAGTGAAACAGTGACAAAACTAACAGTGTGTTCTGGTTTTATAAAATAAATGGGGAACTATGAACTAGTTCTTTAAGTATCTGAAATATATGAAATGCAAAAGTTTGATTACTTTAATATCGCATGGGATTTATCTATTGAAATAAAGGGTAGGGATAATAGTTCGTGACCTTTTTCCCGGTAGATGGCTTTACATTCATATATCTCAGAAACCATTCATCTTATCGGGCAATTCTTATGTGTTCGTAAGATGACATTTTAATTTGCACTTTGACATACAAAACATTAAAATCGGTGAAGTGAATAAAAAGTTACAACATTTTAAACATGGAGATAAATAATGAAAAAATTCGATATCTTTTGCAATTTTATTACGACAAAGGTAAAACGCGGCTCAGGCTTGCGAAAAAGTTTGTGTTGTTTATATAGAAGGTGCTTTATCAAAATCAGCAGCAAAGAAAAGGTTCGCGCGCTTTCATTCTGGAAATATGAATGTCAAAGATGCATCTCGCTCTGGTCGGCCAACCAATGGAAAAGTCGATGAAATCATGCAGAAAATTGAAGAAGACCGGCATATAAGCAGCCATCCAATTGGTAAAGAACTAAATATTAATCACAAAACAGTTTTAAACCATTTAAAAATGGCTGGATACAAAAAATGCTTGACTTTTGGGTACCATATGAATTAACAGTTAAAAATTTAATGTACCGGATTTCTATCTGCGAAACGCTGCTGAAACGGAACGAAATCGAGCCATTTTTAAAGCGAATCATTTTACTGGTGATAAAAAGTGGATAAGATACGATAACGCTATGCGAAAAAGATCATGGACGAAACGAGGCGAAGCTTCCCAAACGGTATCAAAGTCAGGATTGACGCCAAGAAAGTTAATGCTGTGTGTTTGGTGGGATTGGAAAGGAATCGTGCAATGTCAAATTATGAGGTGCTGCCACCGGGCCAAACGATTGATTCTAATTTTTTACTGTCAGCAACTAACGCGTTTAAGACAAGCAATTCAGTTAAAACGTCCAGAATTGATCAGCAGAAAGGGAGTTGTGTTCCATCATGATAACGCTAAGTCAGACATCATTGCTGACTCGGCAGAAACTGAGATAGCTTGGCTGGGAAGTTTTGATGCACCCACCATATAGTTCTGACCTTGCTGCACCATCGGACTACCATTTGTTTCGGTCCATGCGGAGCCATCTTAATGGTTTTACATTAAATTCAAAAGTGGGCTGCAAAAATGTGTTGTCTCGATTTTTCGCCTCTAAACCACAGAAGTTCTACAGTGATGGGATCATAGCACTACCAGGAAAATAACAAAAGATCATCGATCAAAATGGCACATATTTGGTTTAATAAAGTTCATTTGAAATAAGAAAATTCTTTGTTTCAATGTCACCCAAAAAAAGGCACGAACTATTTGCCATACCTATTATTATATACAGAACATGATGGAACTGTAAGGTAATAATACGAATTCCATACTTATCAGTATCAGTTATCAATAACAATAAATTAAAATATAAAATTATCATTTGATAAAACAACGTAGACTAATTGGCAAACAATTAAAATTATAATTACATATAGGTAGATGAAATAGATAAACGAACGAAAGAATGAAGTTTTAATGCCTGTGTATTTTTGTGCATTAACACTAGTTTTGCCTTTTTGTAAATATTATTGAGCGACAATCCTCACCACGCATTTTTAAATTTGTAAATTTGTGGTCGAGCTTTTTTTAAACGAATGTGTATGTACTAACAAAAAACGTTAAAACAATAATTAAAATTATGAATCGGAACTTCTGTTGATTGGTATATTTTAGATGTTTGTTATTAATTAGAAACTATAAAACATTGATTAGAAATAGGAAATAAATAAAAATGTTCGAACTAAAACAAAACTTGCCCGAATTATAGTTAGTTAAAAATAGCTATGATAAGAATTCTTCAGTTCTATTGTATAAAATGTAAACCACCATCTAAACAAACGAACTATTGTTTCATTTAATTAAAGATCAATTCCTATCAATAAGGAACTAAATGATTTATGAAGAGCACTAAAGTCGAGTATTTCTTTTCATCCTCAGGCTTAAATAAAAATACAAGCATGTAACCTTTACGAACCTCTTAGTGAAACTTCTTTTATAAATTATTTGTTTTTAAAATTATAAATTAGTGAAATAAAATTATTTTGTTTTGTATATAGCACAATTAGTTTTAAACTAAATAATTTGAAATCATACATGTCTCACAGAATAGATTTCTTTGAATAAATAAATAAATAAATAACGTACACAATTGTGATCGCAGGTCTGAAAAGGGATATATGAAAATGGCTTTTTGTTATATTGGTATTGTATTAATATATAATTAACAACGCATCCCCAATAGAATTCCTATGACTTTTTCCTTACAGAAAAGTATGAAAAAAAACTTGAGGAAAAATTTTTTTTTCCTCAAGTTTTTTTCATACTTTTTTGTAAGGAGAAAGTCATAAGGAATCCTATTGGGGATGCACTTGACCTAGCGCTTACCACGCGTACGAATCGTTGACTTCCAATGGGCTGTTCCAAACAGTGCTTCAAAGAAGCAGGTACATCTTCGTGTCTTTCCGCGGTTACCTATGAAACCGGTTTTAATTAGGACTAATTTTTCAACCAACATTTTTTTCGGTGAAGCAGCATTAAAATATTATGCGTACATTTTGCCATTTATCAACATACATATTTATGTAAATTATTTTCGATAAATTATATTGCATACGATGCAAACTATGCGAAAACATTTTAAAAATGATTTCGTTTTGACAATTTTTTTTTATAAATACATATACATAGAAATTTACAGCGCATCCCCAATAGAATTCCTTTAACTTTTTCCTTACAGAAAAGTATGAAAAAAAAACTTCAGAATTTTTTTTCTCAAGTTCTTTTTTCATACTTTTCTGTAAGGAAAAAGTTAAAAGAATTCTATTGGGGATGCGCGTTTATCTATGACTTATGCCCGGTTTACATGAGAAAATTGTTTTCTTCTACAAATTTTTGCAGGTAAATAAGAAAGAATCCGCTATATAAAAATATTCAATATGCTAGAAAGAAATAAACATAATGGTGTAATTTTTTTATAGCATCATTATTAATTTATTTTTAATGAATTAAAATGCGAAATTTACATTTTTATCTATGTCGTCTCTTTTTATTATGAATCCTCAACATTTATAAATACGAAATAATTTTTTTTTTCTTGTTAATTTTAAAAATGTTGCCATAAAAATACTCGGATCGAATATATTTTATGGCAACATTTTCATTTTTATAGTGATTTGTGCTCAAAAATTCTTCTGTAAAATTTTGTTGGGATATATTGCTTTTCTTGTCTCTCATGTGCAAAAAGTCAATGTTAATGTATCTTATTCATTTTGCAGAAGCAAAATGTTGGTCGTATGTAAACCGGCCATTATTTTGAAGCGTGACATAGTGCTTCAAAGAAGCACAGTGTGTAACGGTGAATATAATACCAATATTTTGTAAAAAACGTAGCCACTGAAACCTAAAGGCGATGCCACATACACATTTCTACGGACGACATCTAAAAACAGATTTCGCATTTACGAATTAATTAGAGGATGTTTTTGACTCAAATCAATGAGATAATATGTAAAATATCTCAAGTTAGTAGCTAAAATAGAAAATTTGGAATTATTTAATAATTTTAATTGAAAAATTATCAATTTTCTATTTAGCCGTTCCTAGAAACAATTTTTTCTCTGAATGGTATAATTTTACACGTGAACGAACGCACAAAAATCTAAAACGATTTCCGAACTCATCAAAAAATTTTAAACGATTTTTTTCTCTGTTGTCTATGAACTTCAACAAATGTCAAAAAACTCCAAAACAAAATATATATTTTTCATTAATTTAATATTTTTATAAGGCTCATCATGAATATGGTATGTTAAACTTATTTAATTATAAAATGAATTAGCTGCTTATGTATTATGAAAATTTTATAAAGAATTGTTGTTGTAAAAATCGTCTGTATTTTTTTGGTATGTGGCGAGGCAAAATAAATTTACGCACGAATCGTCTGTTATTAGATGTGTATGTGGCAACGCTTTGAAGATTTTCTTTGCCAAGTAACACCTCCGTTTCTTTGCTAAATTTGCAACAACAATTCCATTTATGTAATTCCAAATTGGAATAGTATTAAACCAACTTTTCTGCTGGTATAGAACAATTCTATTCTACCTGTGGGCCTATTCTGGTAATTCCCGGCGAATTGAAATTTTAAATTTGGCTTTTTATAAGTTTTGACGTTAATTTTTCGCCATTATTAAATTATATTTTTTCTATTATTTTTTTAGGGAATTGTAATTCGTACTTTTTCGGATTTTTAAACATTATTTTTTGTAATAAATATTTATTTAAAAATAAATTAAACTTATCATAAGGTAGCAACATTTTTTAGTTTATAAAAACCAAAATAAAAAAAAATTCCCCCAAAACTGATTCCCAGTCTTCTAGAATATACTCTTGGGAACGTGAAATAAATATTTGGGAATTGTTGCAATTTGTAATTACAGCAAAATATTATCCCAATTCCCTGGGAAAGATAGAATAGGGGCACTGGACAGTTTTAGTAAATACTTTTATTTTTAATTATGATTAAAAGTGATTTTTGTTATTTTCACATCGCATTTTTCTAAACAAGACAACATTTTCTAGTTACGATTTGTAATAATATTCAATACTGTTCTAGCACATTACTATTTAATTGAATATATTTAGTTGCATTTTTACGTGATTTTGAAATCCAAAATGTAATTATTACCAACTAATAAAATTAAATTAAAAAATATCTTTGGTTGTAGCAGAATATTAATTCCTATTCAGAATGGGAATTGCTTGCACCAAAGAAACACCTCAAAAAAGGGTACCAAAGAATTATCACAGCAATCATAGCGTTTTATTTCAATTAAAAAAATAAAACAAAATTATTTTGATAATTCCAATGGCATCCTTGTCTGTAAGATTTTAATAAATGCGTATACGTATTATGCTGGAAACACATGTGCAGAATTCTTCATGCATCAAAATTAGAATACACTAGTGTATATGGTTTAAAATACATGTACGAGGCATGCCATGCAGAATTCTGCACGTCGTCTCTATTTTTAATTTGACTGCGCATCCGTCGGTGTTGACAACATGAAAAAAAATAAAACTAAAAATCGTCGGCAACTTCATGCGATATTGTTTGATATTTTCCCCTTTTCACACTAATTTTGTCAAGGTGGAGGAGAAAATTACAGAATTTATAAAAAAAACAATTTTTATACGATACAAGACATTTCAATTGCAAAAATATTTATCTGTGTGACAAAAAGTTCATAGCTTGCTTTAACTCTAAATAAAAAATGCCGCACACAAGTGTCAAATAATAATGCTCATGTGTTTTACGTGCAGATCTGCATGCGGTGCTGCATGCAGAAAATCTGCACATCTGTTTTCAGCATTACATTTAATAAACATATTTTTATTTGCACTTGTTTTTTTGTTTCGCAAAAATTAAATTTTGAATATTTTAATTAAACATTTTTTTTGCAGAAAGTTTAAAAAATCACTCGATCGATTTCGGTTTATAAGGCCATCTACTGATTTGTAAAAATAAAAATTTAGTTATACATAGTAAGAAAAAGAAATAAAAGGAGACCCAAAATAGGCAATACAATTTAAGCTATTGATAGTCCCAACCTATTGTTGTTTATACGGAAAAAATTAATTATAAAAAATGGGGGTTGGGTGTTAATCAAATTTTTTTGATGTTATAAACAAGAATTCCTCTTGCTGCGTCTTAAATTTTTATTGTAAGATTAAGTTTATAATGATTTCAGGGGTTTACAAAATAAAGGCCTTTTCAAATTTCCCATTGAAATGGATAGCGCCCCCGATAGCGGCTCCCGATAGCGGCTCCCGATAAATAGGTAGAACAAAATATTTGTATGTTGATTTTTAACTAAAAAGTTGAAGGAAAAATATTAGTTTGGAGTTAAATAAATTAATTATATGCAAAAATAGCGCGCTAAATATAAGTTTTGACATAGAAAATTGGGTGCTCCGGATACATGTATCGGGCGCTAATAAAAAATACGGCGGTTGCTAATCCGTTGGGTAGTTTTTCCTGTATACTCTAAGCGATGCCAATTTTTCCTCATTGACGATGTATCGATTTGTCGATTGGTGTATTGATTTTTTTGAATAACTGATTAAAAAAATAACAAATTTTAATGCCGAAAGTTAACTAAGTTCGGGCATACTGATTTATGAAACAAAACCCGTTATTTAGTTCTATTATTTATCGAAAGAAACAGATTTTTCATAACTCCTTGTTTTATAACTACATATATATAACCACGCATCAGCCTTTGGATCATTTGTCTCACTCATGCTTATAGATTTTAAATTTTTTTGTCTCAATTAAACTTTCGAATAGATAAATTGTAGAAAGGCAATGCCACTTGTAAAGTACTTATCAAAGATGGAAAAAGGCCAAATTCAAGCTATTCTTTTAAACAAATCGGAATAAGGTTAAACCACCATCATAATACGGTTGCTAATTTTTTAAACAACCCAATTAGTGATTCTGCCGCGAATGATTCTTGTAAAAGCATTAAGCACCTGATAAGCGGGCTTAAATTAAACGTGTCTGGAAGCACAATCTGCCGAGCTGTCAAAGATGCTCAACATCTAAAACACAGCTAAATCATGTAAGTGTCACTTTGGCACTAACATTATTTGCTAAAGATATTCCTCAGGCACAAAGCTGCGTGTCTTGAGTTTGTTAGGGCAACCATGAGTCGTAACTGTTAAAAGTAATTGAAAAACATCTTGTTCTGCTTTTATGATAACGAAACATTATTTAATAATATGTAATTTTTTCCGATGAAAATATTTTTCATTTAGATGGGCCAGATGGTACTCAATAAAGGGAGTCCTAGTAAGAAGTTCAGATTTAAAAATTTAGTAAAACAAAAACGGTTTAATATATTTCCAAATTTATTTTTTTGTTCGAAAGTACAATCCTCCTGGTTATTTATGGAAAATGATTCCATTCAAATCGGAGCCGCGCCTGGCCTTGGCGTACTCCATTCGGTTAGTCCAAAGGCGTCAAATCACAGCTCCTTATTCGCCAAGAAATGGTGACGTGCATTTCGACTGATAATACGGCCATCGAATTTTTGAGGCAGTTTTGCTATTGAAACGCCCGATGTGTGACATGGTGGACCATATTGCTGGAACCAAAGGTCGTTCAAACCAATATCTTTAAGATATGGTCACAAAAAAGAAATTAACATGTGGTGGTAGTTGATTCCGTTGACCGTAACGGTCGCACCGGCCTCATCTTCGAAGAAATACGGCCCAATAATGCCGCCACGCCACAAGCCGCACCAAACAGTAACACGCGATGGATACATTGGCTGCTTCACATATCCTTGTGGATTTTCCGATCCCCAAATGCGACAATTTTGTTTGTCTACGAACCCACCGAGATGGAAATGCGCATCGTCTGATGATGGTTGAAAAGATGGTTTTTTGAGCAAAATCCTCATCAATTTCGAGTTTGTCGCAGGCCCACACAGCGAATCGATATCGAAGCAGATGGTCACGGGCTTCAATTACAGTACCAATTGAACTTTATAGGGCCACAAGCCAAGATCTTTACTCATAATTCGTTGCATGGAAAACCGGCTGATGTTCATTTCCGATGCACGATGAAGAATTGATGTTCTCCGTCATTGGCGCGCATTTTTGGTCACCGCACATTCACATATTTGCTGAACGAACTAGGTAGCCCGTATCATGCACTTTATGCACAAACTACTTGAAACCGTTGGGTGTGTGTCCCGTGTTTTGACCAAATTTTGTACGACATTTTCTTGCGATTTCGACCCAATTGTCTTACGTCTAATATACTGAGTTTCTGTCAAATAAAGAATAGCATTAGTGTTGCGAGAGCCAAAATAACCTATACGTCAAATCGGAATCGGTTATTGTGGCACCCTTTATTATTGGATGGATCTCATAAAAGAGACAAAGTGCTTTTCTAAGCGGAATTTTGGCGATGGCAGTTTAATGGTATTTTTAGCCTGAAGTGCAAAATCATGGTTTGCAGAACACATACCACTGTTAGATTGGTCTGCTTGTTTGCCAGCCCAAAACTAATTGAAATTTTTCGGAGACTATGAGTTCGAAAATTTTTTAGAGGGTAAATTCGAGACAATAAATGATTTAAAATGAATCATTTATTATATTGATTTTCGTAGTTTTTAAAAAATGGACATGCGACTAGAAACAAAGTAATTTTAAAAAATTTGTTTTTTCCCCAAAGAAACAATTGAATCTCGAAACGGGTTCGTTACACATTGCCGAGTTTTATACTAATCTAATTTTTGGCATTCAAATTTTAAAAACTTTTTTAATCTGTTATTTATATAAAGTTATAAAACGTACTGTACCTTTCAAACATAAAATATAGTTTAAAAAAACAAGACAAGATCAAATAATATGAAATAAAGTTGCTGAGCGTTTCTAACGTTTGTTTGTTAACGCCCGCCTACGTAGGTTTTTCTTTGAAAATGTAAAATATCTTGCTTCTATAAATCCAACAAAAGTATTAAGTACTTAGGCCCTTTTCCAATTACTAACTTATTTGTGTAGACGTACTTATTCAATTAAGTAACACCGCGAGGTGACTTACATATTTGAATAAGTACGTCTACACAGAAATGTCTCCAAAATTGTGTCTGGACTAAATGTAATCATCGTCGAGGAATAAATATATAAGAGAAATCAAATAGTGCAAATTTTATAAGCCAATTTCTCCGAGGTTAATCTTATTTTATAGTTTTGATATATTTATATACACAAATTTAATTTTTGAAACTTACGTATCTTAAAAACATATCGGCATAGCTATTTTATAGTTCACTGTTCTTGTTAGGCTTATACAGATTGCCAATAGTAAAATAGATTAACCTCGGAATGTTTACATGAGTCCTCTTATGTATATTTTGCTGTATGATGTAATACATGCCGTTTTTATTTTCAAACCTATAGTGACAACGATTAACATGCCAAGAATTTTTCTTTCTTCCATATGATAGAAATTGCGTTTTGTATTTTGTTATAACGTCAAAAACAAGTCGGTACAACGAATTGAAACGACTTGACCGACTTATTTAAGGTGGCGCTAAATAAGTTAATTAGTTTCAAATAAGTAAGTAATTGGAAAAGCGCTTTATTACATAAAGAGTCTTCCATTTGTTGGTTTTTAAGCTTAAAAGATATTTATTGTGAGGTGGCAACCCGCAAATTTGTTGACAAATGAAAAGTCAAAACTAAGCCATTTTTAGTCGTGTTCGTTTATTACAACACCATAACGCGTTTTGGTTATTTAAACTTATTACGAAAATGGTTGTGCTGTAAAAAAAAATATTTCCTGAATTACGTGATGATTTTCATCAACATGAACGTCCTACCCTGGAATTTGCAAAAATTGTTGAACGTTTTGATTACGCTGGATCGGTACTCTACGACTTGGCACATGAACACCATCGTCCAGTTCGTACTCGTGAAACAGTAACAGCTGTAAGTGAAAATGTTCCTGAAGAACCAAGCATCTCTTTGAGGCGTCGTTAAGTAGGAGGCGTGCCCAAAATTTGATGAAGTTCATTTACAATATATGATCTTTGGTTTCTACAAGACGGAGCCACATGTCACGTAAGTCGTGAAACACTCGACTTATTGGCAACCAGATATCAGCTATGATTCTTATATTGAGATTGTGCATACCTTACAACAGTAAAGATAACATGTAGCAAGTTTTATTTACAGGAATTATTAAGAAATTAAACTTATTATGAAAGCAATTGTTTGGAGGATTACTAATATATTCAAAAAAAAAAAAAAAATATTATCGGTTGAACCGAATATTCATTAACATTAATGCAAACAAAAAAATTGTCTACTAATGTGATCAAATTTAGCGATCAAATTTAAGTAAGAGTTATGAAATAATTTTTTTTTTTTTAACTATACGTTCGAATCCAATTGGGTATTTGTCCACCATGCGGTGTAGTAATTGTATTGTTGAGGTAGGTCAGTCGAAAATCCCGTTGCAACAACGTACCGGCGTATTCTTACTTATTAGACCAGCTGTTATGCAAGTTCGTTGATCTCATTAATGGTAGACGGGGGAATTCCTCAAATTGACGTCAATTTTGTTTGTTTTCAATTTTACAGATGATATTGTTTTTTTTTAAATATTTTTTTTACAGCGATGATTCACTCAATAAGATTTAAGTATTGGCGGGAAAACATTCGTTGTTTGCCTTATTGCGGCCAATTAATAGTTTTGCATTAACCGTTGCATAAATAGTATGTTGAATCTGCAACTTGTATTAGCCGAAGCTGTTTTTTCACAAGTCTATATATTTAATAGGAATTACAACTTTTATATTATATGGAACCTATTATCTTATTTTATAAAACTTTTATTTTTCTTAAAATAAAAATGAAAAAACTTTTTTTTTGTTTTATAAATAATGATGTAGCACAACCAAAAAAAATAAAAATTCTTGTTCTTTTAAAGCTTAGAATTTACTGATCTTAACTTTTCGAATAATCACCACTTAACTAACTGTTTTTTCTGTTTTTATTTTTTTTTATTTTAATTCATTTTTAATGCTTATACTCAACTGCCTGAACCTCGATCTTCTTTTTTTGTTTTCAAATTTCCAACCCACCCAACTATCCTCTTCTTCCCCCCTCTTTTCTTTCTCATTCTTCTATACTTATCGATTATCGATAAGTACAATATAAAAAAAAAACATAAAAGGGTGATCCTGCATAATCGTTACAGGACAGATTCGAATAAGCAGGCCCGTTAGCCGTTTAACGCATAAAGCAAAAATTCAAAAATTCTTTCATTTAAAAGCAAAATTTCGAATCTGAGTCTATGTTTTTATTTTTATTACTTTGGTATCTTTTGCATAGAAAGTTCCTAAAATTTTACGACTCTCATCCTTGCACACGTAAATCACAGTTTCAATTTTCTGGTGAGTCAATGCTTTGATATATTTAGGGCAACATCGCTTTGGGATGTTGCAATAGGTAAACAGTTTGTCCAGGAGTGTATTTTTCGTATGCTGATTTAGAAGTGAAATGTCTAAAATGCCTTTATACCACAATGAAACAAAAAAAAAATCTCAGTAAAATTTACTGGGAAAAATGTTGCCATGAAAAGTATTGAGTTTCATACTTTTCATGGCAACATTTGTTGTCTTTGTCACTCTAACGTAATTTTAATATGTATACTCTCCTCTTTTCGGTTTCTCAGTACTTTTTACTGAAAAAATATGTTTCATTGTGGAATAAAAGCTTAAATCGTCTCATAACGTTCTCATATTACGCAGTAGTTCGTAAGATTTCCCATTTTAACCAAGTGATATCCGAAAAGCAAAAAGAAGGTTGAGTCGTTTGGTGAATTGTGGAGGGTGCAAGCGATTTCAGCTAAATATTTGTCCCAGGTTTTATGATCTGTTTCGACGTATGGCCTAATCGCAGCTATTACCGATCTGACACGCTCAGATGCATTTGCTTGAGGCGAATACGTCGAGATGCAAATAATGTTTCGCTTAAGGGTGGTTTCGTGATTGCGTTAGAGGTTTTCCGTCGTTTTACAAATTTCGCAAGTTTCTACATAATCGTACACCAGTCTACGAATTCCAGGCCAATAAAATTGTTCACGTATGGGCGAAAATGTCTTACTAATGCCATCATCCGCAGTTAGAGGTACGTCATGAAATTCTTTAATAAGAGATTGGGTCATACTCTGCGGCATCCAGAGCTTGCAGTTAGTAAGATCCGATAAGACAGCAACAAACTTTTATCCGATTTGAATAAGACAGCATCAAACTTTTATCCGATTCTGTCAGACAAAATTTTAAAAGATGGATATTTATCTAGTGACTATTCAATCTTGTCCTTTAGTTGTCTATACTCGAGATCGTTGAAGTCCACCGAAGAGAAGTCGATTGCTGAGTTTAGAGTTACCGTATCGCAAAACATCCGTGAGAGAATCTGGCACTACATTTTCTGAGCCTCGCTGATGTTGAATATTGAAATCGAATGCTTGCAGCTTCAAGCTCTAATGCGCTAATCTACCATTCAAATCATTCTGAGACATCAACCATTTAAAGCTCGAATGGTCAGTTATTATAGTGAACTGGTAACCTTAAATGTTCGGCCGAAACTTTATAACACTTAGCACAGCGGCTAAATATTCAAGTTCTGTCGTACTGTAGTTTGTTTGTGCTTGATTGAGCTTTTTAGACATAAATGGAACCGGTCTTTCATTGCCTTCGTGGTCCTTTTGGAGTAATACGCTTCCCACACCACTTTTCGATGCATCGCAACGAAGCCAAAACGTTAATAGAACTTTCAATTTTTCTAGGGCCACCTGAGCGTCGCTTGTACAAACAAATTTAATCTTTTTCTTTAGCAAGTTTGTTATAGGAGTGGTTAACTGAGCATAGTTTTGTATAAATCTTTGATACCACCCTATCATTCCAAGCAGTCTTCGGGTTTGTTTAACAATAGATGGAGTAGGGAAATTTCTAATTGCTTCTACTTTTTCCTCGTCGGTTTTGATCCCGTCTTCTCCCATTTGTTTCTTGAAAAGGTGGCTTTTAGTAAAGTTTATTGATAGACCGGCCTCAGAAAGGCACTTTGCAACGAGTTGGCGTAATTTAAAATGCTCTTCGGTTGTGAAAGAAGTGATCAAGAGATCGTCCAGATACACAAATATTTGGTGGTGATAACAATGCGGAATGACTTTATCCATCAGACGACACGTCGTCTGAGGGGAATTACACAGGCCGAAGGGCTTGACACAAAACTGGTACAGCGGACGACCATGAACCGTGAACGAGGTTAATAAGCCTTTCGAGAATCCAGGCACAATCGAATTTTATTTGGCTTGCGAATGAGTACAACGAGTGAATATTACGAGCTCTAGCTCTCTTCAATTACCCCTAGGGATACCATTCGATCTAGTTCGCTGCACGTTAGTTCCTGTATCGCCGGTGACACAACATAATACCGCTGTTTAATTTGCGAACTATCACCCACATCTATTTGATGTTCTATTAATTTTGTTCGACCTAACCCATGGTTTTCAAAGGATGGAATGAAGGCCAAATTTTATCAAAGTTAATGGATTAAGCTGGTGCTAGAGTATGTTTATTGCTTTCGCTAATCTTCGAAGGAGGAGTAAGAGAATCTAGAATATAAGGCAAAATTTTGAAAGTATTCCAAAAGTTTATTCCTAAATAACCTTGACCTTGTAAAGAGGGTACTATATAAAATCGAACAGATTTGGTTTTACTATTATATTTCACAGGTAAATCGACAAGACCGATAATTTTATTTTTGGACCCGTCCGCAGTGGATACTTCAGCTGAATTAGATTTATAAAGGGTTTTTATTTTATTTAGAAACTCTAGTGCTCATTGACCTAAAATGCTGATTGAAGCTTCACTATCCATTAAGCCACGAATCGGCAAGCTACTAATTTCAACTAGAGCTAGCCTAACATCATGGTCACTTGCGATGCAAGTTTCGAATAAAATTACGCCAATCGTGCCAATGTTTAATGTTTCTGTTGAGTTCCTTTAGTAGTAGCGTACCTAAGTTGTTGTGAGTGAGCTTTAGATAAAGGCGTCTACGGCAGATAAGTGACTAAAAGGTTTTATTTTGTAATGCTGTTAGCGGTACCGTGGCTAAAATTGAGGTCATTGAACTGCTTTTATTGCAATAAGTCATTAACGATTTTGATGTTCGGATTTTTGAATTTGCAACATACATTATGTGTTTTTACTGCAATATAAAAAGACTAACAGATGGAATCACCCTTTATATTAAAATAATTGGTTTATCGGAAACGTCATTGAAAATAATGAGGAAACAGAGTTTTTATTGATAGCTTGTTCAATTAAATAAATTGAGTAATTTGAATCGTGATTTGTGTCGAGTGTATCGGTATCAATATTTTGATACAATTACTCCGTTGTTCTACACATGAGAATCGAAACTAAAATAATTTTTTTTTGGAATACAATTTGTCAAAAATTTAAAGTTGTAACTATTTTTTAAAGCTAATTTGAATTATTTCTCCTTCAGTACAATTAAGGGCCTATTTACTCAAACACTTTTCACTTTCTAAACAAGTTTTCCAGTTTGTGCAATTCATTGGGAAACCAAAATGATTAAATTATGTGAGCTTTGCAATTGAACGCCGTTTTACTTACTCATCTGACTAAGAGCTGTGAAGTTTTGCCAATCACAACTTCACAAAGTTCAAGATGAAGTTTATCAATTAAATTTCATTTTTATTTTATTATGTCAGTCAATGATAGCAAAGTACCTTAAGATGGCTTTACACGAACCGAGTTTGAGTTGAGTATCGGTATACGAATGCCAAACAGCACCTATTGTTTTCAAATTCTCACAATGAAACGAGCAACCTAATTATATTATTATTTTTTATTTCACAGTATAAATTTGGAAATATTTAGTTAAAAATATGTAACAAATGTTTTTTAACTTAAGTATTTCCAAAGTTTCATCATTTTGGTTTCGTTGCATAATATAAAAATTGTTTTTCGGTGGAATCCGTAAAACACTGATAAGGAGTTACTTAAAGAATGCTATAAAAAATAAATCTTACATATTGTTTCTGTTATGTGTTTTTAAAGAATTAATACCAAAAAATACCGACAGATCACTAGGTCAGAACTACAACCTCCAGTATCTTCAAACAACCTATTATTCTTATAATAATTTCTTATCAACACAAGCAAATAATACACAGAAACAGAACGTACTTTCCCATCTTTAGGTGCTGGTTATCGTGTATATTTTCGAAATTATTATTACAAATATTTTTCTACATTTATATGACATAACCATGCGTGCGAATTTATCACTAATATTTTTATTATAGACATCATAAATACTTCTCATATCGCCCCTCTTATATCTAAACTAAAACATAAAAGCCCTGATAAGATTTATTCTTATAAATATATGCGATTTTATTGACGGTGTGTGAGAGCAATTTAGAATTAATGGAAATTGATTTGTTTTATATTCAACAGGGCGAATGGGCATGGATAAAACCCATAAATAATGGTGAATTCGATATACCATTGGGATGTCGAATAATACGCACACACAAAGGTAAAGTTTTAGTTTGTGATGATGACGGTAAGGAAGTATGGGTGGAAGAACAACAAATTATCAAAGGAATGCACTTAACATCACAACGTGGTGTCGAGGACATGATAACACTGGGCGACCTTCAAGAATATGCGATTTTGAGGAATTTATTCATTCGTTATCGATCGAAAAATATATACGTAAGTACTACTCAAAACACCCTAATTATGTTTACGACATAATGATTTTTCAAAATTTTGCTATTTGTTTACTTTATAAATAGACATACACAGGAACCATGCTTGTCGCCATAAATCCATATGAAATTTTACCGATCTATACAAATAATGAGATATCTCAATATCGCGACAAAAAAGTTGGTGAATGTCCACCGCACATTTTTGCCATTGGCGACTGTGCTTTTCAGCAAATGAAGCAAACGGGTCGCGATCAGTGTATCGTTATTAGTGGTGAATCAGGTGCTGGAAAAACCGAAAGTACAAAACTGATATTACAATATTTGGCGGCTACGAGTGGTAAACATTCATGGATTGAACAACAAATTATCGATGCGAATCCAATTCTAGAAGCGTTTGGTAATGCAAAAACAGTGCGTAACGACAATTCATCGCGTTTCGGAAAATATATCGATATTCATTTTAGTCCTAGTGGCGCTATTGAGGGAGCGAAAATCGATCAATATTTGCTCGAAAAATCACGTATTGTATCGCAGAATAAAGGAGAACGAAATTATCATATTTTTTATTCGATGCTGGCCGGTTTAAATAAAGACGAACTGCGACGGTTGGAGTTGGAAGATCCTTCAAAGTATTATTATCTAACGGGTGGCGAAACATTAACATGTGATGGCCGAAATGATGTAAAAGAATTTGCCGAGGTTCGCGGCGCTATGAAAGTATTAACGTTCGATGATGGTGACGTTTGGGAAATAATGAAGCTTTTAGCCGCAATTTTACATTTAGGTAATGTCAAATACAAAGGAATTATGGTTCAAAATATTGACGCGACAGAAATTAATGATAATGCAAATGCAACGAAAGTTGCTACGTTACTTGGCGTAGCGAAAAGTTTGTTAACCGATTCATTGACGAGAAAAACTATATTTGCACATGGCGAACGCGTTGTTAGTTCGATTTCAAAAGATGTGGCTCTCGAGGCTCGGGACGCTTTTGTAAAAGCAATATATGGAAGAATTTTTATTCGTATCGTAGAAAAAATAAACGACGCTATTTTTAAATCAGCCAACAAGAGTAAAATATCGATTGGAGTTCTCGATATTTTCGGGTTTGAAAATTTTACGATAAACAGCTTTGAGCAATTGTGTATTAATTACGCTAATGAAAACTTGCAACAATTTTTTGTAAAACATATATTCAAGGTAAAAATGTTGATATGTAAAGTTATTAGGCCAAATTACAAATATCATTTATTTATTTACAGATGGAACAAGAAGATTACACAAAAGAAGGAATCAATTGGAAGCATATAGAATTTATTGACAATCAAGAAATACTCGACATGATCGGTCTCAAGTCAATGAACATAATGTCTCTGATCGATGAGGAATCGCGTTTCCCAAAAGGCACTGATTTAACCATGTTGGCCAAATTACACGGTCAGCATGGACAAAAAAAAATCTACATAAAACCGAAGGCTGATCAAACACCAACATTCGCAATCAATCATTTTGCAGGAATTGTAGATTACCGAGTGCCAGGGTTTTTGGAAAAAAATCGCGATTCATTTAGCACCGATTTAAAGGAGCTAGTCACACAATCGTCTAATAAATTTTTGCTTAGTTTATTCGGCGGTGATACACTTGATACTGGAAAAAAATCAGTAACACTATCAACTCAGTTCAGAACATCGCTTGATTCGTTAATGCGGACATTATCAGCTTGCCATCCATTTTTTGTCAGATGTATTAAACCAAATGAATTTAAGAAACCAAATGTAAGAACTTGTTGCAATTTAAATTATTAATTATGTTAATATACCATACAATTTTTTGATAGATTTTTGATCGAGCACTTTGTGTTCGTCAGCTGCGTTATTCTGGTATGATGGAAACTGCTAAAATTCGGAGAGCCGGTTATCCAATTCGTCATTCGTACAAAGAATTTGTTGAAAGATATCGTTATTTAGCGCCGGGGATTCCACCGGCCCATAAAGCCGATTGTCGTGAAGCATCTCGAAAAATTTGTAACCATGTTCTTACCGCGGATTCCGACTATCAATTTGGACATACAAAAATATTTTTGAAAGATTCTCATGACGTACACCTTGAGGAGACTAGAACGCGTGTTTACATCAAACATATTTTAGTAATACAGCGTGGTTTCAGGCGAGTTATTTTTAAGAAATTTATAAAAAAACATCGGGATGCTGCCATTACAATTCAAAAGCATTTCCGTGCACGTGGTTATCGTCAAAATTATCTTACGATGCGAAATGGATTCCGAAGGTTACAGGTCGTTGTGCAGTCTCGACAGTTGGTACACAATTTTGCTGTGCTACGACAATCGGTGGTTATGATTCAAGCGCAATGTCGTGGTTATCTAACGCGACGTAATTTACAAGGAAAACGTACGGCTAAGGCGAAGAAAATGGCAGAATTGCGAGCGATCCGACAAAACGAAGAAAAGGAATTGAAGCGAGCGGGTAACGCGAGGTGGTATGAAATTGCCGAAGATAAATATTTAGAACGAGTAGCTGCTTTATCCAAAGAATTGGCACTAGAAAAGGAAGAACCAGCCAAACCGTTAGATAGGTCACAAATATTCAATGTCGAAGACTACAACAAAGTGGTTGACGATGCATTTGTTTTCCTTCCTGAGGGGCCAATGAGTCCTGAGCCACAACACAAACAATCATCATTTGGTGTAAGCAATTTATTAGTATTTTTTGAGGAAAGGTCTCGTGAAAAGAAAGTCATACCGAAAAAATTATTATCAGCCCCTGTCAACTATTATGAAAATACTAGTTTCCTTCATAATCACGTGGCCCATCGTAACAGTCATTATGTGTCTCGATTTTAACGACATCTTCATTATCATATTGTAAATAAAATAAAATTTCATTTAAATTTAAGCACAAATGATTCATGTGATATAAATTAATTGCATTTGAACTTTTTTTTTACCTTATTTATTCAAGAAACACTAATTGTAAATAATTGCACACATAAAAATACAAAACAAATAATTTATGTATTCACTCATGTTTTATTATACACACAAGCACAGAAAATGTCAAAATGTACACTTCATCCATCATTACTGGGTTTATTATTTTGTACATATTACAACATTCCTAATCTAAACCACCTATCTATCACTTACAGGACGTGTATAAATACCAAAAAATAAAGAAACATCTATCAAATTCTATAACAAACTACAATCAAACTCATTAACCAAAAAAAAAAAATCCACATTCAAGTTATCCATTCATGTGATTTCATATCGATCGCGCGATTTTTATCATTAAATTTACTGGGTGACACACGAGAGTATATCAAGATTTCGTATGTATCTAGTTAAAATTACGTTAAAGTCACAACAAATTAAATCATCGCTCCAATTATGACTGATATAGCCGAGTCCTGGGTAAGTTTATTTTTTAAAATTCATTTTAATTTTATTCAGGGATGTTTCGTTTAAACCAAATTAAATCCCGGTAAGAGCTACTCATTGTTGGGCTTTGACTATTAAAAACCTTAAAATATATTTGGCAGGAAAATATCAAAATTTTGTCACAACATGTCTATTATTAATAAATTCATTTTGGTTTAACATTGTTCCGGATTTCAGAAATACCAGGACTTGAATAGACTTTAGACATCTATATTTAAGGTTAATGTTTATGAGATATTTAACATAAATATTAATTTTGTTTGCTGATATCTTTGATAACTGAATTTTCTTAATTATACATTTACGAGTAAACCAAGAATTTAAATATCTGAAATCGTTCTTAATATCTACCAAAAATTCCTCATACAGTGGCATAATTCCTGCTTTAGCTCGGAATAGGTGAAAATATTTTCATGGCATTTTTATATGGACTGTGTCTTTCGGGCTTATTGGAAATTGGAATTAGTTTGATAATATATTCATACAAAGTATTTCTCATTTAAAATTATTATTACCTGTAAAAATGTTTGGGAACAAAACTTTCTAATTTAACTTTGTTTCAATTTTTTTTACATGAAACTAGTTCCATCAGTAGGTCAGTAAAATACAAGTTAGGGGCCGTATTCTTGAAATCGGTGGAAATTTCCCCAATCTCCGGCTGCTTTAATCATTTCTTCAAATTTGTTTTCACGTTTACTAATATATGTCTCCCTACTAAGGCTGCGGTCCAATTCGTGACTTATTTTGTGAAGACTGACTTATTTGAAACTCTACAATAAACCTCCAGTCGGCGAGACTTATTGTAGACTTGTTTGTCTTTTATGCGAGGCTTGCGCCCAAACTGGTAACTCATCAAAATAATTCTAACAAGTTTCTAATAAGTCTATTCGACAGGAGACTTATTGTAGACTTTCAAATAAGTCAGTCTCCACAAAATAAGTCACGAATTGAACCGCAGTTTAAGGGGATAATTTCGAATCGACTTACCCAGTAGGAATTGTTCCCTTACTATTGGTTCTCATCTGAATGCATCGCAAATATTCGCAAAGGGAAATTTTGGTATCGTGCAGTTGTATTTGTGTGTTATTTTTATTTGAATGTGAATGATTTTGACGTTTTCCGGGCTCAATCGCTTATTAACCACATTAATAAAACTATTTGGCAAGAGATTTTAAGACTACGCAAAGAATAAAATTTCCAAATAATGCCAGAAAAATTAAAAAGTACAAAACATACCAACGACGCAATAAGTTGCACTATAAAAAATATTTATACAATTCTGGGATTAAAATTTAATACATTTAAAACAAAATCCTGTATCAAAAGTGAAATCATAATTATAAAATAGGGATGTTTGCTACTGCAAATTATTATTACCAAAGTTTTGACATAACATATACAAATGTTTGTTTTCAAAATATAAACATGTTGCTGTGTTTAATGCAGTGTTGAAAATTTCCCTGTACAATTTCGGGAAATTTTTAGTGTCATTTTGTAAATGCAAAATTTGCAAAGCAAAAAGTAGTATGCCCGACCTGACTACTTTCGATTGCAAATCGAATATTTTTATACTTATACCGATACGGAATTTTTTTGAATGTGTACTATAAAAATGAGAAATTGAAAATCGATTGCAAATAATTGTATAGCAAGCTCAAATGATAACGCACAGTTAGTAGGAGGACGAAAAAGTTATGTTACTTAATAGAAAAAAGAAAAGAAATTTAAAAAAATGATTAAAGTAGCCGGCGAAAAATTCAAATAATATAGAGAATTTCAAAGCAAATTGTATTCCGGCTGGGGAAATTTCCACCGATTTCAAGAATATGGCCCCAGGACTGAAATTTTGCTCTTTTGGCGAATTTCAGCTAAAAGCGAGAAAAAGTGATTTTGTACTATGCGCCGCGTGCAGACACTTATTATTGCTTTTGTTTATGGTTGATATTGTAATATGTATTTAAATAAGGAAAATACAGGGTCTTAGAATAATAATAATAACAGAACAAATGTATCTATATTCTATAAATTAGACTATCGGTTCAAAAAACTTGTGATTCTTACAGATTTTTCAACTATGAGCAAAAAATTAAAAAAAGAAACCTTTTACGGATTTATCTAAGATCCGTACCATCCGTAGCATATACCAATAAAATAATTTTATGTGTTTAGGTTTATAAAATGATAGATTTAATTTTGTTTTATGTATTTTTACTCAATTATTTCTAATCAAAGAAAATGTGTTTTCATTACCAAAATTACACTGGTTTAATATTTTACACACATTTTTTGTCTATATTTATTATTATTTCGACAAGTAATTCACTGTTCTTCCATTTCTCGCCTTCTCCTTTTGTATATTTGTGCAAAAACGAAAATTAACTTAATTGGACAAAAATACTATGAAACTGTTACTGCTAATAGGGAGTATTTGTGTTTATTCATTCTAAATATTCCGAACGTTCCGAACATGATATATTGGGTATTTTCGTTTATTCATTCCGAACGTTTTAAAATTGTACTTTTATTCATTCTATGTGCTCTATTCTTTTATTCATTCGGAATTTTCAGAACGCATTTTTTTTTTCAATAGATAGAACAAAAAGAATTTTCTTTGCTCAAATGTCAGTTTGTGTGGTTCATGTATTTTTCTTTTTATTAATTATTATTAGTTTTTTTTATATTGAATTTAATAAAAAATTTAATGATTTAAATTGTTAGAAAAAACTATGGCGTTCATAAACTACTACTGTTGCCCTGGGGATATTCCTTGCCTCATCCACAATTTTTCGGGGTTTTCCACAATTATTCTCACTATTATTTTATATGTACGCACAACACCGTAAATATTAAACAACTAAAAAAATGACTGTCAAAAATCTATTCCATTCTTTCATTCTTTCCAAATCGTTTTATTACTATATTCTGTTCTATATTTTAAATTCGCGTGATCAGAGTGTCGATTTTGTACCAAAAATAAGAGCGCGAGCTGGCGAGTTGAACAATTTTTTTCTGTACTATATACACTGTACAATATACAATTTTATATATGTATTGTATTTTTTATCTCATGTGTTTGTCCATTTTGTTCGTCAATTTTGCAAAGGCAAGTAGCAGTTCCACTTGAACCGGTTGAATATTTATGATGATGACGATGACGTATACCTCACGTCTTCTACTCGCTTGCTTTTGAGCAGTGGAACCGATTGTTTACTATGTGATTTGATTTTTCATTTTCTATATATTACGAAACCCCACTTGACACATCAATTAAAAAAAATATATAAACAAAATGACGCGCATGTGCTCAAGCAAACCAATATTAATAAAATAACCACTACTATGTTTTTTCGGTTTGCTCACCTCGCGCTGTAATTTTTGGTACAAAATCAACCTCAGTATTCTATTATTCTTTCTATTCCTTCTTTGGGAAAGAAAAACATTCAGGGCCAATGGGGATTATAATTATATCCCGTTGGTTTATGTTTTTCACGGCTTTATGATAACTTTAGCCGTTTCGTTCCTAATTAGATATATGTAGATCTAATTATTCCTCCTTTTATATCTGCGTTATCCATTTTTTTGTCCAAAAAAGAGACTTTATTGTTTACTAAAAGACACCTTCCGGTAATTTCTTCCACATTTGCTTATTTATACCTAATCTAATTTACTTTTAGGTACCTTTTTATAATATCTCTCAAGAAGCATGATGGTGCGTTAACAATGGCACGTAGAAATGTGCGTTGGAATTGGCTATCCCAAAGCTGAATACCTTAAATAGTGAATATCTTAAGTGAATACCCAATGTTTTGGATGAAATATGAGCAATTTTTATGTAATGCTACTATTCTTCTAAGATAAACTATTAAGTGAAATAAATAAACTGACAATTAAAATGAATTTTTACAAAAGAACGTTTATTAGAACAATATATTTCTTATATAGTTATACAATTCATAAAATAGCTAGTTCGACAGATCTCCGGCTAGATACTTACACTAGATGCGTTTATATTATTTTATAATATTTTCTGTAAATATTAAACTAATTAGTTATATTAAAAAATGAAGTTGAGTGGTTAAAGAAGATTCACTGTTCGGGATAATTTGGAGTGGTGAATTATCTTTAATCACGTTTAAATACATTTTGCTATTAGCTGGCGCAATCAGTGTTTTTAAAAGCAAACTGTACCTATTTTTTTAATTTAATTGAACTTAAAAAAGAAAATGTAGAGAATCATTTAGCTCCATCCTTATATACGTGCGAAATTGTACTTGCTGGGAAATTAAAAAAAAAATCTTTAATCGCTGAAAACGCAATGCTACTGAAGTTCGCATGTTTAATGGAAATTTGGAGTGGGCGAAGTTTGTCCAGTTCGTAAATAGCTGGATGAAATGTTTATGCCCCCAAACCTCTGGACCATACACAATCACATTTAAGCATATTTCATATTTGTACTATAAATAAAGCCCCCAGCTTTTGATTTATTTCACTATGATGCTACATAAAATATGGCCTGATTTTTGGCACAGGTGTTCACTGTTAGTGCCACAACTCAAATTCATTGCCCACTAACACGACAAATTATAAATACGGAATCCAGCTATTTACGAACTGGACAAACTTCACCCACTCCAAATTTCCACTAAACATGCGACCAGCTTTTAATTTATTTCACTATGATGCTACATAAAATATGGCCTGATTTTTGGCACAGGTGTTCACTGTTAGTGCCACAACTCATAATCATTATTCCCTTACACGACAAATTATAAATATTTTACCCAACTATTTACGAATTGCTCTAAATTCACCCAATTCATATTATCTTTTAACATTCGAATTATTTGACATTGATTTTTGAAATTTTTTCGGCGAAACTTTACTGCTATAACTTCAATTACATGTAATTTTCGGCTCATATCAACAGAATTTTTTACTGCCACCTCATACAAAATATGTCGATATTGCAGGTTTTTTTCGGCTAACTTCAGTAGCATGAAAACGCAGCAAGCTAAAGCTAGAAACAGAACAAGAGCGACGACGGCAAGCGTCGACGAATAAATATAAAATATCGCCGCGATATCGCTGTAGCTAACAGAACAAAGGCGTCAGCGTATGCGATAAAAACATCTACAAACGGCATAATCTTCTATGTTTTGACAAACGACGTTGTAGCGTTAGCCTACATATGACGGATAAATGATACCAACTTATATATAAATAAAAAACAGTTAGCAACATTGTTTCGTCGGCGACAAAAATATAAATAGACTATAAATTTATTTCACCGAAAACACCGCCTGCGTCGATGGTTGTGTTTGTATTGCATGTTTTCTGTGTTTTGTAATATGACAGGTGGTTTCGCTCGCCGCCTTCGTTCTTGTTCTGTTTTGAGCTTAAATGATTGTTTATAAATAACGACATGTAAAACTAAATAAATGTCAATGGACCTTTCCACACGTGTGTTCAGCACAACACAGTACAGTGTGTCAATTTTGTACGAAAAACGACAAGCGACAAGAAAATTATTCACACATTTACATATTAAAAGATAAAATCCTAAAAACATAAAATACTACTTCATTCCACCGCTCAAAAGCTAGCGAATAGAAGAGGTGAGTAGACGTCAGTATCAAAAAAATTAAACCGATTCAGCCGGATCTATTTACTTTGGTGCCTACCATCGCAAAAATGACAGATCGGATGCACATATACAAGAGAGGAAAAAACGCAATACAAATATAAAATTGTGTATTCATTATATATGTACACACAATTTTTGCTCACCTCGCCAACTCGCGCTGTCATTTTGTGTACAAATTTGATACACTCATGTTTCACTAACCTACTAGATGCACAAATTTAAAATTTTTGTTGTTTGATGTAAGAGTGTGTTTCAATTGGTTTAAATGCCGCATAAAAAGTTAAAAATTGAGGTGAATAAAAATGTCAAATTTTTTATTTGATGCTTAGTTCACGGAACGGGATTATTTTCGATCGAACTCTTTAGCCAATCAAATCTTTATATTCAACTAAGTCCCGCCCATCTTGATCTCGGTTTAGTTGAAATTTTTCTATCTTTTGAGCAAATAATCTAATTCGTATTGACATAGTAACAAAAATAACCGGAAGTATGAGCAATAATTTTGCTCAAATGTTTGTTGTTGTTTATTTTTGACATTTTTCGAATGAATTTGTTAGGTTATCGCCTTAAATAATTTAATTTAAAGTTATTATATAAAATAAAAGTGAAACAATTAAGTGAAACAATTAGGATGAGAACAACATTTAAGTGAAACAATTAGGATGAGAACCAAAAATTTTATTTTGTTACAACTGTTGATAATTTATATATGATTGATAATTGATAATTTATAAATTGTGATGCGTGTATAAAACCGAATATTGAGTATTTGTAATCCCAGACATACGTTTATTCGATTAAATTAAAATAAAGCCCTATGTAATCCTAGACAAAGCAGTAATTGTAAACAAAAAATACAAAACAACAGAAAACATATCGCCACATCCTCTTAAAAAGTGTCAACACAAAAAAAAACAGTTTTGAGATAAATGCATTTTTTTTTTTAATTGCTAACGCTACTGTGATGATGCTGAGATTATTCATTATTTGCTTTATAATATAAATAGTCAAGTATAGCAATTTAAAGTGCATTTATCACAAAACTGTTTTTTGTGTTATGACATTTTTTTAAAGGATGTGCGATAGACAACCGTAGACAAATTTTTTGAGCAAAAGTTGGTAAAAAAAGCCAGTTTTTTTTCTCATTCCGTGAACACAGTGAAGCAGATAAAATTTATGTATGAGAAACATTTGGCTGACACAAAATAGTTGTTTGTAAACAGAAGTGTGATTTTATTATTATTTTCTACTTTTTTATCTTTTGTACTTTTGTACATTCATAATTACGTTAAATAGCAACCATTCATTTGCCAAAAAATTTTAACCTATTGGAAAATATAAAAAGTTAAAAAAAAATTACCACGAATAAATTCATAACTTTTTATTCGGCATTTAAACCAATTGTAACATACTGTGTGCTGGTAAAACAACAGAAAGTCTCCCAACTCTCAAGCCGCGGTTTTCGAACAAAATCCGTATACAGTGACAATATTCTGGTAATTCCCCGGGAATAAGGAACTGGGGAAAGAATTTATATGTAATTCCTATTTAAATTTTTTTTCCGGCCTGGAGAAAAGAGGAGAAAAGTTTGATGTAAATGTTTATAATTGGGAATAATTTTTCCATATCTAAATTGGCAGGGAAAATTTTTCCCAATTTAATTATGTTTCCCAAAAAATTAACACTAACTTTTTACTCCAGTATGCCAGAAATTTTTTTTCTCGTTTAATTTATTTGTTTAAATTAAAATAACAATGAAAATTTTGCAGTTTAGAATTGTGTTGCCATTGAGTTACTAACTGTATCAACTTATAGTTGTGTGTAGCTGGGTCGGCTCTGACACAACCAACAATCCCACCCTATCACTCGGTTTTATTATATGTAACAAGACAGATTCTGGTTAGTCCTTTGCCGAGAGAGATTATTTTTGGAGAGAGATTTTACATAAAATTTCCTGCATCATGTCTTCGTCATATTACGTTTGGGTTACACGTAGAAGTTTTCATAGAATACGTATCTATTATGGGCAGACAGCTCTTGTTGACAATTTTAAATGTGATCTTGACAAGTGGAAAGGTTTACTTGGCAATTTGATACGTCGTGCGTAATCAGTAAAACTCATAGAAGTAGATTAAATTAAATAGAATGAATGATAGCAGCTGTCAAGTGAGTCAAACTCGGAGGGTAAAAGAGAAAGCATATAAATCAACGGGTCGTATTTAGAATTTGTTCGATCGAAATTAAAAACTACCAAAATTCACAATTATTTTTATTCCAATATTGTACGGATTTATTTTTTTTTATTTTCGGTAAAAAATTGTACTTATAGTATTCCAAAATAAAAAGTAATTATGAAAAGAAAAGCACGTAGAATATGTACGTAGCAATAAGAAAAATGCAACAACCAAAATTTTTTCATTAATTTTTTCTGATTTCTAAATTAAAATATGGATAATTTTATCACAAATCACTTTCCTTTTAACATAATTTTCATTTTATTTTATACAAACACTTATAGATGGTAAGAATTTTTATATGAATTTTTCGATGCTCATTTTGGCAACATTTCACAACACACTTCATTTCAATGTCTCAATCTTCAAAGTTTTGAATGTTTATTAACAAACGATGCACTAATACACGATTCACTAACTGTTTTATAATATTTAATTTAATTTAATTAATAATATCACGATTTTTTAAAAACACAAAATTTAGCGCGTCACTTTTTACAAAAACAAAAAGTTGCTTAGTTGCCTTTTTCTTTGACATATGATACCGCCATATGTATTTTTTATATAACCATCCTGCTCTGACGTGTCTCAAATGAAATAGCAAATTTTATATGGGAAAAAACTTTCAACTCTAAGGGTCTACCTCTATTGTAAAACTATATAAAGCGACAATACGGGTAATAGACAAAGTTTGAATAGATAATTTCAGCTCTTAATAACCTGCTCCTGATAGTCAACAAAAAACCCAGCAAAGAGCTGCCTATTAGTAATAGACCTGTATTATGAAAAAGACATAAGGGCAATTTAAAGATAAAACCTTTAAATAAAAATGCTTTAGTGCATTTCATATGAAAATAATCTCTCTTAATAAATATAAAATTTTGTTTTAAAGAAAGAATAGTTAGGTATATTATTGAGCAACATTTCCGAAATTCCTGATAATTTTTTAGTAAAACATACTTCCGGCCCCCTAAAAATAAACTTGACATCATCAAAACCAAACAGAATCATATTCTATAAGCCGAACTATGATCTGTTATACACGCAGCCAGTAACATATTTTTAACTTCTGTTTTATACGACATATTCTTTACGTACTTTTACTGAATTATTGTATACAACCATACATTTAACAAGGTTCTAAGTGGTCACATACAACTTGGTTGTACCACTATAATGACTAAATTTTTAATAATTAGTTGTATGTATGTTACAATTGAGGAAAATATATTAAAAACCGACTGATTCAAAATGACTTTTAGTTTTATTTCAGTTTTGCATTTTTACAAATACAAAATAACATAAATATATTCCAATAAAAACATTAATAATAATAAAATACTTAATATAATGACACAATCTTATTTCATAACAACATTTATTTTAACATTTTTTGTAAATTCAAAATGATATTGGGTGGCATTGGCTTTTTAATGGCGTTTGTTGGGTGGGTCATGTCACTTACTGCTTTGTTATGCAACTATCTCGGTTCATATCTCTTTTTCTGCATGCCCACACAATTGTGTGGGTGCGGCAAAATAATCATGTCAAAAATTTATTTTTGTTTGTGTATTGAACCAACTTACACATTTGTGTATTCCTTTTAATCGTCCGAAAACCACACACTATAACTATCCTCATAATTGTGTTGGTTGTATTTCAAATCAACCGAAATTTTCTATTTAAAACGCCATTACATACTATATTTTTCTATTCACACATTTGTGTGGTTTGGACTTAAATTGAGCCAATTTTTTTTTCTTGTTTTTGGTAGAAAAAGGGATATTGATAATTTTTGTAATCTGACAACACCATTGAATAGAAAAACCTCAAATTAGTGGTTACACATGTATAACTCATTTTTCTAAAAAATGTCACATAGAACCTTGTTATTCTGAGCTCGCGAAATGTTGGCGTGGCTATACATAACATTCTGTTTCAAACTATTTCGGTCTCTGTTGATTGTATAAATAAAAACTAGCACCCGATCAAATGTTATTGTACATATTTGATTTCTATTGGTACGCAAAGAATACTTATTCTTCTGTAACAGAAGTGCAGAATATGATGCGTGTTTAACCGCTCAGAATCTACTTCAATATAAGCCCTGCTCAAACTCTCATTGACATACCTACTTAAAAAATCTAACAAAGAGAGCGTTGGTTACACTCACAATGCAACGTAAATTTGAATTTTTTTTTTTTAAGTTTTCTTTTATTTCTGCACCAACACATTTATGCTTAGTTACATATTTTAAAAAAAATACTATGGAGAAAAATTACCAATACATCTTTAGTTAGTTATTGTTTATTTCATATATGTGGAGTTAGCAGGACTTATATTTAAGTAGATTCTAAGATTATGATTCATTGTGCCCTTTTCACACGTGTATTGAACACAACACATCAAACTATTAAATATGTTCCAGTTCTCACATAACAGGTCTATTATTGATAGGCAGCTCTTTGCTGAATTTTTTATTCACTATCAGGAGCAGGCTACCTGTATTGTCGCATTGTTTAAAATTGTCAACAAAACCTGTCTGTCAATAATAGGTCCTATGAGAACTTCTACGTAAAACCTAAACGTAAAATGATGAAGGCATGATGTAGGAAATTACATGTAAAAATATCTCTCCAAAAATAATCTCGCTTTATTTGATTGTTTGGAGTGTTCAACAAAGGATTAACCAGAATTTACCTTGTTACATATAATAAAACCCATGAATAGGGTGGAATTGTTTGTTGTGCCAGAGTCACGTAGTTACACACACCTACAAGTCGATGCAGTTAGTAATAACGCAATGACAACACAACTCTAAACTACAAAATTTTCATTATTAATTTGATATTTTGACAGCTTTACAATGATATCCTAACTAGTGATTAGTAAATTTAATTTAAACAATACATCAAAATTTTATTTCTACAAACTAAAATGCGGAAAATTGTTAAAAATTTGAAATTCCTGAAAAACTACGTATTGCTATATACGAAATCCTAATAAATCAAAGCGGCTTATGCTGTGTGCCTCAGGTCTTTTTTTGACTAAATTATGCAACGAACGTTACAAACGAAAAGTCTCCTCGCGAGGTAACTTTTCAATTTAGTTTTCAACTGTCAAAGGTTATGATATTTATTTATATTTACCCGGCAACAATTTTTGCGTGACACTTTTTTTTTATTTTAAAAATTTCGTAGTTTAAAAAAACATTTGCAAATAATGCAACTTCCATATCATCTTCCATTGTTTTAATTTAATTTAATATTTCCTTTATCCGCTAAAAGTCGACAATTTAGTATTTCGAATAGTCAGGCACAGCTAGCTTTGCTGCTGTTACCCACCTATGAATTTTTATTGTGAATTACTGAACAATTTAGTTTACTCCATAATTTAGTTGAAAAAATCGACATGAGGCTGCTGCGTGCCATAAACATAATTGTTGGATATTTGTTACCTTAACTATAGATGATTCTATTTAGAGACCGCACACGTTAAAAATGATCCACCTGATGATATTATATTTAATTACTTAATATTCCAGCTACTTCATCAACAGAGTTGTCTTGAAATCTTAGAAATTGACGATAAAATATGTTAATGAAAATATTTATGTATTTGCTAATTATTACAAATAATTCAATATTAGTAACTTTGATCTTTTCCACCTCTCTCTCCCTCTCCTGTCACCCATTGAATAATCACCAAAACCTTGAACGCTGCAAAAAACTGCCATTTAGTTTACTAACAACAATAATGGTTAGAGCAGCGAATTATAACAAGAGGGCAGAACATCTTAGTTTTCACGCGATTTGATGCATTGACCCCCATCAAATTAGAAAAAGCATGACATTCTTTGGGAAACCTCTAAATAAAAATGAGTTAGAGCCCATCTTTTGGGTAATTGTATTAATTAACCTGCCACAAATCAAACAATATGCTGAAAAGAACAACATGATAATACAAGTTTATCTATGTATCGTAAACCTATTTATTTTACACAGAGCACAAAACACATTTAATTCAATTGCGAGTACTTTGGAAAAATTGGAAATATGAAATTAACTATATCCACCTGTTCTAAACTTCCAAAATCTAAAACTGGTTGCAAAATAAAGTTTTTACAATCATTTTTAAAATAAATGTTTAATGTATCATTTTCAGCGGATCCCTGCTCAACTTATTTTGAATTCAAAGCATGCTGTACACTGTTGAAATATTTGGGGATGTCGGTGTTGGTTTTTCCAAAACTTGATACAAACAATAATGGTATGACGGGATGGCATATGTAGAGAAGCTAATTTGAACAATGCTTCAATTTGTAATTGCTAATAATTTGAACACCAAGCAGACGACTTGAATGTGAAAAAGTATGTGGTTTTTACCACATCTGTTGTGACTTCTTGAATTTAATGTTGAAATTTGTATGTTTTGATATCAATTACATGTTTTATTTCAATTTTGGTTGTCTGGACTGGCCTACATATATAGTTCCAATTTGTGCTAAAGATCATCTAGTTTATTTTTATTTGAGCCATTTGTTTCTTGTAGGCCATTTTAAATTATGATAATCGTTTAACTAATTGAATTATTTTAAAACCATGTTTTTGGAAGAAGTGCTGAAGTTTGGATTAAACTAGTTGAAGGATTCTAGCAGCGGGATAAATGTAGAATTCTGCTCGATGGTTTTGGCGATACATTTCTATTAAACAGCACAGTTTTCAATATTTTTAACAACAGCTATACCTGCTGGTCAAATGGAATAACAAATCTCACATAAATAATTTTCATAATTTAAGATGGTGAGGCTTCACTGTTTAAATTATTAAAGTCATCTATCGCGATTAGTCTGCTACTACAATAATTACAACTGGTAAAATTTATAAATGACTTTTGTCCACGTCATATTATTCACATTATAGTCACCTACACACACTAGATTATTTCACTTTCGATAGGTCACACTGAAGTAATATCTCTCTGGGTGTAGTTCAAAATTCTCTATTTTGTTCCAATTTCAATTAAGGACCAAGTTAATTTCAAAACTCGTTTCATTTGCAGTTAGCTTAGTAATCAATTTAATCCTACCTTCTCTAAATACTGTTGAATAGTTTTCTTCTTGAGTAAATCATGCTTGCTTTATTAGGGTCGAACTGTTGCCTTGGCGCATGTTCCTTGGCTTCTTATAACAACAGTAAACAAAATTTTAACACTGACTTAAAGGCTTAAATCACTCAAACAGCTCATCAATGGATTTTATTTCAAAAATAAATTAAACACAAATGTTTTTTTCATTTATTATTCTATTTTGGTTTTGTTCCAACTTACCCTTTTAGCTGCTTAAAAATGATAGATTTTGATTAATGTTTTCGTGAACCGCGCCTATGACAAAGCCTCATATTTAAAATCATTACTTACTCAACTTAAGAGTATTTTTATTGCTTAATAGCTGCAATTCATCAAGATGACAACGAAAATTTCGTAGTTCGGTTTGATGACAATCCTTGATCCATTTGACCTAAAAAACAAAGAATAAATACAATAAACCAAGTATTCTAATAATATCTTAAAATTCAGATGAATTGATAATATTGGATTAAAGGTGTTGGTGAATTACATTACATAAACACAAACTACATTTATTGTGTTTAAGATAGTTTTCAAAGAATAATCATCAACTGAACCAAATCGCAAGGAGATGTTATTTTTATATTTCTAGATATCAGTGAGGTCACTTAGCCAATTTACGGAAGAAAGATGAATTATTACTGTTTATTATAACCCACTTTTACACTAATTTGTAATACAAAACCGCTCTGCTTACCGAAATGAAAACTAGAAATGATTTTAATTATACAAATGTAAACTCATTGCCACCAAAAACACATTTCTTATCACCAGTTCATATCAACCCCGGTTTAGTGTTGTTGTAGTTAATCATCAGAAAGTTATTTTATCGTATTTCCATTAATCACACTGGCTTATAAAATATATGTACATGTATGTGGGCTTAACTATTTTATTACTGTATTTATTACTAATTAATGTATTTCCAAAACGTTAATGAAATTTTATTAAGTCTGAGGTTTCAATTTGAATAATTTAATTTTTAAAATTATCTATAGGGAATGTTAAATGAGCTAACGCAACCCGACGACTCTATAGCGGTGCCCTATAAAAAGAAACCACGTGAGGATTATTCTGATTATGATTTTTATAAATTTGCCGCCACATATTTTTCCAACAATAATTCCGCCCAGTTTAGTAAGCGTCAACTTAAGGCATCACTTTTAGATTTACCATTGCCCAGCGATGAAATTGCATCGCAAGCGATATGGATAACAATTTTGCGTTTCATGGGTGATATGGCCGAGGCAAAATACGAAAATGATGAATCGGAAATGAAAAAAACGCCTGTTATGCAAAAATTGAATGCCACGTTAGGTCGCTCGTTCGCAAAATCACAAGAGTATAATAAACAGTATAATAATTTGTCAAATGAAGACCGACAAAAATTAATTAATCGCACGCTTAAACGCAAAACAAAATTGCCCGAAGAGTTAAAACAATTTATGGAGAATGACCAAGAGATTTCTGCATATCAAGAATGGCTAAATACGAGAAGCACAAATTTAGAGAAACTTCATTTTATCATTGGCCATGGAATATTACGACCAGTTTTACGCGATGAAATATTCTGTCAAATTTTGAAACAATTAACAAACAATCCTACAGCGGTGTCTCACGCCAAAGGATGGATATTGTTATCATTGTGTATCGGATGTTTCCCGCCATCGGAGAAACTGTTTAAGTATTTAATGGAATTTATCCGTCGAGGACCGGAACTGTATGCACCCTATATAGAAAATAGACTTGCTAGAACGGTTGCAAATGGGCCAAGAACCCAACCACCATCTTGGCTTGAATTAGCCTCGACCAAAACCAAACAGAATATAAAACTAACCCTGTTCCTGATGGATAGTACAAATCATATAATTGAAGTTGACTCTGCTTCCACAGCGGAGGAAATTTGCTACCAACTAGCAAAAAAAATCCAGTTAAATGATCCTTTCGGCTTTTCAATCTACATAACGCTATATGATAAGGTAATGTCACTTGGTGGTGGGCGTGAACATATCATGGATGCCATATCGAATTGTGAGCAGTACGCCAAAGAACAAGGTGGTTCGGAAAAAAATCCACCCTACAGGTTAGTATTTCGCAAGGAAATATTTACACCGTGGTATAATCCGTCCGATGATACGGTAGGGACCGACTTAATATACCGCCAAATAACCCGAGGTGTTAACTTCGGCGAATACCGTTGTACGTCGGAAAAAGATATTTCGATGTTGGCAGCTTTACAATATTTCGTTGAATTTGGAAATAAGTTCGATATCAAATTACTCCAAAAATCTCTTCCAGATTTTATTCCAAAAGATTTATTATCTTCGGGAGATTCAGCCATGATAAAGTGGGAGAAACACGTGCAAGACGCATTCAAAAAGAGTAAAAATATTCAAAATAATGTCTCATCTCAAATTGCAAAAGAAGATGTTGTTATATTTGCACACTATTCGTGGACCATGTTGTTCTCTCGATTCTATGAAGGAGTCCAAATCGATGGACCTAAACTTCCAGCGCAAACCGTTATTATAGCAGTGAACAGCTCTGGAGTGTTCTTTGTAAATGAGAAGGAACAAGTGCTGCTTGAACTGTCTTACCCTGAAATTATGGAGGTGTCATATGTTGACAATGAAGATTCAAGTTTAACCACAGTTCATATAAATACAATACAAAAAAATGATTTCGGATTTAAAAGTTTTGATGGCCAAGAATTGTCAAAATTGATTGAGTTCATGTTGAATGGTTTGAAACAACATTCCACATATGCTGTGGCAATTCAAGATTTTAGAAGTGAAGAAAATACCGAAAATTGCCTCGACCTAAAGAAAGGTGATTTGATTGAATTAAATGATGAATATAATGGTGGTAAACTGATGTTAAATGAAACTCCTTGGGGTTATGGTACTGCCAACGGTAAAAGTGGGGAGTTCCCCACAGAAGCTATATACGTTCTTCCAACAATGCGACCACCTACTAAAGAAGTGTTGCGCTTATTCAAACTAGAGCGATCGGTGCAACCAAAAGTACGGAAAGCTATGTATAACACACTTCAACGCAGAAAGATGCACACGTTGAAAAGATTTGGAACAGAAAACTTTAGAGAAAGCATGATGTAAGTACATTTTATGGAACTACTGTATCATATTTAGATAATTTTCTGTTTTTTTCTTCAGGGTTTCATCATCGCAAACATTGAATTCTATCCGACGAACTCAATCCGAGGAGTTATGGAGTCATACACGGGATCCTATCAAAGCTCCATTATTACAACGACTACAAAAAGATTCAGAGTTGTTCAATCAAGCAGTTGCCTGTTTCACATACATTTTGAAATACATGGGTGAACTGCCAAAGGGAAAAGTTGCCATAAATACTGATTTAATATTTGAACCGGCCATGAAAAACGATTTAGTAAAAGAGGAAATGTATTGTCAAATTATGCGGCAATTAACCGAAAACCCGATAAGTGCAAGTGAAGAAAGAGGCTGGGATTTAATGTATTTAGCAACAGGATGTATGATCCCATCTACAATACTACAAAAAGAGTTGATAGAATTTTTAAAGACCCGTAAACATCCGCTTGCTCTAGAATCACTAAATCGTCTACACAAAACTATTAAGCAGGGAGAAAGGAAACATCCACCATATATAATCGAAGTGGACGCTATCCGCAAACGTGTCATGAAAATCTATCATCGCATCTATTTCCCTAATGACACGGACGAAGCATTTGAGGTCGACTCACAAACGAGGGCCAAAGATCTCATTCAAAGCATAACAAAACGTCTTGACTTGAAATCAAACGAAGGCTTTAGTTTATTTGTTAAAATTACCGATAAAGCGTTTTCGGTGCCTGAAAATCATTTCCTGTTTGATTTTATATACGAACTTGTTGATTGGATGAAACAAACCCTGCCATCACGTGTAGCAGCAGAAAACCAAATTCAAGCTCAATACCAAATATTCTTTATGAAAAAATTATGGATTAATATACAGCCGGGCAAAGATGAAAATGCCGACGAAATATTTTACTATCATCAAGAGGTGCCAAAATTATTGAATGGGTATTACAAATTGAGTAAAAACGATGCGGTTAAAGTGGGAGCTTTAATTTATCGGGTTCAAGTCGGCGAGGAAGGTGCCAATCTACAGAAAATACAAGAAAATTTGAACTATCTGATCCCCGAAGATATGATAAAACTTGCGAAACCTGAAGAGTGGCGCAAGAATATTATAGTCGCATACACAGATCAAAAGGGAATGACGAGTGAACAAGCAAAACACGAATTTTTGAAATTCATCCAACAATATGAAATGTTTGGATCGACATTCTTTGTGGTAAAACAGGCAACCGATAATAATTTACCAGAAACAATTTTGATAGCAATTAATAGAAATGGATTTAGTATCATCGATCCAGTTAGAAAAGTGAGTTGTGTAGTTAATTTCCTTTTAAATTTTCATTTCCAACAATTTGTTTTTTATATTCTGTAGGACACTCTTATGCATTATAAATTCTCCGAGTTGAATTTCTGGACCTCAGGCAACACCTATTTCCACATACGATTTGGTAACATGATGGGCTCATCGAAATTACTGTGCGAAACTACACAAGGCTATAAAATGGATGATTTGCTTGCATCTTATATTAATTATTTAAAATCGAACGCATTGAATTACTAATGAATTTCTAAAATTAAACCTATCTTATGTATTTATGTACTTTTATGTGTAAAAAATGTATGTAATAATGTAATCCGTCTATATCTAAATATATTTGCATATTTATAAAAATATTCGTGATCGCATAAATTTGTTTCAACAATGTTTTTGGATCCCCCTTTTTGCGGAGCCATTTTAAATGCATTGTAGAGTACCAGACACTAATGCTTGCTTGATACGCCATCAAATTTATGTCAACAGTTTCTTTCTTTGCTGAACAATAGTATAATGTTCATAAATGGTTCTTGACATTTAGAGGTTTAAAGCAATAGCTGTATTTTATTGAGACAATTACAACAACCCCACCAAGCAAAAACTAAAGCATTTTAAAATTTTGCTTTAGCTATAAAGATAATGCTGATTTTCATTAGTTGAAATTGCTGAATAGCGCTGAAACAACTAAAGTAAAAATGCTTTATTTCTTACCAAAATACAGCTAATCTTAGGCACATTCGATTGAACTGATTTAACTGAATAATCTGAGTTAACTGAGGTAAACTGATGTGATATATTCAGCTAACTCAGATTATTCAGTTAAATCAGTTCAATCGAATGTGCCTCTTAAATGCATATTTTAAAAGTAATAATCACGTCGATTATAGAATCTGCGGGAGCGAATCGATTGCGGATTGGAAAATGCATATAAATAAAATGGGCAACAATTGCTCTCAATCAAAGCAGCCAAGGAAATTTGTATTGATTTCCATACAAATCATTTTTTATGACTCCCCGTACAAACGCAATAAAAAAACGAATCTAAAACAAATTTTACTTACTAACTGTATGAAAATCCATAAAAATTTCTATGATACCTTGATTTAAAATTTTGTTTTGTATTTTTTTGATATGCATTTTCCAATCGTCTATCGATTCGCTCCCGCGGATTCTATAATCAACAAGTATAATGTTTTTTTAAAATGAAATTTATATAATCACTTTGGACGGCAGTCCAAATGAGTGACGAAAGCACCTACTGTGCTGTAAGTCGAACTCGTATATATACAGCTAGTTTCGAACTTTTTCCCTTTGAGGTCGCCAGGTTCATGTTATATATCATTGGAAAGGTCTTGAAAAGTAAACCCAAATATTGTATAAAAGCATGAATTTCTACCATCATTGAGTGGAGATATGACCTTCTGAAAATTGCCCCAAAAAATCAGTTTTCCGGGTATAACTGCCCCAAAAAGTACCCCAATTATTTTTTAACTAGCAAATTATGATTGTAGATGTCAATACCAATTCAACGATACCTCAAACGTCCAAAACGGATGATTTTGACTAAAGTTATGATATTTTTAAATTTTTCTATGACGTCACCAAATAATCTTGCTTTGGTATATATGTTTGTCCGTACTTTTTTCATTTTCATCTCATATTTTCAGGGTTTCTAGCACTTAAAAATCTAAGCAACTTTTGTTCCACAACTTTTTGATTTGGCCGCCGTGTTGGCCGCGGCCGGCCTCTGAACGGCCATTTTTGGCCATTCTGGCCACGCCCACAGCACTGAACCTATTTGACGTACCCCGGACATATGTATATCGTTAGAAAGGTATTGACGCCACCTACCAAATAGAATACAAAAGAATTAAAAAATTAGGGTGGAGGGTCATTTTGGCCAAAAAACTGAAAAATGCCAAATCGGCCGGCCACATTCGGCCAAATTGCTAAAAAATTAGCCCAACACTTTTAGTTCATATTTTCAGGATTATTAGTCACAAACCTCACCTACAATATGACATCAACTGTTTGTCCCAGAAAACTCGTATATTTTATATATTGACCTCCATAACTTAAAAGCCACCCTAATTTTTTGCAAAATTTTATTTTTAGCTCAAATGCACCCTAATATCAGTCCGTTGCGGTTCATAATGATAGTGAATCAACGTATTATAATGAAATAAATATAAATACATCATATTATTATCATTGCTAAGAGAATTTTTACCAGTGACCCTTTTTTCATAACAAAAAAAATGAAAAAACTGACAAATTGATGTGATCGAAAAAATCACCAAATACATTGAACATTTGACAGTCTCCTTGCATAAAATCGATATTTTTTTAATCTTTATGATGATTTCTTTACAAAATAGATCTTATCTCCCCTCCCATTACATGAAGGTGGAATATCAGCGATAGGTTAGTTACGATTAATTTTTGTTTCCAACTAACACACTAAAATATGTATATTTTATTGTACTGTTTAAGGAATCAAAAATGAATGGTAGCCGCATGCAGTTAGTGGCAAAACAGCAAGAAACATGCAAAAAAAATTGTTGAATTACACAATCGAATTTCTACCACAAACACATGCATCTGGTCTAAATTTTTACTACTCTGTAACATACACTAAAAACTAAACTACAAATATTCAGCCGATAGCCTACGAGAACCGGGTGTTTAATAAGATCACAACTGGCTTGACCTGTTTATGGCATGTGGTAAAGGATTCTGAAATAAAATCTACTAAGAGACTACAAAATGAAGTTTCAATCTTCGTTCAATTGCGTGCAAAATAAAGAAATAGAATCGTCTGCCACACACCAGAACGTAGGCTATCGTGCTAAATATAATAAAAAAAACTACCTATCTGAACCTAATGATGTGACCTGACCCTACTTTTCAACATAAAAAAGATAATATAATTCTTTACTATTTCGAGGCCAAGAGCATGGTGAGATGACGTCATCATCTGCTCACTTTCCAAACATAAATCGTATTGAACTATTAGTCAATAGAAACAATTTTGTTTTATTGTTTTTCTATTTTTTTATTGTAACAGTTTCGTTCTATTATTTTACGTTCTATTGTGCCTCATACACAGACGCAGGCCACTAGAGTGACGAATATCGAGAGAAGAAGAACGAATCATGCACACTCCGTAACACACAGCCGACAGCTGTGTGAATGTATGCGTAACTCGTTCTTCGCGAAACGAACAAACATTAAGCCCTGAACAAAGTCTGAAACGCAGATACCAATATTCAACAAACTACAGAAGATTGTATTGGTTACACTAACAATCCCATGTTAATTTTTTTCTCTCACACCACTACTTATTAATCTAGTGCGCACTTACGATGTACACATATATTCTAATACAACTATCTATAGTGTAGTTTTTTCTGTATTTGTTGCATTAGCATGGCTTTATATTGTTGTTGGTTTTGGTCATTTCAATGCCGCGCGTCTGTCTATGAGGCACAATAACACGTAGCGGCCACTTGTGTGCTATCGTGTGTGTGTGTGAACTCAAAGTCGAAGTCAAAACGACTGACAACAATAAAACGAATCGCAATTCAATTCATTTTCAATTTGCCATGGCAAAATCATTGATATCAAATAAAAAACCTCTTAACGAGGTAAATGTTCGAGTGACGAAAACCGAATTCAATTCACAAAATTTCTGATATCATATTGGTGCCGAAAAAAAACAATTGTATTCGATTTGTCAACGATTTTTCGGAATGTTAGTGCATTCGGCGTGTTTGTTTACATTTTTCTTTCTAGCTGTCAAAAACAACAACTTGTCAACGATTTTTCGGAATGTTAAACAACAACGCGCTGAATGCACTAACATTCCGAAAAATCGTTCGCAAATCGAATACAATTGTTTTTTTTTCGGCACCAATTTGATATCAGAAATTTTGTAAATTGAATTCGGCTTTCGTCACTCGAACATTTACCTCGTTAAGAGGTTTTTTATTTGATATTATATTACTACTGATTTACAAATCTTTTGTTTTGCAATAAGCGTTCGATGTTCTAGGCCGGAATTTTATTAATTTTATACAACATGTGCTTTCCAACCAATTAATTTAAATATAATTTTTAATACAAATTTAAAAAAAAATGTCAATTATAAAAAATTACACAATCGAACAATTCACAATATTTCTATCCTCTAGATCAGCATTTCTTAACGGGGACCATACGTTCAGAACCACCATTATCACCTAGATGAACCACCATTATCCAGTGATTACACTTAGAAAAATAAAAACTATTTTACAACAAAAATTAAATAAAAATATAAAAAGAAAATTACCCAACTTTAAAATTACAGAATTTTATAAATAAATATTAGAAATAATGTACATTGAAATTTGCGGACTATTAAGGTTAATCACCATATATTTAATTTTAAATAATAACCGTTTTTATAACCGTTTTGGTTTTGATATGTGTTCCATACGTTTTTATGAATTATTTAAAAATTCCAAATAACCACCACAATAACTTTCAATTAACTATTACAATAATTATTAAAGAATATGTTATTCCAAAAGTCAAACTCTTAAAATGAAAACAATACCCAGATTCTATTCTAATATACAAGTTGGTTGCAATTGTAATTATCATTTGAATGATTGCCCTGTTATGTTGTAGCAAACTAAGACAACAAACCAAAATAACAGAAATGCAGTTTAAATTCGTAATATGCTACTTTTGAATCAAAATATGATAATCTCAATACTCTGCCAAAAAATCAATTATGTAACAATAATTTTCGAACAGTAGCACGGAAGTAACAGGTCGCCCGATAAGTATGTTAACCTATTTTGTTCTCATTCTAATTTCGCACAGTTTATTTGAAAATGAATAAATCAGGTCATCCAATTACAAACGCATGGAAATTTAAAGTAAATCTATCTACAAAAACAAAAAATAAATTTAAACGGTACACCAACACCTGAAAAATGACGAAAATACCAATCCCAAAACAACATTAATAATCGCCTGTAAATATCGGTAAAGTAGATTCGTAGAAATAGCCAGCCAATAAAATGTCGATGAAGCAGACAAAGAATTGTGATGATAAAAAATATTTTTGTCAAAAGCCGTATTTTCTTGAGAAATAAAACTTTTTTGCTTTAGCTGAATCAGCGCTATTCAGCTATTGCAACTAATGCAAATCTGCATTATCATTCAGCCAAAGCAAAATTCTAAAATGCTTTAGTTTTTGCTTTAGCCATGGTGGTGTTGTTGTAATTGTCTCAAGAAAATACACTGAAAATCAATCAAAAATGTTTTTTTGATTGATCAGAGCCTCCTAAATGTAAGTGCCGTAAGATTCCGCCATTTGTTTAATGAGCTTTTTGTTATTTTTCATACCAATCAGTGTATTTTTATATTTTTTTAGAAGTTTTTTGTAGATAAAAACATAAATGCTTCGTTTGAATTTTCAATTTGTATGGTTACATATTATGTCGAGCTAACGTAAAAACATTTAAATTAGTCTAACGCCGAAATTACACTATAAAAAATCGTTGACAAATGTGTTTTATAACACGTTTTTTTCAATTTTCTTTGATAGTGTAATATGCATGTTTTTAAAACCTCTGCAGGTAAATTTGATAAATTTGTATAAATTTTTGACATTTGCTTATTCAAAATGGCGACCAATTACAATTGAACTGCAAAAACTACAAAAACATTAACATTAGGGAATTTTGCTAGAAAGCGAAATGTGTCCATTAGACTGTCTTCCACACTTATTTAATTTCGAAAGTGTGTTTCCTGTCGTTTAATTAACAGCGAAATTTTGTGAACAATAAAATTAAATAAATTGTCATGTCATCTTAAATATTTTATGTAGCAGGTCATGTCCTCGGGTCTGCAGCTCCTTTAATAAATGTCGATGGACGTCTTTTAAATCCCGTCTCGACACCCAGGATTTCACCCAGATTTTTTTTTCTGTTTCTAGCGATATACCTACATTATAATAGAAGCGCTTAATGTTGCTCCAGACGCTGCTCGTTGTTGTTCCATTTTTACTGAAGCTTGAGGAAAATGTTGATAAAAACTTTTATGTAGTGTAATTTTCAAAAATTATTTGATCACAATTGTTAAAAAAAAAATAATACAAATATTTTCTAAAACTCCTTTGTCAAAAATCGTTTATAGTGTAATTCCGCCTAACATATTTTTTTGTAGAAACAAGAATTTGTTTATATGTGTATGTAAAGAAAATAAGAAATTAGTATAGAGTGTTTCTCCAAAAATTACAGCATTATTTTTCCAAAACAAACGTTCGTTAAAATATGCTTTTGGAGTAGCAATGTATGTATAATGTGGGGGTTATTGCGTTTTGGATTCTATTTCAACATTGTTGATGTACAAACTTCGAAAACTGTTTTTTCGTTACTTGTCTCATCCTGTAGTAAATATAAACAAAAAACAGAGCTTCATATAATAAAAACATTGTCTATTTATAAAACTTTTCGCAATTACTAAACGAATCAACAGATATCGCCAAGTATAAATTTAGAAAACGATAGCGAAAAAAATTTGCCAAAATGTTTGTTTAGAAAATTTAACAATTCATTATGTATACTGCGTGGTTCAATAGATTATGAAAATCTCCTGGAAAACAGAATTACGCAACAAGACCGAATGGGATTAAAAACAACAAAATATGTATTGGAAAAATTTTGACTTTTTTCTATTATTATTGTTTTACAGCGTGCAGCAACTATGATGGTGAATGTTTTGCGACGGAAAATTTATTTACGCCAGCCGCTCATAAAAATTATAATTTTTTTGAGTTTTATTAATTATGTTAAATTAGGATATTAAGGATTTCGCGCTTAACTTAATAATGGTTTATTTTCGTAAATAGTTGCGTAATTGTTTTTTTCTTTTTTGTAATTTCAAGTAAATTTATTATAGAGTCATCTGTAAACCGATTTTGAAATTACATAAAACTCAGTTTTGCAATGGAATAAAATAAATTTTCTACGTTTTGTTGTTTTTTGTAATTGTGTTTAATTAAAAAATAAACGATGTCAACACGATGTTGTATACATTTCGTAAATAAATTTTGATGAAAATTTTATATTATATGAATAATAATTATTGTTTCTAACATACATGGTGATTCACAAAATTTCGTTTCTGCTCACGTTTTCTCTTTAAGTTTGTTATAAATATGATCGTTTAGATTGCTATTAAATCCATCGTTCATCTCTAAAATTCTGATGTGCATGGGACCAGAATTTACAAAAGAAGTTAAATTCTTATAAAACTAAATTTTAAAATGGATGTAAGAGAAATCTGCGGCATCACCATTTATTAACTTATTTTACTAACTTGCACAACTAAATGGTATGCTCATTTTTATTGAAAATTAATATATTTAAGCTCCGCTTTAGTTTAAATTTAATAATTCAATACTACACTATGTGTTTGTTGAATATTTTATTAAAAATATGAAATTAAAATTTAAATGATTTGTTTGAACTTTGAACTTTGGAAGCAGCAACACCTACATAATAAAATAAATTTGTACACATATTTTATACTTTTTACATTGCATTTTTTATTTTATAATTGCAACATCTACAATATTTCAAAGTGAATAAGCTTGGCCACCATTATACTCCGCACAATATACGTGTTTATTTGCGAGCGTTCATATTTCCTAACTATTCACTTTGAACAAATAAAAATATTATCTACTATTCCTCGAATACGTAGACAATGGTGAGATTTGTTGAGATTTGGTGAGATTTGTTTAATTTTTTATTCATAAATTTATGCTCAAAAGTTTTCCAATTACCACGGTAGTAACTCAACAGTAACTCAATAAAAGCTTCCCCTCTATTTAAAGCTCTTATTTTAATATTACGACTCTTTAAAATCTAGATGGCTCTGATATTATTCAAAATGCTTTTTTTTATTAAATTCATTAAAACTATAATACAATACGATTTTATTACTGAGAAAACTCGTTGGAATATATCAGCTGCGTTTTTTTGGAAACAATCGAGTAGAGTTCGCGATAGCTATTTTCAAATTTGTCCAATTCAAAATTGAAAATTTAATTATTTTAAACTAAATAATTTAGATTTAATAGGAATCAATGTATAAAGGATGAAACACACCAAGCAGCAGCAGCGAGCAGCCAATTTAAATATTGGCTTATTTGCTTATGTAATGATACAAAATCATAGTTTGGGCGTATATATACGTATTTCCAATAAAAGAAATCAAATATTTTGTAATTTTAATAGAAAAATTTAAATTTAAAAATATTATGTTGAATGAAGTTTCATCTAACGATGTATTAAAATTACAAAATATTTGATTTCTTTTATTGGAAATAAGTATATTTACACCCAAACTATGATTTTGTATCATTACATAAGCAAATAAGCCAATATTTAAATTTGCTGCTCGCTGCTGCTGCTTGGTGTGTTTTATCCTTAACATGTATAAAAGTTGTATGGTTTTTTGTAATATCGCTGTTCTGTATAGTTCTCAACTACTCCGTTATTATACAGCAGAACAACGATATTACAAGAAAACCATACAACTTTTATTATGGATTTTTTTGGTTATACATTGATTCCTATTAAATCTAAACTCGATTGTTTAAAAATAAACACAGCTGATCAAGGAAAACTTGAAAAATTCAAAAAATTAAACATTTAAAATGTCATGGCTGACAAGTAGTTCAAATGTAAGGTCTTAGTAATAGTTATCTCTAGAAAACAGTTTAGGTCACATTACATGTTTGAAGCCTGTGCAAACTCGGCGGAATATACATACATACAAAATTAGAAAATTTCTAGAAATTGAACGTTTAACGTGTCATGCTGGAAAACGATTTAAATTAAAAGTCTTGGTAGTGGGTACTTTTGGAACAAATTTCAGGTCACTTTTCATGTGGAAATCCTGAGAAAATTCGTTTGCATATATCACAAATACAAAATTTGAAATTTTTAAAAATTTAACGTTATAAATGTCATGGCTGGAGAATGATTCATACGAAAGGTCTTAGTGGCAGTTAAATCTAGAAAATATTTCAGGACACATTTCTTGATGAAAGTCTAGGAAAACTCGTTTGGTCTTGGTGATAATTACTTCTGGAAAAAGTTCCAAGTCACTTTTCAAGCGGAAAGCCTGGGAAAACAGGTTTGATTATATCATATACTTTTAAAGTTAGCCGACTCTCCCTAATCGAAAAATGTCGATACTGCAGATTTGGTTGTAACAACTAAAATGTACCAGCCGACAAATGTCGATGATACAGATTCGGCTTTAATAACTTAAGTTTATCAAGCAAAAATGTCGATAATGTATATTCAAAAAACAACGTATATTATTCGCTTGTAACAGTCGGCAAAGCAGATTCGTATAAATATCCAACCGGAAATGTCGATAAAGCCGATAAATAATGTGTTAAAAAGTAATTTCTTTTTAAATCAAAAAAGTTTATTTTGGTTCGTCAACGTCTATTATTCAAAATTAAACTTTTTTATTAAATGCATTAAAACTGTAATTAAAAAACTATTTTAATACTGACAATACTCAATGGCAAATATCAAGCAAAACTTCAAAAATTCCAGGTCAATTTTCAAGTGAAGAGTCGGAAAATTTGTATAAATAGATCGCACACAAAAATCTTGAAAATTTCTAAAAATTGACCGTTTAAAGTGTCATGGCTGGAAATAGATTCAAATGAAAAGTCTTATTGATGCTCACACTTGCAAAAAATTTCAGATCGATTTCCAAGTCCGGGAAAACTCGATTGAATATATCGCACACACAAAATTTGAAAATTTCTTAAAATTGACCGTTTGTGCCATGACTGGAAATAGATTCAAATGAAAGGTCTTACTGATGCTCACACGTGAATAAAATTTCAGGTCATGTGAAGAGTCCGCAAAAATTTATGTTGACACATATGACAGCCATGACACTTTAAACGGTCAATTTTTAGAAATTTTCAGATTTTGTGTGTGCGATATATTTAATCGAGTTTTCCTAGACTCCGAACATGGAAATTATCCTGATAGTTTTTCCAGGTGTGAGCATCAATAAGACCTTTCATTTGAATCTTTTTAAAACCATGACACTTTCAACGTTCAATTTTTAGAAATTTTTCCAAACTTCCAACAAGGAAATCGACCTGAAATTTTTTCCAGGTGTGAGCATCATTAAGACCTTTTATTTGAAACTATTTTCACCCATGACACTTTAAAGTAAACGGTAAATTTTTAGAATTTTTCAAATGTTGTGTGTGCGATGCGATATATTCAATCAAGCTTTCCCGTACTCTACACATGAAAATTGACCAGACGTTTTTAAATGATAATTATTAGATGGCACTTCATTTAAAATATTCACCAAACCTTGTAACTATAGATGTATTTCACGTCTTACAGCATTTAGAGAAATTTGATTTGGTATATTAGTTTTAATTGTTTCGAATGAAAATTTCTTATTTTAAATTTTTTAAATGGTTTTTAGGAAGAACAAAATAAAAATTTCTAATATAAATATTTACTTTCCGGCTCTGCATTATCGAAAGTTTTCAGATGGGATGTTACCGACAAAAATCGGCCGTCATTTTCGTTTTATTAGTTTGAATCTGCATTATCGAATTTTTTTCGGCTGGAGTCGGCTAACTTTAATAGGGTAATCATACATTCAAAATTTGAAAATTTCTAAAAATTTAACGTTTAGAGTGTCATGACTGAAGATTGATTCAAATGCTATGCATTGGTGATATAGACCTCTGCAAACATTTCAAATGGAAGGTCTTATGCTGAAAACAGATGTGCAGATTTTCTGCATGCAGCACCGCATGCAGATCTGCACGTAAAACACATGAGCATAATTATTTGACACTTGTGTGCGGCATTTTTTATTTAGAGTTAAAGCAAGCTATCAACTTTTTGTCACACAGATAAATATTTTTGCAATTGAAATGTCTTGTATCGTATAAAAATTGTTTTTTTTTATAAATTCTGTAATTTTCTCCTCCATCTTGACAAAATTTAGTGTGAAAAGGGGAAAATATCAAACAATATCGCATGAAGTTGCCGACGATTTTTAGTTTTATTTTTTTCATGTTGTCAACACCGACGGATGCGCAGTCAAATTAGAAATAGAGACGACGTGCAGAATTCTGCATGACATGCGTCGTACATGTATTTTAACCCGTATACACTAGTGTATTCTAATTTTGATGCATGCAGAATTCTGCACATGTGTTTCCAGCATTAAGCTATAACCAGCGAGTCTGTAAGAGTCAGTAACGAAACCTTACAGAATTTAACGAGAACATTTTATTACAGAATATTTGACAGTTTGACCAGCGAATCAGTAACACGATTATTATTATCAATTGAATTTGTAAATGTCAATCTGCAAAATTACAAATTAACCACACCACGATTTTCGTCAAAAATGAATCTACTTGAGAAAATTGAACAGCTTCTTACCCTATTTGAAGGGCTAGGGGCAAAAAATAAAAAAATCGGTCCTGTGTGGTACGAAAAATAAATAGGCGAAGAGACAGATTACTATGTATGTAACATGTATGTAGATTATACTATGTATATAACTACGAGTATTTAGAGGTATATGTACATAATATATTTAAGGTAACGATTTTATAAATTAAAAATTGTCAACAGAAATTTTTTATCCACACTCGCATGACATGTGAGGTTTTCAACATGCTGATGGAGCTTGTGCAGCCACAAATGTAACACATATCAACATACCGCCATTTCAAATATACAATTTTGACGTTTCCTTCAGTTTGGGCGATAGTTTTCACTCTTGTTACAGATTGCTAAGTGACAATTAAAATTTAACGAAACTGAACGAAAAGTACTTTGAATTCGCTGCTTAAATCGCTGCTTGGTGCTTAAATTTCTTACAGAGTCGCTGGTTATAGCTTTAGTGATGGTCACACCTGGAAAATATTTAAGGTCAATTTTCATGTGGGGAGTCCGGGAAGATTTGTTTGAATATATCGCACACACCAAATTTGAAAATTTGATTGAATTTCATTTGAGTCCGGGAAGATTTGTTTGAATATATCGCACACACCAAATTTGAAAATTTGATTGAATTTCATTTGACTAGAAATATTCCATTTGCCTCCGATAGCAAGCAAAGTATAGTGGAATATTAAAACGCACTTATTAAGGGAACGAGGAAACGAAAAACAATTAAAATTGCATTAAAATAGTTCTTGTTGAATATGCTAGTATCATCACTTCAGGCCATTAGAGATCAGAAGGCTCATTTATAAATTGTCTGAAATTGCAATAATTTCACGATTACGCGTTTTAAAATATTACCATTTTATTATATAAAATATATCGCATGGAATAATAATTTAACATTTAATGTTATTTATTTTGAGTGAAATTAATTTTCCCAATTCAGTAAAACGGGATTTGAAAATCATAATAAAAAAATCCCACTAAGCTGGAAGTCATTTATAGTTAATATACACTTTTTATTAAACACTTGTTTTTTATTTCGCAAAATTCTGCGAAATAAAAAACAAGTGTTTAATAAAATGTGTTTATTAAGTATTAGTGTGTTTCGCCAAATGCCTACGGCAAATAGCGTAAAAACCATTTACAGTTATTTAATTTAATTAAAATTTCTCGTTGGACTTATACAATTTGAATGATTATCTTCCAAGATCCGGGTTCGTTGCCAACTATTTTTCACTTACGCAACTTTTTTGTTATCGATATTTAATTAAAAAATATATTATTAATAATATCTTTAGCAAGACATAATTACTCGACTATGCTCCGAAATATATGCAGTCGCGTTTGCGTTAGGTTAGGTTTCATTGGTTGACACTTAAGCCATTTTTGGCCCATTATGATACCACGCATTACACCTATTCACCTACTCACACAACAACAGTATACATATTGCAAGCTCCATGTCAACCTGTACATTGACATATAGACCGTGGGTCGGACCTTAATTCTGCACTCCATCAGAAGGTCTTAGTTGTGTTTATTAACATCAACGATTGTAATCGTTGATGAAAATTCGATTTGCACCTAGCGTCTGATGGGATTCGAATCCAGTACCTCCCGGTCTAAGTGCCGAAACTTTAAACACTGCACCACTTGTCCGGTCGCGTTTGCGTTAACGAACTGTAAATTTGGCACGTTTGTTTTATGTTACGCAATTCTTCGGATTACTGCACGAATACTGTACAATTCATGTTTGTTTACAACTTAATAAAAACGTATGTACAAAATATAAATAGAGAAATGATACCTGTTAGAACAAAATGACCATGAGATGCAAATTTCCCCTTCTCCAGATTATACTCTCAAATAAATTTACCGAGAACTGTCCCCACTCCGCAAGACCGATCTTCCAAAATAATGTTTTTAAAAACCAATTTAAAGCAAACCGAAAAAAAATATATTTATTTATTAAATAACAGCGAGACGTAAAGCATCTAAAAAATTTCTGTGTTGTTAAGTGATAAATAATTATTGTGTGGCAAAAAGTATCTCTATACTTAGTTAGTTACAAAAAATATTAGGCGACCATAATCATGAAGTCGCTTAAAAGTTTTTCAAGTATTTTCATAATTGCAATTTTATTTGTGAATATAATTAAAACAGAGGATGAAGTAGTGCTATCGACAACGACGAGTGTAGTGGCTACATCAAGTGAATCGAGTGTTCAACAAAGGTTTGTACATTTTCATAAATTGTTCGATTCGAATTTGGTATAAAGTTTGCTAATAATTGCTATAATTATTTGCTTATTTATGGACAGTAAAAAAGATTGCGATTTGTGTTTTGTTGCATGCAAACGACTTTGTCTTCTCTATTTTATGTTATTTATACAAAATATATATTTTTTATTGTATTTCGGCTTAAAGTGAACTTTCTGAAAACTGAAAACTTGTTATTCTACTTAGCTCGGGCAGGTAAATAATCGTGTAACTTCTATCTCTTCTATAATGAGAAACAACAACATAGGTATAAAAATAAAATAATCATAAATAAATTATCCGATTGTTGAAGATGTACCTGGGAGACCTTCCGAACACGATTTTTTATTTTATTCTTAAATAGACGACAATGAAAAAGCCGCCTATGCATGATTACGTCAGGAATATTGTCAATATAACATTGTACAAAAGCAATGAATCAGTATTTAATTTTTTATCTGTTTTTACAAAATAAGAAATATTAAGTTTCGATGTAAGATAATGTAATTTACCTATACATATGGTACAGTGTATGTATGAATAGTTAGTGTAAACTATATGGTGAAATTTTAAGTATTAAAACACACTTGCTTATATGTATAGTTGAAATAGCTTGACTGTTAATACCAAATTGATAACATATTGAACTTTAGATATGTTTTTAAATAAATTAATCGGTCTATTTTTCGTCTCGTTGGTCCATCTACAAACCGTGCTGTACGTGTTATATTCATCGTGACGAACAGAATATGATTAACATTGAAAGAAAAAATAGAAAAAACGCGAATATCAAATGCGATTGGCCATAATTTGCTGTGTTGTTTCCATCTCTTGTAAATTTGATCAGGCCTGGCTTCATTTACGTAATCAATGTTTCTTTGAATATTATATGACATACAATGTGACTGACCTTTCCATATGAAGACGCCTCTGTGAATTTTTATTTGAAAACTCTGTCGTATTCTAATTCATCGCATCTGTCTCATTTGATTCCCCTAGCATAGGCGATCATTAATAGTTAACAGATAAATAAATGATAATAAATTCAAGTTTATATAATCTTGAAAATAACCTCATAAAATATCAAAACTGATTTCAAATAAATACAAAAACCTAAAGATTATTTGTCATCAATTAATAAAGATTAAAAAATCAAATACCAGAAGTTTATTCTGTAAAACTCTATAGTTCCACAATTCGATTAATTGAAGTACCTCAATATTTCAACTTCAATCCCTATAATAACTAGTTTAAGTTAATTTATCGAAATCTTAATCATCTATTATTCGGAAAATCAGAACCAAATATAATCACATACAGGTATTAATATTAATAATTAATTCTTAAAACCGTATCCTAAAAATAATAAAACCGAATATATTATTAACTACAAAGTTTACGATCCAAAGCTTTTATTACGAAATGCTGCATATTCATGTGTTGCTTATTCCAAGTAAATTAATTTTGTTTGTAAACAAATATTTAAGTTATTTATAGCCAATCAAAACTCGTTTATATTGGTTCGTTTTCTAGCCATAAAGTAAGTTTATCGTGTGCGTCTTTTAAGATTTTGTATATTTGCAAAAATTAGCAATACTAATTAATGATAATATTGAATATAAAACTTGTTTAGCAACTTGTTGGATGATGACACTGACTCGGTGAATCCTCTTAATTTAGAATACCAGCATGTGTAATACAATTAGCAATAACATATTCTTAATATGTTATGTCTTTAGTTCAAAATGCAACTAAAATACAGCAGTCTCATCTAATTAGTATATTCATATTAGTAGTGGTTGGTTTAAAACGGCTTTAACATGCAAATTTGAATATGCGAAAATGCCGAATTTATACAAAAAAAAACACTAATCAAGCTTTATTTATGTGAAAGTTTCAGCAAAAATGATGTTGCGCTTTTACGGATTGTTGAGAGTTTAGTAAAAGGATTTCTGATAGTTTATTCGATAGTTTTGAAGAGTAATGATTGAAAACTTTCACCATAAACTGTTTAGTATTGATCGACCAATAGTTATACTACATACTTGAAAAAATTTATGTTTATACTGTACAATAATAATCCTTTGTGGTATATCTTACCAATGCTAACCGCCTATATTGGTTAGTGTCTGACTAAAAATACGTTTTTCTGATTTATTCAAAATATTTGATACTGATTAAAAGTGTTTTTAAGATCTGTCAAGTCTAATCGATTTAAAATTGTACGTGGCGGATAAAAAAATCGTTATATAGATGACGTCATTAATATTAAATACGTGTATAATTGAGAAATCGCTACAATACAATACACTCTGGATCGTTCTTTATCAAGTTCTATTGACGAAGTGGAAATTTATACTAGGTAGTCTCGTAAGATCTGAGAACTGTGAATTAATTATATGAATAAAAATTATAAATATAAGGTATAAATATTTATGCTTATATGTATATAAAAACTGTAACGATTAACGTTGGACGAAATTGGCCCTTAAAATTTACACTACTTGAAACCTCCTATGTACTCGTATATATTTTCCTTAATGTCTATACAAAATGTATTTTGTCTAATGCCTTACCAGTACCACCTGTTAAAGGTATTTTCAAATAAAACAAAGACGATGCCACTTGTGTGGCACTATTCTGGTGAGGGAATTGGGAAAAGAATTTATATGCAATTTTCATTTAAAAAAAAAATTCTGGCACACTGAGGTAAAAAGTAAAACAAAATTTATTCGAGAATAATTTTCCCTGCCAATTTAGGTATTGAAAAATTATTCCCAATTTATAAATATTTACATTAAACTTTTCTCCTCAGTATAAGGAGGGCCGGAAAAAAAATATTTTAACAGAAATTACATATAAATTCTTTCCCCAGTGTCCTATTGGGGAATAACCAGAATAGTGCCAATGGAGAGAATATAAAATGAAAAAGTTCTAATTATATGAAAATTTCGTTAAAATTTTGTCCATAAAAGAAATTAAAATGTCAAGAAATAAAAATGTATTGCCATCTCAGTGTAATGTAGCCATTATCATAATTCTTCTTCGAATTTATGAACATGAACTGCTATATAAATTTACAATATCTAAACCCATGTCTAAATGTGACTTTATATTAACCTGCGTCAAATTTCTCTGCACAAATTTTTTTTATGATTTGATCTTTGCAATATCTTGTTAAGGTTAGCCGAAAGATTCCAGCCGAAAGATAATGCAGATAGTGTCTTTGCTATCCCAGCCGAAAAAATATACGATATGATTTTTCGATAAAGCTGTCAATAGATTCTATATAATCCGCTCCTACGTGCGGCACGCTGTGCGACATGTTTGCTGATCCCGGCTCCTACCTCCCCCGAAGTTCAAATCTAAAGCCCCTCGGAGGGCTAAGCGGGGGGGGGGGGGGGGGCGCAGCGACGTCCCGCGTGCCCGTGAGAGTTGTCGAAACCGTTAGCCTATACAATTATTGCATTTGTCTAGTTAGTGTTTTAGCTGGGATAGCAGAGACACTATCTACATTATCTTTTGGCTGGAAACTTTCGGCTAACTTTAACAGTATCTTTGCAATCTATTCTAGGACCGAATTACTCCCAACTCTTTTGTGGTTCGTTTTTCACGTTCTGCCTTACCCATTGCTTGTCAAATCGAGGACGTACGGCTATAGGTCCGATTTACATAACCATTTCCACATTGCATAGCTCCATGCCAGCCTATAGTACTTGCATGAAGATGGGTCGGCCCACGAGTTGTGCACTCCGACAGGGGTCATAATTGTATTCATTTCAATCGCCAATCGTAATTGGATGATGAAAAATCATCCCAGCACCTCCCTCCCGATCCAAACGCCAAATCTTTTACCACTATGCCGTTTGGTCGGCACAATTGCACAAATTTGACTATTGAACTAACTTCAATAGTTTTGACTTAGAGTATTGAATTGAAAGATAGTAAAAACAACTAATCAAAATATTTTATTTTGTAAACCAACTCCCTTTTATATTTTATTTCTTCCCAGGGATGCCAAATCACAAAAAATCGATAATCGGCATGATTTATCATTATTATTATTATTGCCGGTATTCTGAAGAAAAAAACTTAATTAAAAATATTTATAGTTACAGTGTAGATTTTACCATATCGGAACTGGCAAACGTTCAAAACAGAAAGAAATTGTACTTTATATTGCTCGATGTGAATTATTATAGTTGATTTTCAGTCGACCAACCGCAAGTACTTGTGAGCAGTTAGGTTTGTGTATTTGCTCAATGAAAATAAGTAGATCCTAGATACAAGTAGTTCCGCCAAATTTTCCCACTAGGCGAATCGGTTGTTAAGCGGCCACAACAATCAAATATTAAATTTAACATTACGTGTATGTGTCGTCAGTTTTACTTAAGTACTCACACTAGCGGTTGGTAGACTGATAATGTATAAAAATTAAACATTTCTATTTACACTGTGTCCGAAATCAGTGACAAATACGTTTTTGCCGTAATTATTGACATTTGTTTGAAAAAATTTCGCCTCCACAATCGTTTTACAATCTTGCTGCCGAATGCCATTGAATTTGTGGGGTAGAAACATAGCTCGCAGTGCTCTAAATATTTAACTCCAAGATGAAAGCAAAATATCTAAATATATTGCATTACAAATTGGTTTGAACTGAGATTTTTCTACAATATTTCGCTTATTTGACTTTTGGAAACCAAAACGGGAAACTGTACAATAAAGCATAGCTCACATCAATCAAAAAACATAGCTTAAGTGTGCAACTCGTCTGTCCATATTAAATAATGTAATTAAAATTTTTTCGGCTTTTAGACAAAATATTATTTCTTATATCTAATAACATTCACAAATTCAAAATGTTTACGGCTTTTTTTAAGTCATTGAAAATAAAGAGGCCATTTACTCACAATATATTTACGACAAAAGTAGAAAATTGGCTCCCCACCCTCAGAGACCGAGGAATTTTGTCTAAAAAGCCGAAAAAATCATAAATAATATCAAATACATTTTTCTGTACCTATCTGTCAATAATTTTTTCACAAAAAGACTAGTAGGCTTTTAAAAACACTTCTCGACGGCCGATGATAAAGTCGATGATAAAGCAAAAGACACAAAATTAAATTTCACCGAATCGCTTTCGACCTTTTAAACTCCGCCTAGTTAGCAACACGTCCTACGCTAACCAACTGTATTGGTTTATACGCGAAAACGCCTCGTTTTTTTATATTTCACCTGATGAAGGGCACTTTACTTTAAAAGGCTGAATTCGGTTTCTTTATTTTAACTTAAATGACGTCAATATCAGTGTCCATTAGTAAATTAATTATTTAGCTTGTGCTTTACGTTACTTTAATCGTATAAACGTATTTTTTCAAACATAAATTATGTATTTACATATAAATTACATGTCAATACAAAACACCTAATAAAATAAATTTTCATATGCAAGCTGTGCAAATATAAGTAATCGTAATTTTCTGTTTATTGAAATAATTGAAAAATTTTCTAAAGTTCTGATGTATCAACGATCATGTGGTATTCGTCGTTCACATATGCCTTTTAGGTATTCAGCCTAAAGCATTCAGCCTCAGCATTGAAATATTTTTGTAATTGAAATTTTGTATGTGATAAAAGTTCACATGGGATTATATTTTTACATTAAAAACATTAAATTTTCTTGCTTTAGTTTTATGACTTGGGTTTTTAATTTCGGTTTCAGTTTTGACTTAGCTTAGACGTTTTCGCATTGTTATTGCACTTAAAACCCCAGACTGAAAAACTATTTGTAATATAATTTGCGAACAAACTGTTGAATACTGAAAGTGAGAACAAAAAGTTACAGAACTAAACAGGAAATTATGTCAAAATTAATTATCTTCAGAAACCGGTTAGCAATACAGTTGTGTCACGCTCAGCTCATTCTATTTTTAGGCAGATGGGTTTTTTTTTGCTAAATTACATAATAATTACTCGTATCTTAATGAATGTCAAAGGCTATCTATCATCCATGTTTATTTAATTTAATTTTGTTCTTTAAAAAAACCCGTAATGAATAATCATCTCTTTTTCCAAAGAAAATAATTATTACAACAATTAAATTTAAGTTCACCCGCAAACTATAATTCTCGTTAAAATTGCCGTGTATAATTGCGTATTGTACGGTGAATCACAATTTATTTTCACAACGCTTTCTGGCTTTGCTAAGGTATGTCCAATTTTATCGAATAGTGTGAATCTTTTCTGAAATGTTCTAGCCAATTATTTAGGTAGGTAGGTATCACAAATCACATCTAAACATTAATTTTTATTAAATTTACATCCCGATGATGTTAATGATAATCACAGGGTTTTAAGCCAATTACAATTAGGTATACATTTTATTTGCCTCAATTTTATGGTTTTTTTTTTGCTTTCGCAATAATTTTTATTGTTGTGATCATTACAAATAGATTTTATTTAATAGATTTTAGAATTTGTTGGAAATACTCGTATACATTCACACAACTTTTACAATACAAAATTCACGTGTTTCATAATTTATGCACTGTTGAACTTTTGGGTTAACAATTATACTTATATAGGGTTTTCCAATAAGAATGATATGATTTTTAAGTGACGTTTCTGCTATTTATAATATGTCATGATCTGTCATTTTTTGTTTCATTGTATTAAGTAATGTTTACAATTTCATCATGGTGAGATATACGCAAGAACAAAGTTTACAAATTATTTCGTTTTATTATCAAAATAATCGTTCTCCAATTGCAACTTTTCGTGCGCTTTTGCCATTTTATAGTCGTTATAATCATCGTGCAAGTGTGCTCGCTATTCGTCGAATTGTTGAAAATTTTGAGCGTACATTTTCTTTACATAATGTTCAAGTGCCAATAAGACAAAGAAACGCTCGAAATAATGCAAATATTGCTGCCGTTCAGGCAAGTATTGCTGAAGACCGCAATTTGTCGATTCCAAGACGTTCTCAAGAATTGGGACTGTCTCAAACCACAACCTGGCGGATTTTGAGAATGGATTTGGGTTTGCATTTGTATAAAATTGTTCTCACTCAAGAACTGAAGCCATTGGACCACCGTAAACGTCATGAATTTGCTGATTTTGCCTTGGAACAACTTGAAAACGATAACGATTTTTTTAAGAAAATCATCTTCTCCGATGAGGCTCACTTTCATCTGAGTGGTGCGGTAAATAAGCAAAACTGTCGATTCTGGTGTGAAGAAAATCCACAAATTATTCATGAAAAACCATTACATTCACCTAAATTGACAGTTTGGTCTGGTGGAATCATCGGTCCGTATTTTTTTCGAAATGAAGCTGGTAACACCGTTACTATCAATGGAGATCGGTATAGATCGATGATAACCAATTTTTTATGGCCGAAATTGGAAGAAGTTGATCTTAACAACATTTGGTTCCAACAAGACGGGGCTACGTGCCACACAGCAAGTGCAACAATTGAATTATTGCGAGAAAAGTTTGGAGATTCGATTATTTCAAGAAATTGTGATATTGAATGGCCTACAAGAAGTTGTGATTTAACACCATTAGACTATTTCTTGTGGGGTTATTTGAAGTCATTGGTCTTTAGTAATAAACCAAACTCTCTTCAAGCTGTACAAGTCAATATTAATGTGCTATTCATGACATACGACTTGATTTAGTGGAAACTGTGCTCGAAAATTGGGATCATCGAATTCGTTCCTGCAGAAGAAGTCGTGGAGGCCATTTGATTGACGTTTTATTCAGAACTTAATTGTATCGATTGTACTTCACATTAAATAAAAAACATTTCAATTTCCTTAACAATTAGTGTGTGTTTTTTTAAAGAAATCATATCACTCTTTTTGGAAAACCCCATATGTTTCAGTAATATGTTTGAACTAAACAAATATTGTATAATAGGCATAAATTCTTAGAAGTGTCTCCTTAGTTGGAGTTCATCTACGACATATTTCGGTCGTGGAGGCTAATTTAACTGTTAATTGTAAATTTTGTTTCTGAAGGTTATTTTATTTTATGTATTGTTCAAACGGATAATTTTATTGTATGTTGTTGGTTCAATCTATTTCGATTCCGAGGATAGTTTAATTTATTTTTATTTCAAGCTCTCCTATAATTTAGGTAAGAGTAACACAGATGACGGTCTACCTTCGTATTAGCTTCATTCGAATTGTCATATCAATTGCCATTATTATTGTATGTGTTCTGATGACTTACTATATTTTCCCATAAAGTAATAGGCGTATATCTTCGTCTACCTTCAACGGATCGATCGAAGTAAAAACTTGATTTCTCCTCTAGATTTTAGCAGAAAGGGGCTATTTACAGTCCAAGTAATCAGTTTAATTAGAAACAGCATCAATTAATTAGATATCAGTACCATTATACTACAAAGCTGCTAGAGGCGTTTTAAGTGAGTCAGTTCATAAACGAAATAGATTAAAACATTTGAAAAAACCGTGAATTACATTGAAACGATGAGTAATTTTTATTACGTCATACTTTAAGCAATATAAGCACTATACACACAACATGCTTTTGCTCATAAATAAAATTCGTCTGCGAAACAAACACGTTAACATAAAAACACAAGCTAGACTGCAGACAACGGAAATAGAGATAATCGATAGAATGAAACAATTATCTAAATCACCGGCTATAGTCCGCGGGTTGTATGAAAAAAAAAAAGTTAATTTTTCCGAAAATTTAAAGGTGCGGGGGTACAAATATTTTTGCGATTCGAAAAGTGGTTATACAACGAGTGTGGGTTATACGAAAGAAATTATTATATTTAACGTATTTTGACGGGCCATCTCTAAAATCAAACTACATACTTTCATTTTTTGTATTAAATGGGATCTTTCCAATTTTTAACGTCCATTATACTAAGCTTGATTACAATCAAATCATAACAAAACTACACCACCTACATCAATTAAACTACACAACCTTATTAGTATTGCAACATCTAATTTAAATTCCACAAGCAGGAATTGAGTGAATTTTCTGATTCATAAGAAAAAAAACTCAAATCGTATTATTTAAATCCACGATACCAAAAGAAAAATACAAAGATACGATAATTCGCGTTGGACGCTACTCACAAACAACAACAGAAATATTCGTGACGAAACACTTCACTAACTCCTACCCATTTTGATAATTTGATGGCGCATTATGATTTTACTTAAAAAACTCTTGTTATGTATTTACAGTTACTACACAATAGTGGGTGCCGCAACATTCCGAGCCAATTCAGAATATCACATTTCAATTTCATTGCTCACTGCAAGCCAACCTGCCGAAATTCGTGTCGGTATTCGAGGAAATATTACCGACACAAATCAGGCGTATGACAATTACAAACTTGCAACTGTACAACCAGGTGCCACCGAGGTGATTCCACTACAAATCGAAAGTATTTTACCTGGTGAATATCAATTCTATGCTCGAGGCATAAGCGGCATTGAATTAGACCAAGAGACTGGAATCAATTACAACAATAAAGAATTCAGCGTCTTTGTCCAAACAGATAAATCTGTCTACAAGCCAGGAGATAATGTACAGTTTCGAGTTATATTTTTAGATGCTAATTTGAAAGGAGTCGGTTTAGGCGGCAAAACCATCGAGGTATTCATTAATGTGAGTAGACTACACTTATAAAAATTTTCAGATACCTACAATTAATAAATTTATTCTTTGTATATTTAGGACGCTAGCTCAAACCGTATTAAACAGTGGAAAAACGCTAAATTAGTTAAAGGTGTATTCTCCGGGGAACTTCAACTGTCAGAAGATCCTAATTTAGGTGATTGGAAAATAAACATTGAAGTTGGTGAAGAGAAAGCATCAAAAATTTTTAGTGTTGAAGAATACGTATTACCCAAATTCGAAGTCATTGTCGATACGCAACGACATGCGACATTCAAAGAGGGTAAAATCAAGGCTGTAATCCGATCAAAATATACTTACGGTAAATTTGTTAAAGGAGAAGTAACCGTATCAGCTTTCCCAACGTTATACGTTGGAAGTTTACAACCATTCGAAAGTCAAATCATCCGTCGTAAGGTTTTACCACTCGATGGCAAAGCCGTTGTTGAATTCACAATCAACGATGAATTAGGTTTGAAAAACGAAGAAGAACGTGATATTGTCATTGAAGCCGTCGTAGAAGAAGCGCTTACAGGTCGCAAACAAAATGGAAGTGGTACAATTACGGTACACAAATCCAAATACAAGATGGACATTACTGGTGAAACAGATAAATTTAAACCAGGTTTATCATATGTCGCCTGGATTAAAATTCAGCATCATGACGGCTCACCAGTACAAGATAAAACCAATAAAGTATTTGTTGAATATGAAAATCAACCAACACCAACCTACTATCCATATTGGAGACCATATCAAACCGAAGTTCAAGAGCCTACATCAACAACAACAAAACCACCACCAATAACACAAGAACTCACTTTGAATGAGAATGGCATGGCCAAATTTAAGGTTGACAGTGTTGATCCATCGTGGGAACGTTTCTCACTAAAAGCAAAATATTTAGACATCAATTACGATTATTTTACCGTTAGTAAAGAAAAGAGTGATACCGGTGCTTTTATTCAAGTTAAACTTCTGACAGAAAATCCAACTGTAAACAAAGAAGTTAGCGTTGAAGTTAAATCAACCCAACCATTAAAATCGTTTATCTATCAAATTTATGGCCGTGGCGATATTCTAGTATCAAATACGGTAAATGTTGAAAATGATGCATCCACTGCTACATTTAAATTTTTGGCCACATTTTCAATGGTACCAAAAGCAAAAATTTACGTGTATTATATTGAAAAGAGCGGTGAGATTGTTGCCGATAAAATTGAATTTACTTTACCTGAGATTTTCCAAAATCCCGTTAAAATAAATCTATCTAAAGTACAAGCCAAACCAGGCGAAGATTTAAATATTACCGTGACCACAAAACCGAATTCGTATGTTGGTTTATTGGGTGTCGATCAAAGCGTGTTATTGTTGAAAAAAGGAAACGATTTAGATCAATCGCAAATTTTCAGTTCGTTGAAGGATTATGAAGTGCAAACTTCCAGACCGTATTACTATCGAGGAAAACGATCATATGTTGAACAATACAGTTATCGGGAAATTTTGGTAAGTTTTTATAATACACATATTATTATTATTAAATGAATTAAACTTGGGCAGAATCAAAATCATCAATCGATAAATATGATTTATTAGAATAAAATTTATAACAAACAAAATGTTTTAAAAAACAGGTGAAATCTTTATCGCATTGATAAAATAAACTGAAGCGAAAACTGAAATGGGTGAATGGAACTCTGTCCAGGTATTGTTGCTTTATGCCTCATGAGCGTAATGTGGATTTTATGTTTCATCATCAAATCTCGTCCTTAAAATCGTGGATAATTTAAGGTTGGAAATGATCTCTACCTTCAGGACTTTACACTAAATTTTTTGGCCATTAATGGTCATCCCAGTAATAATGCGTTATAATTTTTATATTGTGAGGCTACATAGTAATAAATTGCTTTCGGAACAGCTGTGTTTTGTAACTAAAGCTCAAATGAACGTAACTGTAAGTCAAATGAAATCTACCCATATCTCAACGATATTTCAGAACGATACTTCACGATTTATTTTTATTTTAGCGTTTTAGAATTTCATGTTTTGAAATTTTTTCTGAAAGAAAACATGTTCAATTTTATTTACATTAAACGTTTATCGATTCGTCATCAAGGACTTCGATGGCATCAATTTTTATTCTTGAAATTTAAGGCCGGAAATTCAAAATGACAGAGTTGTGGTTATGTCAATATGTAACCTACCTAAATGAATTTTGCTCATGCTATTGAGGTTGTTGGTTTGGAAGAATTCACACAAAATGATTGGTAACCACTTAAACAAAAATTTTTAAAGCACCAACCCGCATATATGCCTCTTAACTTACAAAATTACACTGGAACTTTAAAAAAGTAAAATATTTTAAATATTTTGTTTATGATTCCAAACATCATTTTTAAAATTATACACTATAGTTTTAAAAAATTATCCATAAGGCGTAATATTTTGTATATTTGCGTAAATTTAATTTAATTTGTTGTTAATTTTTTTTTATTTTCAGGACAACAATCTTCTTATATTGACTAACGCCAAAGCTAGACAATCGGATTTTAGTAAGTAAAAATCTCATATTATTAAATGTCTGTTTACTAATACCCAAACGAATTAGTATTGTATTGCAACGAAAATGTTAGATTGCATTCGCTATTTTCATTTATAATATTATCCGCAATTTCAACCAAGTTTTTAAAGCAATTTCGTCTTTTCAAATTAAGGTAATGTAAAGTTTGCCGAAGATATAGGTCAGGCTAAATTTCTTCGGCGCATGCCACCTTCGGATATTTTGAACGCTCAACGACCATCAATCTGGAATATAACCGAATTCCTTCGCTCACAAAATGCTTTTAAGACTATTCGATCGGACATTGCGCTAGTTGTGCGAAAGCAATTTTTTGAAACATTAATTTGGCATGAACAAGATCTAGAGAATGATTTAGTAGGGTAAATAAATAAAATGAACGAGTAGTTTGGTTGCTTGATTTTCGTGTTTCGATTTGGTTAGTGCTTAACAGTGTTTTGAATTTCTACTTTTGCATAAAACAAGCGAATTCTAAAACACTTTACTCGTATCAGAAGGACGATCATTACATTATTTCAGTTAAATTTATTTCATATCTATGTTTAAAATGTGGTAGAATACACATCTTCGCAAATTTATACACGAAAGCTTAATCACAACTTTTTCGGTTATCCTCTTATTCTGAAAATCTGTCTTCTGAATCCTGGGGCGAGATCATTAACGACGCACGGAAATTTCAGATGATATTAAAATTTTAATCGGAAACAACAATTTTGCCGATTTTGTTCTATCGTTTCACAAAAACTATAAATAGCAAGCCATAAAAATTCAAATTCAGCTTTACAGTAATCAATTTATCGAAATTATACGGTTTTTCGAAACTACAAAACAAAATCGGTGAAATCGTGACTTCTTTTCCATATACAATTCGAATACCGTTTAAAATCTCCGTGTGGCGTTTATGATCCTGCCTCGGTAAAATGCAATAAACCTTATACACTTAAGAATTTCTAAAACACAGAAACCTAATCTATATGTAAATGTGCGTATATAAACGCTATACAATTATTTAATACAATCTCTGTACCTATAAATTTGTTTAAGAACCACATACGATTTATTTACGGCGAGGAGGTGCTAGCTCTATAAGATTTAAAAGTGGTAACACCATTTCACAAATTAGCGAAGTAGTTGTTAATATCCGAAAAGAATTTCCTGAAACCTGGTTATATCAAGCTATTGAAGATATTGGGTATGTAACTTTTATCAATTTATAGTTTTGTGGACAATAACAAAAAATAAATTGTTAGGGATGTGATTGGGGAACATTCAAGTTTGCTATAAATATGTATAAGTCATAATCACCACTAATACACAATTTTTTTAATATACATAGACCGCATTGAAAATTACCTATGGTATTGCGTCAATATCACTTAGTATGGGATATGTTATGGCTGAAACTTCCTACGAGCAGCAATTATTAAAAGTAGGCGTACGCACTGATTTCCCAGAAACCTGGTTGTCGTACTCACAGTCAGATATTGGGTAGGTAAAGTATCCAAGTTGTCACAATTTGTAGTAGCAATAGTTAAAATTATGTTGAACTGGTCGGTATGATATTTAGATGTTCGTATTAGACAAGTTACCACAAATTTATTTACTTAGACGTTGAATGAAACAAAGGCTATTATCCAGTTAGTTTTACGTAGCTTTGGCGAATATTTTAATATTTTAAAGTGCAGTTGCATTTTCTTTATAAATATAGAATAAAAACCTCAAGAAATAATACTGACCATTCGTAACGACCTCAAGAAATATCCCTGAGCACTCGTATTTTTCAGAAATAGTTTTGAAAGTTTATTAACAACATTGAGTATAAACGTAAAGCGAAATTTATGTAGTTGGTATCGCAAACAGATGACTGATGACTTTATAAAAGAAGAATTATTGTAATTAAATTAGGACTATTTAAAAAATTATAATATAGGCACATTATATCTAAAACAAGGATTGACCTCTAAGTAACCATTTAATTCGCATTTTAAGATCCACATGGTTTAGTAGTATATGATACACCCGCTCTGGCTTTTGCCTCAGGTGGAGCAGTTTATAAAAATCCAAACCAACCGGCAGACTTAACCGTAAATATACGTAAAGAATTTCCTGAAACTTGGTTATGGAACACCATCGATGATATTGGGTATGTATTTATTGACCTCGAATACGATATGGTTTAGGATGTGTAATGTAATTCTATTGAAATTTCGCGTAAAGCACATGTTTCATCTTTAGGTTAAGCATTTTGTGGCTTATTGTAGAATTGAAAAGGCTTTTTTCATAATTATCTATTGCTGTTATGATTCATCACCTGCTTCATCAATTTTTTTCTAGACGATTACGAAACTTTGGACTTTCATATTCTTGGTGGTGACATGGTATTTGATGAAGTTGCAGAAGAGATTGCAATAAAGGAACCTGTTAATAGTTCACCCATGGTAGGAAATGAGAAAAATGCTGTGGTGATAAGAAAGGTATTTCCCGAAACATGGATTTGGATAGGCCAAGATGATATAGGGTAATCATATAATATTCAAATTAGTAACTGCTTTTAGTTGTATACTGGTTCATATTGGTGTGCATGTTTAAAATTTTATTAAGCGGCCGTGTCCACTATGATTTAATATTAGTCTATAAAGTATCTCACAAGATTGTATTTAGTTAAATCAACTAACTTAATCTCAACGACACAATTAAATAATGAATTGGTATGGAAAAACAATTCTAGACGCGAACGAACGTGTCTACTACCCCTTCTAAATTTTCTTTAGACCTGGTTTAGACCTCCTTCCATACTGTTTGCCTGCCTTTACAAATTATCTTGAAAATATATTTTACAATTAAACATTATTCTTCATCTCGAAATTTTGTTAAACCTGTCTAACGCAAAACTTTTTTTTAAATTTTAAAGTTTTAAATTTAAGAAGCGATTTCGATGATGACGAAGAAGAAATCTTTGTAGACAATCAGGATGTAGTTATTCGAAAAGAATTTCCAATAACTTGGATTTATCTTAATATGTATGACATTGGGTATGTAAGATATCGTTGTTTTCGTTTTTATTGTTGGATTATTCAAATCATATTAATCATGGTTTTTCATTGATTTTCATCCAAATTTGTAGCTGAATCATTATAGTTACCGAAAGAATAAACTGTCCCGTTGACATATTTGTCATTGGTATGGTGGTATGTATAATAGTTTCTTGAAATAGGACAAGAATGGTTTATGGGCATAATTTAGATGTATGTAACTGTTTTCATAATTATTAATCAAATTAATTCTACATTATTCCTCAAGTTCTATACGAAAGTACAATAGCACAAAATAATCAAAATACTTATTTAATACTTTTACCATTGCGTTAGAATTGCTCAATATACTATATAGATAATGGTCAGCAATAGTTGAAAAAATGTCTCGAGTATCGATATTTAAAATTAACAAACCGATATTATATAATATAGAAAGCACTAGTAGGACGAAAATACTATACGCCACGCGAAAATAAGAATATATTATCCGTATTCGGCTTCCATTGAATGCGATTCGTGAATAAACTACTTCATATGGTCCAATGAGGTCATTATATGTGATAAAGGAAGCCAATGTCAATCGTCAGAATAGTGTAATTCGAAAATAAATACAACGGAATACCGACTGATTGCCTATTTGAATTACATATTAGACTATAGATCCTCAATCCAAGCAATTCTGTAGAACTTTTTACGCTATTTGCCGTAGGCACTTGGCGAAACACACTTATACTTAATAAACACATTTTTATTAATCACTTGTTTTTTGTTTCGCAGAATATTTTGAATATTTTTCAAAAAGTTTAAAAAATCACTCGATCGATTTCGACTTGTTAGGTCATCATCAGGAGTATCTACTGATTTGTATTAGTAAAAATTTTGTTATATAGTAGAAAAAAGCAAAATATAAATAAAAGAAGGAGGGGAAAAAAATAAGCAATAAAAATTAATCTACGGATCGCGCTGGTAGGCGATGAGTCATAGGTTGAGTAACAAAATTCAAGGTATATTATTGCGTACGTGAGAATAGAAAAGGGCGGGGTCTGTAATTGGTGAGAACCGGATTTCTCTCTGTTCGTTAAGGATATTATGGTTAAGAAATTCTGTAGAACCTTTGAAGATATGATTTCCAAAAGGCTTTCCTCAACAAATACCAAACAAATTCCAATAAACGACATGTTTTGATAGCCAATATCATTTGATGTACCTACATTTAGGAACCTTAAATATAGCCATAGCTACGGGAAACTGAACTCCTCGTTTTGTTATTTTGCGTATAACTAACACGTTCTTTGTAACAACAACTAATTCTTGTTGGATTGACAGTTGCTTTATAGTAAAATTCAACATACTGAAGTTTTCCGGCGTAAGTTCTCCTAGGAGTTAACACTCTTATCGAATCCTCGATTAACATGGATACGATGTTGGCCGTCATGATTATGATATAAAATTAAGGATAATTTGGTGTATGGGTGTAACTATTAATGAAAAGAATAAAACATTCAATGGTATAATTGTATAACTAACGTGAGCCTGATTGTTTTCACCATTTTATGTCCTAATCACTATTGGATTCGAGTGAATATGAAATACAAAATGTTATGGTAGATTCTTTGTTATATTAAGAGGCCATACCAACGTAATAGGAATATAATAAAGTTTAGCACATTCAGAAAAATGTTTTGATTAAAATGATAGATTCAAGTATGTATACATATTTTTTAAAAAAGCTTATTTTAGAGGAGATATTGTGGATTATGCTTATATGGAGGAGAGATCATTTGTAATGACAAGTGGAAGTTGGCGAAGTAATATAGGAAAACCACCTCCAATTGAAGTAACTATCCGAAAAGAATTTCCAGAAACTTGGATTTACTTTTCGACTACCGATAACGGGTAGGTAAAACCTTCAAATGAAGAATTAATTTGGGACATCTTCCATTTGTTAATGTGTTTTAAATTTGTTTAAGTAAATCAATTGCTACTTTCATGCTTGAGATTGTCAATTGATCGTTCATCATCATAATCATAAAACTCTTGGAAAGTATTATACCAACATATACGTATTACACATAACTATTCATTTAGACCCGAAGAAGATCTTCCCACATCTTAAAATTTGGTACAATTGCCATAGTGAAAAGGTTTTCTATTGAAGTAGCCGTATTCAATTACGATGTTTATTTAATTTGATGCTCCAACAAATATATTCATTTTTATAATATTAAACAGTTGTTTCTAAAGGACTCGCTTTAAGCGGTTTGTTATTTTCGATACTAGTTGGGGCTGTTTCGAACGAGCTTTTTTATCTTTTAACAGTTGTGTACTATCCACATGTTTTGGAGCTAAAGTCTCCCTAATTTCTAACTGTCCTTATTAAGTGTATTCGATCATTATACTAACCCTCGAGACGACAGATAGTTTTACGTTAAAAATAAAAATTTAGAGAAGGCTGTTAAAAAAGGAAATACATATCTATTTTATTTAAATTCGATGTAGCATAATCCAAAAACTCATCTAATCATAGGGCAAACGATCCAGCGTTTTTATTAGTGCTTTTGAACAGTGTTGTTGGCATATGCATAGAATTTAATAACCAATTTTGAATGTATCAGTTCCCGTCCGCTTTATAATCATACAACCATATAGACACGAAGGATTTCTGTGCATTTTGGTGTACTCGTAGTAGTACAATTTTGCGAATTTTGGTTAGAGATTTGCATAAGTTATTCAAGGCGAACCATAATCATTCTCCAATCTGATTTTTTCTCTTAATTTCCTTTCCAAAATATTAAAGATTATGATAATTATCCTGTTGGATTAAGTGGTGGATTTGGTGGTGCTGGAATTAGTGGAGCTTCTCCACAATCTCATTTTATTTCGTACATGCCGGAAAGTGTTTTTTTTTGTACCAATTAAACCAATACAAATAAACATACGCACAGAATTTCCTGAAACGTGGTTATGGAAATCGTTTGAAGATGGAAGGTAGGTGTATTTATTGAAATCGAGAGGCAAATTGTCTTTCCAATTGCATGGTTGATGATATTTTCGTAATATATTATATTTATTGTATTTGAATATTTGTGGGGGCATTTTGCTTATTGCATTTTGGATACAATCATATCTCGCCTAAGTCATTCATTTGATCTGGATCTATATCTAAATAGTATTTATAACTGGCAATAAAACTGGTCGAATCTAGTTTATTATTTATAATTTCCAAAAGTACTACCTAGTTTTAAGTTTTGGAGTATTGACAATCATTATGCATAATATAGATCGAGAGATACGATTCAAATCCGGTATTATGCAGAGTGAAGATGTGCAGTAGAGCCATGCTCGGGTTCTTTTTTTCGTATCCGCACCCGCCGGAAAAACTATAAATTTATCCGCATCCGCACTCGTGAAAAATTTTAAAATCCGCAAATCCGCAAAATCATTTTTTTAAGAATTTGCTTCACGTTAAGTCTCAACCACTGAACACACAAGAGTTTTAGTTGTATTCTGTTTGAACCATTGCATGACCAGTATTTTAGGAACCGATTGTTTAATTTTGATAAGAAGTCTATTCAATTTTGGGGGGACGGTGCGTAGCTGCATTAGAAAATGCGATAATCAACTTCACCATACGCGTCAAGCAACCATACTTTGCCTATAGTATACATTTGGATGACTGAACGGAAACAGCACATACATAAATAATTGATAAATGGAAGGAGAAAACGAGATGATCGCGCCCGGTTTACCAGTATGCAATTACGTATCATCCAGCAACAGTCTGCGCCTTTCAGCTGCCTTGAGATCTGGCTAGGATAGTACGTCGAATGTAATTTTCACGTAAGCACGAGTATTCGAGGATACATGTTTTTTTCATTTGCAAATAATCGAACGTTCTGATAAATACTAGAGAATTTAATATATGAAACATTGTTGTTTTTCAGCAAAAATCCTCTTATTACCTTCTGGAGATTTGGCATTGGGCCGTAATAGGGTGAAGCCGTAATAGGGTGATATTGAATACATTTCTCGCCATGTAAAAGTCGTATACAATGTTTTATAGTTCAGATATTTAGAAATCCTCCAGTGTAAAGTCTATTTGTTGTAAAGTGTCATTTTTAAATTAAATAAGATTGACAATTGGCTATTTTTTATTTTAAATAAGTATAAAATTGAAAGAGTTCAATGTTTTTCAAAGCTTTATTAAAAAGAGTATAAACGACTAATTATGAAAATCGGTCTTCGTTGCAGTAGCACGCCCTGTAAACTCCAACTTATTGGGGTATGTCAAAGGTTTAAGCCTTATTTCACTAATATCTCTATCAAAATTGTCGATTTTAACTGATCGTTCATAATCAAAATCATAAATCGCTTGAAAATATCACATAATTCTTATTGATGAATATTTAGATCGACCACTATATTTTGCTTCACCGGCAAGTGCTTTTGGTGGACTACCGGGTATACCGGGCCCACCAGGCCCACCAGGCCAAGTTGGTCTCCAATTTTCTCCAGGCGTAACACAAACAGCGACAACTCTTGAAATTCAGGTTCGCAAGGAATTTCCTGAAACATGGTTATGGAGAAATTTAGATGACGTGGGGTACGTATTTATAGAGTGATTTATCAACGGAACGTTTTTGTATATGTATATGGTGTGAACTAATCCAATAACTAACTACCTTTGATCTATTAGGGGCTGTCTTATTATAAAACTTACCATAAGAAAAAAAATATAATGGTTATAACACAAAAACATTAGATTTCAATTCCAATCTTATTGAATCCTAGACGTAGCAATAGGAACGTAAATTTTACTTTGATGGCACTTGAATCCCAAAAAGATATTGTTTTTACAGCTGTATGTACCTAACGTTAGTAATTTTTTGTAAGCGTACTATTTTTTTCAAGAGTAAACAAAAATAATCTTCGATAACAAAATATTGAAAAATGGAAAAAATGCTTAGGTCGAGATTCAGATGTAAAAACTGTATTTTTTTGGAATACGAGTGCCATACAGCCTCGCAATCTTCCTCCCCTTCTATACGTTAGCTTTGACATTTATAATTTTTTTTTTGTAAGACACGAATTTATATATTTTTTAAATGATTAATTTTTATTTATTGATTTGACAAATAAAAATAAATTATTTAAAAAATATTTAGTATATTTAAATTAATTTAGCTAATAGTAACAAAGCGTTTTAAAAGTGTGAGCTTTACTGATTGGAGATAACATAAGCTTGTCAAAATGTTGTATTTAATACGATAATCGATTAAAGGTACAACATTTAATAACCATTATAAATCACATTACATATTTTTTATGAAACTTATGAACATGTTTGTTTAAAATTTGAAATGAAGTGGTTTTGGAAATATACAACTCTTGTGAACGGTGACCAGTGGATGTTTTTGAACTCGAGGCAACATTTTCTTTCATTTTGGCAATATATCCGTTCTGGCCGAACTCTGAAGGCCCTTTCACTGTTGGATTCGTTCCGATTATCTGTCGTAACATACATATATAATTTTAAACCAATCGTCAAAATAGCGTTATTTTTTGTTCGGAAATTTTTCCATCAAGATGGATTTAATCTTTTTGTCTGGATGAACAATGTGCGAAAGAGACGGCACAATATCAGTTAAAAAGAGCTAGTAGTGATCTTTCAAGAAAAAATTTGTTTCATTTTGTTTCAGTGAAATTTGAAAACTGAAACAAATTTTGAAATGAAATGAAACAAAGTTTTCACATTTCATTGTGTAAACACGGGCTGGAAATTTGTCACATAATTCAATAATTATGGGCGAGATGGTAGCAAAATCGTTCCGACAATTTATCAAACGAAATTGATTAAACGCGGAATGAACAACTGAAATAATGAATGCAACCGTGAAAGCGCCTATCGCTTTTTTTATCAACAACTGAACCAGTTTTGTAATATTGTTTGATTAATCACTGCACTGTTGCACGATTTTGTATGTTTTTGACCCGGAAATGACGTTAATTTGCAACTGCCTTCCATAAAATTTTGACCATGTATATAAAATAAGTTTTATAACGCGTTCTTCAATTAGGTAACGGAACAATTAAATCAGTTTTCGTTTTTAAATTGACATTTTGAAAAAAAACGAGAGGGCGGAACAAATGAGATTTATTTAGCACAAATGTCTTGTATTATATTTAATTTTGAGCCAATATTATTCAACTCTTCATAAAGTGGTGCTCGCGTTTTGTTATTTTCCAATAATTGGACAAGGATTTTATAATTCTTACTGTACCATTGATTTTCTTCTTTGGTACAACAAAAAATTGCAGCGTCATCTTTCACTTTTATGTATAAGATGTATAGTTCGAATGCAATTTATTATTGAATTTTTGGGGAATCAAGTCAGCTTTATAACTTAATAAACCCTTAATAAACTCACATTGAAGGCCATATATGTATCATCTGTCGAATATTTGGAGCGACCTTCGAGGTTTGTTCCTGACAGAAATGGAAGATGCGTGCAGTCCGAAAACTATTTTTGACACAAGTCATTCACTTTATATGAAATTTGGTATTCGCTTCAAATTGTTACGGATTTTTATTCTGATTAATTGTTTTGAAATTTTACATGTAATATCGTTGAACTCCAATGACTGCAACGACTTTTATTCTGTCAAAATATTCTAAAATGATATTCATTTATAGGTTCGTTTATATTGAATAACAACGAGCTTTTCAGTCCGGAACCTAATTTGGGTACTCCTTTTTGGTTCCAACTGGTGAAACGCAAACAAACGAAAGTGGCACAGCAATTCAAATCACACGTTAACTTGTGGGTTTAGTCCTGGTAGAAATAGTCTCACTCTGAAGTATGTTTGGACATCTGAACCACATGAAGTATTACTTGTTTAAGGGTTAGTAAATAATTTGCAGAAAGAGGGTAGATATTTTGTGTGTATGTTGAATATGAAGGCAGGTCGAATGAATATGAAGGCAGGTAAGCCCGAAAATGTTTTTATAAATTTAGTTAGTTTACTACGATGGAGTATAATATAATACAAACTTGGCCATGAAAATGAACACTAATAAATAAGTTTACTTGAAATACCATTCAAATTAATCCAGATTTTTAAATATTAATGATGAGTTGTTGAACGGAATGGTTAGACGCATCCATAAAAAATAAATAAGAAACTGTACAAATCTACATTATAAAAGTTATGATAACATCGAAAATTAAGTATTGGGACACAACGTATAAGAGACCGGATTTGTTGTTACATGCAATTTTTTTACAACAACATATTCCAATATCAGCCAAAACAGTATAATATCTTACTGAATGGTAACTTGTAAACCCAATTTTAAATTAATTACTTAGATCGACCAATACATTTTCTTCAACCGCAAAATGATTTTGGTGGATTACCAGGAGTACCTGGTCGGCCAGTTGCTATTAGTGCTGTCGCTTTAAATAGCCCAGCTCAATTTTCTCCAGGTCTAACACAAAAGCCTGCAACTCTTGAAATTCAGGTACGCAAAGAATTTCCGGAAACATGGTTATGGACAAATTTAGATGACGTCGGGTACGTATATATTGTTATTTAACAATGGCACGAAAGTTAGTCTCTAGGTGTGTGGCCTTTACTAATCAAATAACTAACTGCCTTATAAAATATATCCATCAGCTGAAAAAAAATATCTTTATTCTCGTTATAAAAATTGCAATATTTTTCAACCACATAACATTTCATAAATTATATTTATTGTTTTTAAGACGTTTTTGACTATGGGGACGGTTTATATAATCGCTTCGACGAGGATTCGTTAATAGACATAAGAATTGGTGAAGAGCTTGGTCAACAGTTACTTGATGTTGACAAGACATCAAGTTTTTCAAGTTCTGGGCCATCCAAAGCCAAAGATGAACCACTTATTCGAAAAATCTTTCCAGAAACTTGGTTATATTATACAACAGCCGATAACGGGTAGGTCAAACTAATTGAAAGAGAGCACTTATCATGTAGTTATGTAATACGTAGAATCGCCTTGAATCATATAATATGAATGTTTAATATCCTTTTCGATAGCAATGCTTGATTACAATTTGGCTTCGTCAACAACATTTGTTTCGTGTTTTAATATGATTTGTGGTGGTTTATTTAAAACGATAATTCATATGTCTTTATACAGCGGTATATGGATGGGGTAACTCTGCAACTCTGGATCAGAATGTCCAATAGCTCTTCCTACTCATCCTCCAGCCGCGTTGATAACTAAGGTTGCTAATAAACAAGAACGATTTTTCGATAAACATGGCTCTGGAAGTCATTGGAAGATAGGTAGGCAGATTACTTTAGTGTAGCTTACACTCTAGATTTTTGTTTCAAATATAAACGGGTAGGGGAACTCATTATTTTTGTATTTATCGAAATGAATTCGTTTGCTTACATCTAACGATTTATATTCTGTATTAATTACCACCAGCTTTGCCTTTTTATTTTCTAGAATCTGCGCTATAAGAAAAGAGGCTTAGGTTTCCATAACTATAATTTTTAGATTCTTTCTCAAATTTGGGCTAGTTAGTTGTGATAAAATAATCCAGCCCAATGCAATCGGATTAGTGGTCGTTTTATGATTTTAGTTTTACATAGCATAAACATTTAAACCACTTTTCTAATGAAAGTCGTCAAATTTTGACGCTTGTCTCAACTTTACTTAATTTAATTGTCTCAATTTTATTTTGAAACTGTAACGTAACCATGCTTATTATTTAGGACCCATATACTTTGCATTCGCGTCAGCTGCTGGTCCACCTGGTATAAATGCATCTGAAGCATTTGCAGGTGGTGGTGCTCTAATTGTAGCCGATTCACATTCATTTTCGATGCCAAAACAAGAACCGGTTGCGATACAAATACGAAAAGAATTCCCAGAAACTTGGCTATGGAAATCTCTCAATGATGTAGGGTATGTAATAAATGAAAATTAATCTTACGCTTTCCCGTAGTTGTTAAAACATTTGTAAAACTATATTCAAAGCACGAAAATTAATGGTTTACTGCACGACTACACCAAATCAATATTATTTTAGAAACTCCCTATGCAACTCAAACGTATGCTCAATGGTTTTTCTTTTTATAATTTGTTACGAAATTTAACGAAACTATAAATTTTATTATTTAGATACAATACATGGAATACATCCGGAATCAGATAGATTTGGATTATTTGAACTCCAACCGATTGCTTTAAATAGTCCAATACAACCAGGCCCTCCTTTACCTCCTATGCCAAAGCTCGAAATTCAAGTTCGCAAAGAATTTCCCGAAACATGGTTATGGGAAACCATGAACGATATAGGGTATGTATGCCAATCGGTACCAAATATCTAGCCAACGTGGGTAAGGGTGGGTTATGGCATAAATGCTTAGCTAATTAAATGCGACAGTAATCAAAAATTGGTGCTTATGGTAATTGCAGAAAAAATATAATACCCATGGAATGGTTGGGTATATAAATATACTATTTTACTCACGATGTATCTTAAATAAAATTTTTAATATCTTCTGCTTCTTCTGCGTACCAGAATAAATCAATTTTCAATCAACAGACTTAATGATTGGAATACGTAAGCGTATTAGCCCACAAGCAGTTTCGTTACTTATTGGGGGGTCTCAGCAGACTAATAATACATTTCCAGTCGTTATAAATATTCGCAAAGAATTCATCGAAACATGGCTGTGGCATTCAATTAGTAATATTGGGTAGGTATGCAAATATACGAATGTAATGGTGCGAAATTTTCTATTGAATTAAATTAATAATTTTCTGGGGCTTTAGGTTATTTTTAAATTGGCGAATATGGACCACTAATTTTGTAAACGTTATTTATTTCGGTTTTAAATACTTAAGGTTCCAGTTTATACGATGGTGACATTATTATTGATAATCGGTTTGGTCCAGAAGCAGTTACTAATTTATTAGGCGGTGCTCCCGTGGAAATACAAGCGGTGCTTGACAAACCTTATAGTGCGTCAAAGCCTGAAACGGCTACCATTAAGATACGTACAGCTTTCCCCGAAACATGGTTGTGGAGTACAATAGAAGAGGGGTACGTATTTTTATTCGATTAGGCTAACGTTTGTTTGAATGGGAAAGGTGTAAGCTTCTTTTAGTTTAGAGCAATACTAAATATTTCAGAAGTTTGTAACTAAAATGGTATGAAGACGGCTGATCTCAGAAATTAAATGCAAGTACCACTATTAGTTTTTCAAAAAGACTTCTGTAAAACTTACAAAATAAAATTAAAGAAAATATAAAAATTGTCTGATATAGCTTTGTTTTTGGCCCACCAACATTACATAACTATTATATCTGTTTTCTTCAAATTAAAGCATACCCAGTGCTTGCATTTCATTCGGGTTCAACTACTCTTCATCTCGGTGATTCCCTTACTGTTCATATTCGTAGAGAATTTCCTGAAACCTGGTTATGGAATTCGCTCCATGATTTAGGGTACGTATATCTAGATTTACTGTAGTTATGTTTATCAATATAGACCTTAAGATTTGCTTGATAAATTCAAAATCATTTACTAAAATTAGATAAATATGTACTTAAAAACAGTTGTCTCTTTTGTAATATAAATAATTTTAAAAATATTTAAGCAATACCTGTCCCGTTACCGCTTGGTTCCTATGATTATGAAATGTTGTCAACCGTAGAAGCAATTGCAGAAAATGTTTTCTTCGATTCCGATACTATTCCAAATATGCCCCAACCTCAACCAACAGGAAATCCTATCATAACTGTACGCAAAAATTTTATAGATACGTGGTTGTGGCAATCAATAGAAAATGTCGGGTAGGTACATAAAATTTACATTATTTATTGTAATTGATTTCGATGGGGATTTATCATAGTATCATAAAATAAAATTTGGGATAATTTGAGCGAAATTGGTACCAAAACGTGAGTGATAATGCGTTGACACTATATTTGGACATTTTTTTTTATTTAACATTCGCGGTTTCCAACAAAAACTCTAAAACATTTCACCAATTGTGGAATTGGCGTCATTATACTAAAAACGACGCTAACCGTACTTTCTCAAAAACAAAACTATTAACGCTTTTAGTTTTTCATTTTGTCGGAATCCTCGTTTGTAAATAAACTGGCTTCTTAGGACAAGGAGACTTTGTTTTACTACGTTTTTAACTACGTTTTTTTTTAAATTCTATTATGAAATAATAAGAGCCCAATAATAAGTCCTCATCAATAAATCAATATCGCATTGAACACAATACTAACTATTAAGCGAGTGTTTTACGTGTTACTTTTATTATTAGTTTTTACGAGTAATTGGATGAACGCTCGAGAACATCATAAAACTATGCCAGTACCTCATTCAGCATCAGTCTGTCCCTCCAGCAGCCCTGGAAACCTGGCGAGGATTCAATGAATCAATCACACGATTATAAAACGTTAGAAATAAGGCGGCCAAACCCTATGGGATTTAGCGTCAGCAAAATAAAATTAAAAATGTGGTAACACAGGATGTCACAAAACAGAATATGACAAACCAGTACGGCGAAATTTATATCTCGTCCTTTAGTCTACTATGGTCTTCGATTTTATGATTGACCACTACTTAATTATAATGAAATTCAAACGATCAACTGTTTCCAAAGAGCACATATTTTGCGAGTAATTTTTTGTCATACGTTAGCAATATAATTAACTACATACTTGCGGCTGAAATTTGGGCTACTTTAATTTCCCATTAATAATTAATTATTACGTTCCGCCCCACAGGTATCTTGCCTCTACTAACAGTGGTACTTATCACTTGGGCTATAATAGTATGCTTTGAACTTTGAAATTGCTACAGTTTATTTGAAAGTAAACCAAGTAGTCCCAGTAACATTGGTACTGATTGCTATTCTAATGTAATTATCGCATCGTGTTGCGTACTAATAAAAACTTGCTGCCTCGTTCATTCATAAATTTTTATTTGAAAATCTACTTTGATATTACATATTTTTTCGTAATTATTTTTTCTATGTACCTTTTTACATCTGTGTATGTAATTGCAAACAATTTCTCCCTAGAAAATTGATAAATATCAACCACTGATTGATACGAATAACTCGAGGCCGGAGTAGCAATCCATTTTTCTAACAATTTTATGTCCCCAATTAAATTCACAAACCAAAGTGTCAATTTTGTACGAAAAGCGACAAGTGCGAGGTGAGCAAACCGGAAAAATATAGTATTGAGCACCTTGTTTGTATTGCATGCGCATGATTTTGTTTTGATTTTTTTTTTTGGATTGACGTTTCAATGCGTAAACATTTCACAATTTTAGAACTTATTCGAATTATCCTCATATTTTTGAATTAAATTGAAAATAGTTCATACATTTGAATATCAAAAATCCTAAAACATAAAATATTACTTCATTCCAACGCTCGAAAGCAAGCGAATAGAAGAGGTGAGTAGACGTCAGTATCAAAAAAAATAAACCGATTCAACCGGAACAATTTATTTTGGTACCTACCATCGCAAAAATGACAAATAGAATGCACATATACAAGAGAGCAAAAAACACAAAATTGTGTATTATACACTGTATATGTACACACAATTTTTGCTCACCTCGTCAACTCGCGCTGTCATTTTGCGTACAAAATTGATACACAGGGCTCCTATTTGGGAATTCGAATTCGAATAAACGTAAGATGTTTTCGAATGATCGGTATTTGTGAATTCGAAAACGTATTGATCTAATCGAACGTCACAATGTAAAAAACGAAAACGAATGAAAATTACCCTTATCGCGCAATCCGATTCGAACAAGGATTGTTCGTTCATGAACGAATTTTTCTTCGTTGATAATTTTATTGACGAATCCAAAGAATAATTACAATTCTCAATAATAAATTAATACGTAATGTTATTTTATTGGTGTAAAAATTATTTTGATAGGTTGTTAGGACAAGTTTGAAACAAATTTTTTTATTATTTTAGTATAATTTTTATTAAATGAAAAAAGTTTATCTAAAAAAATTTAGAAATTATTATTGAAAATTTGAAACATACACTAAACGAAAATTACAATACAAAAGTAAAAAACTCGGGGAGATTATTTAAAATATTTAACACAGTAAAACACTCCGTAATAATTTTTTTGTTATCATGATTTAATATTTTTTATTTAATGTATTAATATTGAAAATATTAATTACAAATCAAATTTGAATTAATGTGTGTTGCGTTTGCAAAAAAATACAATTTTTGTTTTGGTCGTCAAACGTCAAAATTCCATGGTCAAGGCGAATATTTTTCGTACAGGTATAACCATAAATTAAAATTTCCCTTCTGGCGTGGTATGTTGTACCATCACTTCGAATCGAAAAAAGTCGAATTCGAAAAAAGTCGAATCGAAAAAGTGTATCATTTTTGTTGTATCATTTTTGCTTTTCGAAAATGATACAACATCCTGCCATTCGATTTTTTTCGAATCTCGATTCGAAGTGATGGTACAAACAACATACCGCCCCTGATTACTTTACAGTGTACATTTTTATTTTCGTTCGAATTCACAAATACCAAATCATGTTCGAATCGAATTTATCGTTCGAATCGAAGTGTCTTTCGAAACGGATTCGCAAATAGGGCCCCGCTTTGTAGAATTTGGATTTTGGATTTTTTTTGTAGGAGTTGTTAGCAAACCTAACAAACTAATTAGCACACCTATAATAAGAAATAATCTTTCATTATGAACTTAGTATCGAGAAGTGTTCAAAGTAATTATAGGTAGATAGACGTAGGGATCTATTAATTAAAATATGGATTACTGAGAAAATTATACCTAATTTAAAATTAGAAAACTGGTTCGAAAACGGAACGAATTCTCAACAATAATTTCTATAATTTTTTCGTTTAATTTTAAGACAAAATGTTTGTCTACCGGTTAGGAGGAGCAATTCCCACTACTACTGCACCGTTTCGTCCATTATTCACCACAACTTATACCACAAATCGCCCCGCTGCCAGTGAACCTGTTGAAGTTGTTGTTCGCAAAGCATTTCCTGAAACCTGGTTATGGAATACTTATGATGACATTGGGTATGTATTTATACAATTCGCACAATAGAACAAGATTCAGTTGACCTAACAGTTAAATTCTGCGGCTTTTTAATATGTTATATACTATTTTATAACAAATTATGGAATATCTCCATTAGGAAAATGGTATACGCACGCTTTTGTTTTATGTAATAGATGTTTATCACAATTATTTAGTTATAAACATGCTACCGCGATTACGGTGCCAAGGGCTAGTGGTATTGTTAAATTGCAATTCAAGTTAATATTCGAAAATATTTAGTTGAACATAGTCTTAAGAAATAAAAATGCCGGTCACATTATTAACGACCCCAATATTCGATTTGTAATTTGTTTCAGTCTTTTCAAGGCTAACACATTTACCCAATTTAGAAAAGGAAATACTATTTTTATTATAAACGGATTTGTAATAATTATAATTTTTACTAGGGCGACGACCTGGAATTAGTCGTCGCAAGAATGCCGTTTCTAGGAAAAGGCTTGGTTCTTCAATTTCTTCAAGGTCATCAGCCAGTTCATATTCAAGTTCAAATGTACCATCGCGTCCTACACAGACCTATACTCCAATAACAATTAGTATTCGTAAAGAATTTCCCGAAACATGGTTATGGGAAAATCGGGATGATAGTGGGTATGTAATATACAAAATTTAAATATTCCTCATATGATCAAGTGGCCTAATTTTAATTATTTACAAACAACGCAAACATTCAGCAAAGTCATTGTAAATGCTTACACGCACTAAACTAACACGGTTCACTCTAGAATCTGGTTCCTTTAATTTTAAAGGAGGTAAATTTCTGATTAAAAGCTGGTTTACATACTGCCAACAATTTTCTTCTGCATAATGAAGAGCATAGAACATTTTACTTTTTGCGCGCGACAGACAAGAGAAGAAATATAAACATGCAACATTTTGCAGAAGATTTTATATTATTTTTTCAGCAGAATCCGTTATAAAAATAAAAATGTCACCATAAAATATATTCGGTCGGAGTTTTTTTATGGTAACAAAATAAAAATGAACAAAAAAATTATTTTATGTTTATAAATGTTAAGAATTCATAATAACAACTGACGCTATAGATAAAACTGTAAATGTTGATTTTGAATTAGTAAACAATTAGTTAATAATAATGCTATAAAAAACTTATGGTATTACCATATATGTTTATTTCTTTCTCGCATTTTGTATATTTTTATATAGAGGATGCTTTTTATTTACCTAAAAAAATTTCCAGACGAAACATTTTTCTACATGTAAATGGGCCTTAAATCAAATCAATTTGATCACTTTCCAATTTTCTATTGAAGAAGATATTTAAATTAGATTTGGTTGCATTTTGATGCTAACAAGTAGTCATTCAGTAAATAATTGGCTCGAGACTTATAAGATCCATTTAACATATAAGTCAAGTCAACGATAATTTGAAAACGATAGGAACAATCAGTTTACCAACAGTAACTGTTAATCTCAAGTTTTTGATGTTTAATGACTACTTATCTATTAACAGGGCCAATGATATATTACGCCTCTCCTGCAATGAACCGAGGTGGTGTAGCACCAATGCAAATAATGCCTATGTCTGTATCGTCTCACTCAGTGTATCATAGTGAAGTAAGTTATTCGAATGCCCGTCCAGCTGAAGTAGCAGTTACTATTCGAAAAGAATTTCCCGAAACGTGGTTATGGGAAGAAAATATCGACCTGGGGTATGTAACAACTTGGAGTGCAACATTCATTTCATTGGGGTTTGATTTAATAACTCAGCGGAATCTATGTAAATGTCTTAATAATTTTATGTTATGCACTCACATAATTATTATTTAAAATTCATGAAAATATTCTGCTCAATATGTACACAATATGGTACCAATATTACAGTAATATTTTGGAACACATGTCCATGCCCGTAAGATATTAAATCTAGACAATTTATGTTTTTAATAGACTGGCAAGTACGTTCCCACTATCATCGGCGACCCATAATTTTACGCAGTGGAGTACAAGCGGTACCCGCAATGGCTGTTTCATATTCAACATACTCAAGTTCTCAAGCAGCAGGGAAAATGGTGGGGGCTTGTCCCACTGGTTGTGGGAAAATAGGCTTGATCTTGGGTATGTACAAAATGAATTCAGTATCTCATTTTGGGTAATATCCACCGCATTGAGTATACGTTGAGTAACACCTTCATACTAACCACACAATTTCATAAATTTATATTGCACGAATAAGTTTAAGAGAGGACGAACCGCAATTTTTTACATATTTTGTTCAATTACAAAGTTGTGTGTAAAATAAATTGTAAATTTGGCTCTTTGTAAATCTCTACGTTATACCAACGAATTTCTTATTATACATACATATTATATTTTGTGACTAAACACCTTATTTACCTAGTTTGTAAGTAACAATTTCTTAACTTTTATTACTGTGGTTCGTTTACAATAAAAGAAGAAAAAACAAAAAAACTTTAAAATTTACAGCATCAACAGTATCACCCTCTGATTCATTAAACTTAATCGATTCAAACGATGGAACATATAAATTAGCAACAATAAAATCCGACATAGGTCCACCACATCTATTTAAAATCCGAACAAAACCTCCATTAGCTGGTCCATATGCCTTTAGTCGTATACCAAAACCATTTCGTTATCGTCCAAAGGTATTTTTAATGCATGACATAAGTGACACATGGTTATTTTTAAATGTATCATCTGGGTAAATATTTTATATTCTATTATTTATTATTTTGTTTAATTAAAGCATGTGTAATTACTAAATTAATAATATTTTAATTCCCTTACCATTCAGAATCTAAAAACATTATTTACGACATGGTAAATGTATAATCTATTTTATTCTTAACATATTGTTTGGTTATATAATATGCATGAAGGCACCGGGAATGCCGTTTTTGGTGTATGGAGTGTTGAGGCATATTGCTTGTATAATTTTTTTTTTTAAATTTCTTAACGTTATATTTTGAACTTAAAAGCAGTAATTTTATTTAACAGAATAATTTAATGCTTATCTATAAATGGTCTTTAATAATTTTCCAATCCGTATTTAACAAACTAAATAGCTGGTGATTAAAAATACTGCTTTTCTAAAATACTTGAAATATAATAATCACGATGAAGTTCATTAATTGAATTTTTCTATTTAGCTACGAGGGACAAGTTACAATAAATAAGAAAGTACCAGACACCATTACATCATGGATTATTACTGGATTCGCTATTGATCCAATCACTGGGTTTGGTATGACCCAGAATCCACGTAAATTAGAAGTTTTCCAACCGTTCTTCGTTTCAACAAATTTACCGTATTCGATTAAACGCGGTGAAGTTGTATCAATTCCAATTGTTGTCTTCAATTATATGAATGAAGATGTACAAGCTGAAGTTACACTCGACAACTCCTTGCTGGAATTCGAATTTGCTGATGTTGATGAAGCCACAAATGAATCAAAACCTAGTAAGTTGTATCTAATGTGCAAATAATTTTAGATAATTATTAAAATAATTTTCGTTTACAATAATAGAAGTCGAGTTATACCGAACAAGACGTGTTGCCGTTACGTCAAATAATGGAGCATCGGCTGCTTTTATGATAAGACCTAAGAAAACTGGACACATCACAATCAAAGTGACTGCTACCTCACCATTAGCCGGAGATGGCGTTGAACGTCAATTACTTGTCGAACCCGAAGGTGTTACTAATTATGTTAATAAAGGATTCTTCATTGATTTACGTGAGGCCAACGAATTTGAAACTGAAGTTGAAATTAAACTACCGCGAAATATTGTACCAGACTCAACCAAAATTCAATTCAGCGTTATTGGTGATATCCTTGGACCAACAATCAAAAATTTAGAAAAATTGATTAAATTGCCCTACGGTTGTGGCGAACAAAATATGTTGAACTTTGTACCAAATATTGTAATTTTGGACTATTTGAAGAACACAAATCAGGTTACAGAAGGAATCAAATCGAAATCGGTTAAATACATGGAAAAAGGTTATCAACGTGAGTTGACCTATAAACATCCTGATGGTTCATTCAGTGCTTTTGGGTCAAAAGACGGCAGTACTCCTGGTAGTACCTGGCTAACTGCGTTCGTTGCAAAATCATTCCGTCAAGCTGCCGGTTATATCGAAATCGATGACGCAGTTATCAAAAAATCTCTAGACTGGTTGTCCGATAAGCAGGCTTCAAATGGAAGTTTCCCAGAAGTAGGAACGGTCTTCCACAAGGATATGCAAGGCGGCGGGGGTAGTGGATTAGCTTTAACTGCATATGTTCTTACTGCTTTCTTACAAACACAAGAAGATATGACTAATTACCGTAACACAATCAGCAAAGCATTGGACTACATTTTGAAAAATATTGAGTCAACCGATGATATTTACTCACTTGCGGTAACCGCTTATGCTCTGCAATTAGCACAACATTCAAGCAAAACATCTGTACTACAAACACTTCAATCAAAATCTAAAGAAGAAAATGGATTAATCTGGTGGGAAAAACCAAAAAAATCAGAAACTGAAAAGAAAAATCCTTACTATAGTGAACCCAGCTCCGTAAATGTTGAATTAACAGCTTACGCAATGTTGGCTTATATTGAAGCCGGCCTCGTTAGTGAAAGTATTCCAATTTTGAAATGGCTTATTGCCCAACGTAATGAAGAAGGTGGTTTTGCTTCAACCCAAGATACTGTTGTTGGTATTGGAGCCTTGGCCAAGGTTGGTGCTAAATTATCGTCACCTCAAAATAATGTTCAGGTCACAGCGAAATACAATGAGCAAGAGTCTGCCTTAAATATTGATGCTGACAATGCTGGTATATTACAATCACGCGATATTCCTTCTTCAGCGCGTAAAGTAACACTCAAAGGAACTGGTCGCGGTATTGGTATGGCACAAATTTCGTACAAATATAATGTTAATGTTACTGGAGCATGGCCACGATTTACACTAGATCCACAAGTGAATAAAAACTCAAATCCCGATTATCTTAGTCTAACAATTTGTACAAGTTATATTCCAAGTCCTGAAGAAAATGATTTAGTCTCAAACATGGCTGTTATGGAAGTCAAATTCGTCAGTGGTTTTACAGCCGATTTGGAAACCCTCCCATCGCTGGAACGATCATTTGGTGTACAGAAAGTTGAAACGAAAGAGGATGATACTGTTGTTGTAATGTACTTCAATAATCTTGATAATAAAGAAATTTGTCCAACTGTTACCGGATTCAGAACACATAAGGTCGCCAACCAAAAACCAGCTCCAGTAATTATTTATGATTACTATGACAACAGTAAGTATTCATTAAACTCGTTCCTCTTTTCTGCATTTAGCTAATATATTTGTTTTTTCATTATCCAGCTCGTCGTGCACGTCAATTCTATCATGCACCAGAATCAACTTTATGTGACATCTGTGAAAGTGATGATTGCATTGAAAAATGTGCCCCAAAAGCTGAACTACAAAAATCTGACGTTGGATCATCCTCGTTTCCCTCACAAAGTGGAGCACGAAATCTAGCTAACATAGTAGGCATCACATTTGCATCAATTTTAATTGCAATTCTTTTCAAATAAATTTTTACTTGAACATTTTTCTGAATCATAATTAATAATAAATGTCATGTCAAAAGCTTCATTTGTATTTGAAATAAAAAAATAAATTAATAAAACGCATTAAATTTTTATCGGCTCTCTATAATTTAAGAATTTAATTGTGTGGAGAGTTTGTTGCTTTTTGAAACTCTGGAATGAATTCGTGCAGCACTATTATTTTTTTTTTGATAAAAACGCCATTGAATGAGACCAACAAAACTCAGTAATATTCCTGCCGAATGAGAAAATATCAGCAACTTTCTATTTAAAAAGTAATAATGAAATAGAAACGGTAATTATGATTATATTGTTAATTTTATTTTATTATTAATGGAAAATATAATCAGAGGCAGAGCCCATATTCCACTAACAAATCCCCCATTAAATTTTTCTTATGTCATGTTAATTCCTTGCTTTCTTTTGAAATTTATCCCCTTTTCTACCAAATAAAAAATAAATTTGGCGCAATTAAAACCAGACAAATAAGTGAGTAAAAAGACATAGTATGTAATGCCGTTTTTGATAAAAAATTTCGCTTGATTTGAAGTACAACCAACACAATTGTGTGTAAGTAAGTTTAAATATGTTTAAAAGGAATATACAACAATTGGTTCAAAACAGATAACAAAAATAAATTTTTGGCATGATTTTTTTGCTTTATCCACACAATTGTGTGGGCAGGCACGAAGAGGGCTATATTGAATCAAACAAAAATAACATAAGATTTGTAGTGATAATCGGTATCCGCTCGTGCTTAGATAAATTTTACAAACAAAATTGACTTAAAATTTATCTCCCGAAATAACAAAAAAATATTTAGCTCGCGATTTCGCAGATGCGATACGCAGCTGAAGTGAAAAGTTTGTAGTTATCTCATTCACATATAGACTGCGCTAGTGAAAACTCTACAAACGTTTTCGCAGCAATTTATCTGCCTAGAACGATAAAATTGAAATAAATTTTGACAGTACAACGTGGAAACTATTTTTTTAAATGGATGAACTAAATAATTCTATAGATTATGAAAGTTTCGAATATCAAGAAGAATACTTGATTGACTTCTTCGTAGTGGATACAGAAAATTTAGAAAGTGGAAAAAGGAAGCCAGAACTAAAATTTTAACTTTTAATTTTAAATGTTTATAAAAATACTTATTAAAGCTAGGTATCCAGCTCGCGCTAAGATAAATTTTAACGCGGTCGCCACAAGTCTCTACTAAATTGCAGATAAATTGTAAGCTAAAAAGTTTGTGTAGAGATAAATTTTGACGTTTGTTTTATTTCTTCTACAACAAACAAAAATATAGTTCTATCGACTATTTAATGAGTATTTTTATAAACATTTAAAATTAACAGTTAAAATTCCCATTTTGGCTAATTTTTTCCACTTTCTAAAATTTCTGTATGCACTTCTTCGTAGTCAATCAAGTATTCTTCTTGATATTCGAAACTTTCATAATCTATAGAATTATTTAGTTCATCCATTTAAAAAAAATAGTTTTCACGTTGTGCTGTCAAAATTTATCTCAATTTTATCGTTCTAGGCAGATAAATTGCTGCGAAAACGTTTGTAGAGTTTTCACTAGCGCAGTCTATATGTGAATGAGATAACTACAAACTTTTCGCTTCAGCTGCGTACCGCATCTGCGAAATCGCGAGCTAAATATTTTTTTGTTATTTCGCTAGCTAAATTTTACGTCAAATATGCATGTAAAATTTATCTTAGCGCGAGCTGGATACCGACCTTAAATAGTCGATTGAACTATATTTTTGTTTGTTGTAGGAGACATAAAATAAACGTCAAAATTTATCTCTACATACGCTTTTTAGCGTACTAATTTATCTGTAATTTAGTGGAGACTTGTGGAGACCGCGTTAAAATGTATCTTAGCGCGAGCTGGATTCCTTTATACGCTAAAAACGAAATTCACACTTAAGCGATACATGTATAAAATTTTGTCGTATGATATGGATATTTTTTGACATTTATAAAGCATGCTACCTAAGAAGTGTTTTTAGTTTTGTTCTTTTTCATTTTTTTTTATATTTTAGAATATGTATTCTTTTGTTCTCACCCCGTAAAATCTTATACAAAATTGAGCAATGTTCAATTTTTAATTTTTGTCGTACCAATCAGAGCGATTAACATTTATGTCTGTCAGACAAAAATTATACATGAATCACCGCCTTTAACGAAATGTTTTTTAGCGTGCAAGTAGAAACTGCTTTTTTTGGTCAAATTCAACCTTTTGAAAATATAGTTGTCACAAAGATTAATTATCGAAATATTTGCCATTACTATCTATGGCCTTTTGCAATTTATCAGGTAAATGAAGCATGTGAAGTTATCAGGTAAATAATGATTGCCTTCGCGATAGAAACTTGGTGGTGTCGAAGCAAAATAGTCAACGAGCCATTTTTGCGTGTCTTCAACTTTCGTGAACCGCTGCGGTCCTTCAAATATGATGACATCGATCTGAATAAGTGGTAATCAGAGGGAGCCACTGTAGAATACACCGCATGCGGTAAAACTTCCTAGTCTACACGGAAAAAAATAAGCTTACTATATTAAAGAAAACTTTTTCTGTATTTAATAAAAAATACTTTTGTTTACTTTAATACCCAAATTTCTATGAATATACCAATTTTTTTAATTATAAAAATAGTTTTCTTACGAAGAGAATTATTTCTTGACGGAAATTTTAACATTCAATTACATCTTGAGAATTACTTTTCTTGTATTTATCGCTACTATTAATTCTTTATAATAAGAGAAAACATTTAGTTTTAAGAGAAATACTTTTAATTTAATCTTACATTTTCTTGAAACAAGAAATTTAATATTTTCTTAAAACAAAAACATAAATTTTATTAAAATACAACATTTTAAAATTGAAAATGTTTCTTGATAGTAGAAAAGATATTTTAAGATACTTTTTCTTGTCACAAAAAAGTAATTTTTTAAACTTCAACATAATATTTCTTGGTTTAACCCATATTAGCCCAAATTAGTTTTTTTTGAATAAAATATAAAATATAGTAAGTATTTCGTATGTTGAATTTGGAAAACAAAAATTTTTTGGAGAAATAAAAAACAACCGTTAGGTAACTGAAATGCAAGAAAATAAAAATCTGCAAAAAATAAAAACTTATCTTCAAAGTCCTTGAAATTATGTAACAAAATATAATTGTAAATGTGTTCTGTCAAATTATGGTAATTTGAATAATTCATCTGTGTACGGGTGCGATTGCAAAACCTATACTAAATATGTTTTCGCAAGGATTTGTATTTAAACAGAACATTTCAGTAAAAATATACCGTTATAATTTATCCAATTCTCTTTTTAAGAGATTTTTTGTATTGATCTACAAATAGATCGCTGGGCTAATATGGGTTAATATGTATGTCTCAAGTTGAGAGAATACTTCTAATTATAGAAAAGGATTTTTCAATGTACACTCTATATTTTTTAAATCCAGAAAACGAGTGAAACATTTGAGAAATATATATTAAATAAGTAACATTCATTATCTCGTGAACAGTTTAATAGAAACAACGTGTGTTTTTGCGATTGTCAAATTAAATATTTTTAAGTGGTTTTGAAAAAAAGTAAAGTGAAGCTAAGTACTAGTAGTTACTAGTAGTACTAGTAGTTAAATGTAAGTTATATTTGTATTAAAACTCTAAATTAAAACTAAATTAAAGTTTTAATTTTACTGTCGTGAGGTTCGGACGTAAAGTAAAACAAACGAAAAGTGCAGTGTTAGTGCTTTTTAATTTGTTATATCTTTTTTCAATTGTGTGAATGGTTTTATAATTAAATACACACGGTGCAAAAAAACTAACATAAAATTGTAACTTAATAAGAGAAGATGTAAGCGATGGGGCTTTTTCCCCAAAAAAGACTTCTTCAAACATCGAACGCCGAACAAAATCTTCAACAAACTTGAACCAGTTTCATGTAGAAAGTAAAAATATGGCAAGTGCAAGTGTAAAACAAGTGGGCAAAGTTCAGCACAGCCCTTCGACAGAATTAATTATACCGCAGTTTAAAAATCAAAATCAAAACCGCGATGCGAAAATTAATTCATCAGCAAATTTAACAATGCAGTACGAAAATAATAGTAATGAACTCAGTGCGACGAACTCTAGTGACCGTGGTCAGTGCGAAAAAAACCTAGTGCAAACGGGAATGGATAGGTATATCACTGTTCAATCTAAAAGAAAACGTAGCCCGAGATCTGCCCAGTTTGCTGGCAGGAGCAAAGTGACACGGACTGAAGGAGGTGTTAACCAAATACCTCTTAACAATCGATTCTCTAGTCTAGAGGTCATTGACCCCAATGCAGTGCCAAATTTGAAAACTGAGAAACCGCCTCCAATTTATTTAAGGGAAGCATCTAACAATGAATTGGTTAACAACATCGCAAAATTAACAGATTCTAAATTTTATATTGCCCCGCTCAAACGAGGTAAAATAAACAAAACAAAGATTCAAACTTTCGACGAAGTTGGTAAAAAATATTACACATACCAGCTAAAAGCCAAAAAGGGCTGACTGTTGTGCTAAAAGGAATTGAAAGCTGCGTAGATGTTAGCGACATACAAGCTGCACTTGCTGCGGAAGGTTTCCATGCTAAATCCATTGGTAGTATAGTAAACCGTGAGAAGGTACCTCAACCAATGTTCCGTTTGGAAGTAGAGCCAGAGGAAGAAAAGTCGAAAGGAGTTCACAAGATTTACAACTTAAAATATTTGTTACATCGCAAAATCGTAATTGAAGAACCTAAGAAGAGGTCTGGACCAGTTCAATGCATAAAGTGCCAAGAATACGGACACACGAAAGCATACTGCGCCTTAAATAAAGTTTGCGTTATTTGTGGTGAACTCCACGACTCCAAACAGTGCGAAAAGTCTCGCAATGACCCATCTGTGAGACGTTGTAATAACTGCGGTGAAAATAATACTGCAAACTACAGGGGTTGCGCAGTGTATCTAAAATGAGAGCTGAGCAACGAATGCTGAATATGCAATTTAATCAGAGGGCCATGTTACCAAAAAATAGAATAGGCACCAAACCAATGAGTGCAAACACACAAAATGATAACTTGGAGACATTTGCCAGCAGTTTTGCACAGCCAGGTGTTTCTTACGCAAATATCCTAAAAGGTAACAAACCGAAACCAAAAGTTCATTCTAATGAGGAGGACCTTATCATTCACACCATGGTAAATAAATTAACCGAGACCATCCAAAGTTTCATGATGATGATGGAAAGACAAATGTGCATGATGATGCAAAATAAGAATGCGCTTATGCAAATTATAGTCAAAAATCAAAAATGACAATTCTAAAAATAGCGAACGGGCTCTCGCAACATAAAGCTGAGGTACAAACATTTCTTATCGAACAAAATATAGACATCATGTTAATATCTGAAACACACTTCACAAAACAAAATTTTTTTAATATTACCGGCTATTCCGTTTATGACATCAAACATCCGGATGGAAAAGCACACGGCGGCACTGCGGTCTTAATAAAAAGAAGATTAAAGCACTACGAGCTCCAGAAATATGCTAAAGATCACATCCAGGCTACAACTGTCAATTTGGAAGAATGGTCTGGGAAATTTTTAATATCGGCTGTCTACTGTCCACCGAAACACGCAATTAAAAAACAGCAATTTATCGATTACTTTAACCAGTTGGGAATCAAATTTCTAGCAGGGGTGATTACAACGCTAAACATGTGCAATGGGGTTCGAGGTTGACGTCACCGAAAGGAAAGCAACTCTACGAAGCAATAAACGAGAAAAACCTAGATTATTTATCATCTGGACATCCCACATACTGGCCTACAGATAGAAAGAAAATTCCTGATTTAATAGATTTCTGTGTAATACTAGGAATAGCACGCACCAATGCTCAAGCCGTTGACTGTTATGATTTATCATCAGTTCACTCACCAATAATAGTAACACTAAGTACCCAAGCATTAAGAACTGAACCACCACAACGTTTAACAAACAAACTAACGAAATGGGCTCTCTATAGAAACATAGTAGATGTAAATTGTCATCTTGATGTTCAACTTCGCACACCAGAATACATTGATGCCGCGATAGAAAACTTAAGTCAAATAATGGAAATGGCTGCAAAAAATACTACTCCGGAGAACAAAAATTCCGAAAAAAATATAAGGCTTTCAAGTAACATTCAAAAGTTATTAGCAGAGAAGCGGACAATTCGGCGGCTATGGCAGCTTCGCCTATCTCCGTTGCATAAATGGAAATTAAATAGAGCTATTAAAGGTTTGACAGAAGCAATACGGGCAGAACTGGAATACAGAATAGATTTAGGAATACAGAATTGCCTAAGTGAGCTCACAGCAACAAAAACAACAGATTACTCACTGTGGAAGGCAGCAAGAAATTTAAAAAGGCCAGAGCTATCGAACCCACCGATAAGGAAACCAGATGGTCACTGGGCCAGAAGTGACTTAGAAAAGGCTATCGCTTTCTCTAACCATCTACAAAAGGTGTTCACCCCAAACGAATAAAATAATGATTGCGTACTACAACAGCTTACGAGGGACGGGTCGAACCCAAATCCAGTAAAATTTAAATGGAAATGCGTCAAAAAAGTTATCAAAAACAGTACAAATCCTAATAAAGCGCCAGGTCATGATCTAATAACTGGAAAAATGATCAAAGAATTACCAGATAGATGCATAAAATATATAACACATATTTTTAGCGCGATTATGAGATGTGGATACAAAAGTTTGCGATTATGAGATGTGGATACTATCCCCAAAAATGGAAAATATCTCAAATTATCATGATTCCTAAGCCAGGTAAAGACGAAACCCAAGTCTCGTCGTACAGACCAATAAGTCTACTTCCGATTATTTCAAAGCTTTTTGAAAAGATGCTACTACAAGAACTAATACCTATATTATCTGAAGGTCGCATTATTCCAGATCACCAATTTGGATTTAGAGAGCAACACGGCAAAAAGAAATATTGCTCGGCAGTTTTCTTGGATATTGCACAAGCTTTCGATAAAGTATGGCATGAAGGATTAAATTACAAAATTAAAACTCTTTTGCTTAAACAATTTCATGCAATTCTTGAAAACTACTTAGCCCAAAGGATGTTCCAGGTGAAACAAAATACTGCCACTACTGATCTAACCGAGATAAAGGCAGGAGTACCGCAAAGTAGTGTATTGGGACCTGTGCTATACTTGTATATTATTTCTTCACAGCTGACTTACCAATAACTGAAAAAATCGTCACTTCAACTTTTGCTGATGACACAGCTATATTATTTTCACACAAAAATCCTCAAACAGCATCGAGAGAATTACAAGAACATCTACACAAAATAGAAGATTGGTTAAAAACTTGGCGGATAAGGACGAATGAATGTAAATCAACACATGTAACATTCACACTAAATAAACGTACATGTCCAGCAGTAAAATTAAACAATATCACAATTCCTCAACAAACAAACGTCAAATATCTCGGTCTTCATCTCGATAGAAGATTGACATGGAAAAAGCACATTGAAACAAAACGCAATCAATTAAAAATAAAATTTTCTAAAATGTACTGGATGATCGGAAGAAAATCGAAACTCTCTCTAGACTGCAAGCTTCTACTATACAAAGCGATCCTAATCCCCATATGGACATATGGTATCCAACTATGGGGCTCAACTAGTGCATCAAATATAAAGATACTTCGTAGCATTACAAATGCCCCATGGTATATTCGAAACAGCAACATCCATAGAGACTTAGGAATCAAAACTGTTAAAGAGACAATTAAATCATGCAGTCTAAAATACCAACTGGAATCACACCCTAACGAATTAGCTAGAGAACTACTAAGGCAAGCGAAATATGGACGGCTTCGCAGAACAGATCCTCTACACAGTAAGAAATCGGTCTTTCTTCTCAAACGGTGAATTAAAATTACGCGGAGTTAATATTATTCTAATAATTTTTCAATAATAATAATAATTCTTATCTTAGTAGTTCAATAATACCACCAAAAGAATAATTATTCTAACGTAAAATAATTGTTAGGTGTAGTTAAATTGGTTGGTTGTTAAAATTTAGCACCAATTTGTAGTTAACTATTAGCTATTTGTGAAAAAGTGTTAAATTTTTAAAATAAGAAAATATAGTAATAGAAATAACAATCTAATGTATCTCCTTTTAACTCATTCTTTTTCTTCAATATATTATTCCATTTAGTTTTTGTTTTTAGCTTCGTAAAATATTTAATCAAACTTCTATGGCATCTAAACGCCTAATAATTAGTATATTCAAAAGGGGTATACTAATGAATACATATAATAAAAACTTAGTTATCGTAAGTATAATGTTTGAAATATGATAGGAACACTGAATGCAATTTTGGATACAATTATATATACAACCTATGCTCAGATGTACCTTTGCTGTACCTTTGTTCAGATATCAAGATGAATATTCTAAAACTATTTTTCTAAAAGTTGTTCATGTTTTTGAACATATCACATCAAAATATTTAATCGGGGACTCAAATTTGTACATTGTGACCCGTGGCATTCGAATAAACAGAAATACTTACAAATAAAAACCGCCAGCCATGATTTTTTAGTACTGAGTGCGTTTGCTGTCGATGATGATAACTTAGAATACAAATTTCGATAAAAAAAATACTAAGATGATATACTACAAACCACAAACTAAAAATTACCTTTGTTAATTTATTTATAATCTACTTCTAAATAAACCAAATTTGCAAATTTCAAATGGTTTGCTGAAAGTCTTCACCATCTTGTATTTATCCAGTTATCAAGCATATTACTTTTAGGTTATAGCCTAATACTTAAGTTTCGCCATCCTAATTCAGCATAATATTTTGTATAAGTCAGAATTTATATACTTACTTATATACTTAATCAAGATGTGCCTTTGTAATCGTATCTGAAATTTTAATGTTTATTGTTCATTGTAAAGTTTTGTATTTTTCAAATCTAGAAACCATTTTTCCTCAAAAGTATTAGGGTAGTATCTTTAGATACAGTGTAAGAAAATGTATGGATAGTCAAAAGCCTAAGGGCTTAAAACCCCAATGAATTACTATTGCAAAGGCTAATTATTCACGGGCTAGAGCTATTAATATTGTTGTTCGTCCGGGTAATTCCTATTTTTAAATAATTATAACTCCCACTTCGAAAATTGTTTCTATTTCGTTCTGGCACTAATTATGTGCAACGAAAGAAAGTCGTCGATTTTAACTTTATATAGGTAATAAAACATTTCAAGGACAAAATATATTTATTTATCTATATAGAGTAGAAATAGTTTACAGATTTTAAATATTTGAATGATTTAAAATGCACCTGTATAATATATATATATTGTTCTTGAGATTTTCTATTACCTATTTAAAGTTAAAATCGAATACTTTCTTTCGCTGTATATAATGATTGCCGAACGAAATAGAAACAACTTTGGAAGTGAGAGTTATAATTATTTAAAAACGTGAATTTAATTTAAGCGACATTGCCATTTGAAATTTCAAATAATCTGAAAGTATTTATTGAATTTTTCATTCTAATTAAGATTAGGTTTTATTTTTGAGTTAAGAAAACTGAAGGAACTTTGTGCCTACCAACAATGAACACGTTTATTAGGTTATTTTGTTAAAATAAAAAAATATTTATTTATATTAAAAATGGTTTTCTATAATATTGACAACGCTGTATGTACGTTGAACTCCGTTTTGTAGTTAAAATGAGCCCTTTATCGGAAAGTACTTAAGCAAAATCTCACTAAACTCTCTATTTAGTCGTAACTAGCAAAATATTCTTATATTTTTCGGTTGGTTTGGTTCATTTTAGTAAAGCCTGCTGACAACATAATACGTGTTTTATTTAAAGTGAAAAAAGGAACTTTTGTGTTTTGCGTTTCTAAAAAGAAACTTTTGTGATAATTTTTAGTTACAAGTTAAATGAAAATTAATTATAAAGTTATTAAAGGTAAATATATTGTTCATTAAACTTTAGTTCCATTGAACATATGGAAAACTTTGTAGAATTAGTTTTTATTAGCTATAATTACTTTTATAAATCAGCTTAAATTAACATTAAATGTATAATCTTCTGAAAGTTAAAAATAATTTTTAACGCCTTTATATTTATGTGATTAGCTTCTGATTTTCGACGACAATTACACAACAACATTATTTATAATGGAAAATGAAAATTCGATTAATACGAGTAGTAATGATTTAAACGAAATATATAGAGAAGAACTGTTGATAGTTACATATTTAAACATAACAAGTTGGATAAAGATCTGGTACCCAGTAAAACAGGTGTTTCCGAATTATGAAGAAGTAGTAGCACCAGGTTTGTTGTACTCTTCAGAATTAAGTAATTCATTTTAATGTGGGTGGTGGAGTGATTGTATAGAGATTTATATTATGGGTTATATATCTACATATATATAATAATTTTCTGTCGATTAAATTGCCAAATGGCTACAATTTTAATTTAATTAACATTAATAGATTTAATTAACTGAGAAATATAATCTAATAATTTCGCGCATGTTGAAATGAAATTAAGTAATTAATAATAATTTAATAATAATAATAATGCATAATGATATTAAGTATTAACATAGGTTAAGACTTCAATTAAATTTTTTTTTTTGTAGATTTTAAGAATTTCACACTTCTTGTTAGTTTCGTATAAAGAAAGATTCAAGAATAAAGCGTTTGGCAATAGTTACAAAAAAAAAATATTTGTATTACATATCAAATAAAAAACCTCTTATTTGATATCTGAATATTAAACAACAACGCGTTGAATGCACTAACATTCCGAAAAATTGATATCAGAAGTTTTGTGAATTGAATTCGGCTCTTAATTCATTAATTGAATTTTTCCTATTCAAGAAGTTTAGTGAGCATTTGAAGAAATGCGTCTATTTAGATAACGCAATACGAAGTTTTAGTGTATTCCACTATAAAAATATAAATATAACCGTGAGAGAAGAGAATAATTTGTGATCATTTTGTTTATATTTTGTCATTTCGATTTCATTTCTGTATTTCTATTTTATTTAGTGTCACATAATTAATCGAAGACTTAAGGCGGATTCATTGTTGTAGCTCGTTGTGTTCGTTCCGTTCGTTATGTTTTTTTTTTAAGCCAATAGGATTTGTCGAAAATGACATTTTTTCTTCGGTATTTTTTTCATCAAGTTGATCTATCTCCAACTTTTTTACCGAAGGAACATGGCAAGAAAGAAACAACATGATATATAATAGCAAATACAGACACTTTTCATCCTTTTTATTCTGTTATCAAGTACGTTGTTCATTTTGTGTGTTTATGTTTTGTTTACGAATTTTTCAGTATTTTCGTTTTTGTAAATTGTATGCGTATCTAATCAATCGAGAAAAAAAATATATTTTATAAACAAACTTCAAAACTACAAAACGCAAATCTTCAAAAGTCGAAAACTTCGATTTTTCGTCGATAGGTGGAAGCAAAATCGTTCTGTAATTTTTTCATCAACAATGAACTCATTAAAATAAAACTCCAGTAAAAATACCGAACACAACGAACGGAACGAACACAACGAACTACAACAATGCCCAGTAGTACAAATCAGCGCACAAAGAGCGCATAAACAGCATATAATTAGAGCGCTCAATTTTTACTTCAAATTGATGCACCTATATCCATGCTATTCGTATTGTTGTCGACCGAAAACTCGGCTTTATTTCCCCTGCAAATTAATTTATCTCTTTCACTTCGATTTGAGTATAATATGTAACTGTTTTTAACCGTTGGTTTACCAGAAAATAATATTTTTTAATGTATTTTGTTGTATCAAAACCAAACACAATCATATATTATTGATTGTGTTTGGTTTTTGTTGTATGTACCAAATGTGTATTGTCATTCAGATACAACTACACATTTTTTTAATTTTGTATACTTACTTTATATGTTATCCATGTATTTCCACCTGAAAAACATTTACAAACGTCTATTACCTTCAGCTGAAATCTGGAGACTGATAGAAATGAAATAACAATTTTTGAAATGAAATTGATAAACAAGAGATTAGGTGGGGGTAAAAATGCAGTACATAGAAGAAACCGAAGTAAATTTATTTGTTTTCTCGCTTCGACGTGTGCAAATGTTTCCATCTATTTCATTCTGCTATCAGCGTTTGTTTGCTGGGTGAATCCGCCTTTACGCATTTTTCTGTGTTTTACATAACATCCGTTATTCTTTTGCTATTTTTTATTGAATCTACGTAGGTACCAATTACAACAATTTCGAATTAAATGGTATTACAAATCGACTTATGTTATATAAAAATGACAAAAAAACGCCAAAATCTAAAATAAAATGTACATGCATTACTAGAAAAATTAAAAAAGCATATCCTTCGGCTTCAACAGTTTGTTCGAAACTAACAACAAAATCATGATGAAAAGAGAACAAGGTGGAATATTGCGCATGCTCATGTGACGTCACTTGTATCCACCAAACATGTGATTTCGGGTTTTTTTTATTATTTTTTTAAACAAATGGATAATAAATGTATTTTTTCTAAATAAAAAAGCTTATTTAAGTTTGATAAGTATAGTTGAAGCAATTTTTTAATTATTTTCTGATTTTCAGTTACAATCAAAATTATTTTAATTTAAATAAATCATTCAACAATCTCGAAATCCACATCAACTAAGAAATTCATTTCAATTGTTAATTGGTACGCTCACAGTAAATAAATTCGTTACAATTAAAACCACAACTAAATAGATATTTAGACAACAATTATTTCATAATAGCTACAGACAGGTACATAATATTTTGTTAGTAAACATATGTATTAACAATTCTATAGTTTTATGTTATATATATACTCAAATTATTCTATCCTTATTTTGCCGTCGGCTTGAAAAATATATCTCGATGGTTTATTTCCTCAAATATTTCGGTCATAAAATGAAACAAAAAGGGTAAACCATAAAAATGTGTTTAGTTAAACTGTAATTATCATAAAAAAAATACGCTTATTGCAGATTTATTTAAATAATTAATCGAAAAATCGACAAATTCAATGTAAATTTCCGTTTTGTTGGATACACGTGACGCAATGCGCACAAAAAGACGAAAATGAAACATGGGAATATTTCACCTCTTTACATGTTTGTTCATCATGCAACAAAATTACAAAACAACTGGAGAGAGAAATAATATATTTTTGTATTGTTTTGTAATGTAATTTTGTATGACCGTGACGGACGATTGACGAAATTTTATTGGTTTTATGAGAACGAGGTGTAGACAAAAACTAGAAAAAACTGGAAAACCAAAATATAAAAGGAATAACCGTCTGCTTCGATGTAATAATTACAACTAAATATATTTTGTAATGCATGATGAACAAACATGTAAAGAGATGAAATATTCCCATGTTTCATTTTCGTCTTTTTGTGCGCATTACATCACTTGTATCCAACAAAACGGAAATTTACATGGAATTGGTCGATTTTTTGATTAATTATTTAAATAAATCTGCGATAAGCGTATTTTTTTTAAACGACTTTTTTTAATTTTGATAATTACAGTGTAACTAAACACTTTTTTATGGTTAACCCTTTATGTTTCATTTTATGACCGAAATATTTGAGGAAATAATACGTAGAGACATATTTTTCAAGCCAACGGCAAAATAAGGATAAAATAATTTGAGTATATAACATAAAAACTATGTACCTGTCTGTAGCTATTATGAAATAATTGTTAAGTCTAAATATCTATTTAGTTGTGGTTTTGATTGTAATGAATTTATTTACTGTGAGCTACCAATTAACAATTGAAATGAATGAAAGAATAATTATTTTAGTTTTAACTTTTATTTTTGATATAAGATATAAATATTTTTGATATTATATTTTATGATTTAAAAACGAAGTGTTAAATATTTCTGTCATATATGTAGTTGATGGGTTTTGCTACAAATTAAAGAAGGCCTCAATTTCTTAGCTGTTGTGGATTTCGAGATTGTTGAATGATTTATTTAAATTAAAATAATTTTGATTGTAACGGAAAATCAGAAAATAATTAAAAAAATTCTTCAACTATACTTATCAAACTAAATAAGCTTTTTATTTAGAAAAAATACATTTATTATCCATTTATTTGGGGAAATAATAAAAGAATCCCGAAATCACATGTTTGGTGGATATAAGTGACGTCACATTAGGATGCGCAATATTCCACCTTGTTCTCTTTTCATCATGGGTCACTGCAGTCTGATCAGTCTGCACTCTGTAGACGAACAAATTTTTCAATTCAAAAAATTCAATGTTTTTATTAGTTCAAAACCATAAACTCCCAACATCTTGGTAACCTCACTCACCACGATGAAAATGTACCGAATTTGAAATGAATACATGAATTTAAACAATTAATCTTCAAGACATTCCCAGAAATATATTCCCTAACTAGCTCATCGGATTGGTAATAGAGCAATTCTTTATGATATTCTCGATGAATTTTTTTATGAATTCACTGGTTTCATAGTGCATGAAATTCATTTGAATATTCTCTAATGAGTTCATCGGTTGTGTAATAAAGAAATTCCTAATGAAATTCTCACATTGTTCATCGGTGTGTTCATTATAAGATAGAATTATATAAAAAGTAAATAAGTGAATTTACATCACAAGCCCATATATCGTTCAGTGAATGGGTAAGCAACAATTTCTTGATGAGTTAATCGGTGAATTCATCAATCCTCTGTTACTAGGGTATCTCATGCAACATAATTTTATACTGGTTGTTTTACGTATATACACACACACGCGATTGTGTGTGTTGGTGTTTGGTATTAAGCTAAGTGATATTTTAAAAGTTGTTTGAAATGTTATCCACATATGTAATTGTTACGAAGGGTTAATAAAGGGATACGCAGCGGTATCACATATCGAGATAGGATGAAATGTTTTGTATGTATGTTTTTGGACAGATATATTAGTTGTGTGAACATGACTACACCGTCTTTTATTAAAATAAAACACATTTGCTTGTTTAGGAAATGAAACAATTATTTATTGAAAGTATGTTCCGCCTGCAGATAAAACTGTCCCCCACCTTTCACGTAATTTGCAGTTTCCCTCTCTGAAGAAATCCAGCTCTTTGGAGGTGTTCCAATCTATAAGCCAATCTTTGATCTCTGCGTGAGACTGCCGTTCAGAACTGCTGTTCAGAAAGAGAAGACTACATCGATCGGAATAAGAAGTAATCTGTTTTGCATTGTCATGCAGAAAAAATAATGTGTTGTGCCTATTCACCCACTCTGGTCGTTTCTCCTCTATAGCTCGCGTGAAACATTTAGCCATAAATAGTTTCACCTGATTCCAGCAGTTTATAATATACCACACTTTTCTGATCTCACCAGAGCATAACCTTATAGCAATGAATATCTCTTCACCAGCCTTCACCCAAGATTTTTTGCGTTTGGGATTCTCCTAATAAATCCATTTTTCATCTCCAGTAACTATTCGATGCAAAATACCTCTTCTTTGTTGTCTTTGAAGCTGATTTCACAAATGGTTTTTTGCCGTCGGAAATCTCTTTCTTTTAATACATGTGGAATCCAGCTGACAGCTTTTTTGAACCATTCCGATTGTTTGTAAACGTTTTGCAACCGTTGCTCGATCAACATTTAATGCTACAGCCATTCTGATTGTGTTTGAGAAGAATCTTCAGCCAATAACGTTTCCAATTTAGTATCTTCAAATTTTGGGGGATTTTTCCATGCTCTTTATCTTGAATGCCAAAAGTCGTGTTTTTTTTTAGCGTCCGATAGATTTATCCAGAGCACCCAATTTCCTATGACATAACTTATATTTAGCTATTTTTGCATATAATTAATTTATTTAACTCTAAACTAAGATTTTTCAATCAATTTTTAGTTAAAAGTCGATATTAAAATATTTTGCTCTACCTATTTATCGGGAGCCGCTATCGGGAGCGCTATCCATTTCAATCGGAAATTTGAAAAGCCATTTATTTTGTAAACTTCTGAAACCATTAGAAACATAATCTTACAATGAAAATTAAAAACGCAGCTAGTTGAATTATTGTTTATAACGTCATCTCAAAATAAATGTCAATTGGTTGTCAATTGGTTGGAAAATAAATGTCAATTGGCTAAAATCATCATTTTTAAATCGTCGAAACAACTCTTTGCGCGTTGTATCCGATTTAGCCTGCTCCCCGTAAATTCCCACTAGCAAATGATAAGTTTCCACTGCACTTTTCTTTGTAATAAAATAATGTATTAAAATTTCCCGCAAATGATGTTTATTTGGAATAAAATTCGAATTTTCATGAGTTAAAAATATTATTTGTTTACACTTCAACCAAAGGTCGCATACCGCGTTTGACAGCTGGCATCAACTACTATAGAATACCAGTATTGCCCATTTATAGTACATGTAAGCAATACTAGTAACGACACCTATTTGGAAAGGGCGGAGTTATATTCACACACCAACTAATAAACACGTTTTATCTAGATGAAGAATAATATTCCAATTTTATTTGAAGCAGTAAAGTTGCCTTAAAGAATATCACAATCATCTTTCCGGTTTCAAACTTTGCATTTTTGTTGAATAAATTTTTTTGGATATATTAAAATTTTCCGAATAGAACAATTGCGAAAAGTTTACCTATCTAATCGGCAGACAAAACGCTAATAGCGTATGTAATAATAAAAATAATAATACTCGTAATTGCGGCGTTGCGAACATAAAATGAAATGCAATTTTTTCATTTCTTTCTATTATTTGCCTACGTCATTTTAGAACAACGTTGTAATATGAGAACGTCCAAGACATATCATACGTGTTTCGCTTAAGACATTGTTATGAAAGAAGAGCGGTATATGACATGACATACACTTGTCGTCTAACTTGGATTAGGTTATTAGACGAGTCATTTGGGAAACTAATGTGACTTGTCATAAATAAATCCTAAGGAAGTGACGTATTATGCTGTTTTGTAAAATTGTGTCTGCTTGGTTTTTCTGATTTATGGTTAGTCAAGAGGTCTATTTTTGTTTCGTTCCAAAACAAAACTCTGTTTGCTTATACAAACCGATGTCACGTAGCCTTGTAAGTCAGTCATGAACGATAACATCAAAATTTAATGGAAACTTCAGGAGAACATTTACTTGGATCACTTTTCCAAACTATGTACCAACAAATTATAAACAAAATATTCGCTATTTCCTAAATAAAATTAATAAATAATAAATATTCCAACTTTGTACATACATATTTCTTCTTTAATATAACAGGTATGGGAATACTTCATGACCATTTTTGGCTGACAATGAAACAAAGAATTTTCTTATTTCAAAGGAACTTTATTAAACCAAATATGTGCCATTTTGATCGATGACCTTTTGCCATTTTTTCTGGTAGAGCCATGATCCCATCACTGTAGAACTTCTGTGGTTTAGAGGCGAAAAATCGGGACAACTCATTTTCGACGGTTTCTTTTGAATTTAATGTAAAACCATTAAGATGGTTCTGCTTGGACCGGAACAAATGGTAGTCCGATGGTGCAAGGTCAGGACTATATGGTGCATCAAAACTTCCCAGCCAAACTCTCTCAGTTTCTGCTGGGTCATCAATGGTGTGTGTGGTCTAGCGTTACCGTGATTTAACACAATGCCCTTTCTGCTAATCAATTCTGGACGTTTTAACTGAATTGCTTGCCTTAAGCGCGTTAGTTGCTAACAGTAAAGGTACGAATCAATCGTTTGGCCCGGTGGCAGCACCTCGTAATGCACGATTCCTTTCCAATCCCAACACACACAGCATTACCTTTCGTGGCGTCAATCCTGGCTTTGATACCGCTTGGGAAGCTTCACCTCGTTTCATCCATGATCTTTTTCGCGCAAAGTTGTCGTGTCTTATCCACTTTTCATCACCAGTAAAATCATTCGCTTTAAAAATGGCTCGATTTCGTTCCGTTTCAGCAGTGTTTCGCAGATAGAAATCCGGTCCATTAAAATTTTAACTGTTAATTCATGTGGTACCCAAAGGTCAAGCTTTTTTTTGGTATTCAAAAAACTGTTAAAGCTGTTTTGTGATCAGTATTTAGTTCTTTACCAATTGCGTGGCTGCTTATTTGCCGGTCTTCAATTTTCTGCATGATTTCATCGACTTTTCCAGTAGTTTGTCGACCAGCGCGAGGTGCATCTTTGGCATCCATATTTCCAGAACAAAAGCGTGCGAACCATTTCTTTGCTGCTGATTTTTATAAAACACCTTCTCTATAAACAGAACAAATTTTTTCGCAAGCCTGAGCCGCGTTTTTACCTTTGTCGTAATAAATTTGCAAAAGATATCGAATTTTTTCATTATTTATCTATATGTTTAAAATGTTGTATCATTTTATTCACTTCATTGGTTTTAATGTTTTGTATGTCCAAGGTTCAAGTTAAAATGTCACCTTTCAAACACACATAAGAATTGCCCGATACGATGAATGGTTATTGAGATATATGAATGTAAAGCCAACTTCATGAAAAAAGGCCACGAACTATTTAGTATTTTCCCTACCCTTTATTATTTCATGCTATGATGAAATACAATGTTTACGTGATTAGTTTTGTAGTGTGGTGAATGACGTATATGCTCAGAGTTTTTGTGTAACTGTTTCTGCTGGGTTTTTCTGGTTTGTGATTACTCGATAGGTTTATTTTTATTTCGTTCCAAAACGAAACCAAAAATCTGTTTGATTAATATTATACACAACCATCAGAAATTGCTCCTCTCAGAGAGGGAAAGAGATTCTTGCTACACTTAATTTTGGTTCGGGTTCGCTTTTAGTGCTATCTTTATTTTTACGAGTATTGGGGTAAAATTATTTTTTGTGTCAGTTTTGTTTCGTTGTTTTCTTCGAATGATACAAATAATTTCGCCGGTCTCTGTTTGTTTTTTTTATATACAATACATACATTCATACTAAGCTAAAATAACTAAAGATAATCGCTAAATTTAGATTTGGAAATATATTTATACTGTGAGTGAGTAATGTTTGATTTGCAATTATACGTATTATTGATTAATAAAATAAATTGTTTTTATTCTATAATCTCTAATTTTGCAGAAATTAAAACTAAACATTTTAATATTTGTAATAGAAAACCCGAACTATTAACAAACAAACCAGATTCATAATATACTCACTGACTCACTGTTATTGAGTTTTTGTTTATCTTATCTTTACTCATGCACATTATTTAATTATATCACGCAAATAAAATTGGCAACCGTAGAGAAGAAATTTTCTGTTTCATTCAATCAAATCTATTAAGTGACTTATAAGTGTATTTCAATTACGGGCGGTAAACTTTCTACCACGTTGAAATGGCCACGACACAACCTGAAGTTGGAGTTGGGGATGTTTTATTGCACACCAGGTAAGTGAAATCTCTGTGTTTACGTAAAGTTACTAGTTAATAGAACAAAGTGAATGACTAACAACTGACCAAAAAAACACCTAAACTTGATTTACTGTACAAAATGTGTTAGGCAATTATTGTTATATAAAAGCACACTATCAGTTCAAATTTTATATGGAAAACCTGATCTAAATTTTGTTTTAGATCACAAATTTTGACTGGGGCACATGCTCGATCAGCTAGCAAGCAAGCAATATGCTATCGCAAAACTGGCTACTCAATCAATTTTACCAAGCAAATTTGAATTTGAATAATTTTTTTTATACGTTTTTTTTTATTTTGCGATTGCACAGTAAAACAATATAAACATTTGCTGGATAGTTTTCTAAGCCGCAAAATTCACTGTGCAATCTCAAAAAAATAAAAAAAAATAAATTCAAATTCAATTTTGCTTGGTAAAATTGATTGAGTAGCGGGGATTTGCGCTAACATATTATTTGCTTGCTACCTGGTCGAGCATGTAATCTAGTAAACGCCTTTGTGTTGTTTCATGAAACATGAACTGAACCGGATCGGATCAAGCATCAAGACACACAGCTCCAGTTAAAGCATTTCCGATGAGTGAAGAGAACATAACGTTAAGTTTAGTCTTCAAAATACACTAAATCGGGTTTAAATAGTACTTAGTCAAGAGTAACAATCAAATAGTATTTATTTACCATTTTTGTTTTGTGGATTGGCATCCTTGCGTCAAAATCTAGCTCGGTTAACATATTGTTACGAATTTGCCCTGTCAAATCCGGCCCGTACCACTGGATTGTGAAAACGTTATAGAAATTGAAGGTTACAACACCAATTCTCGTAATTCACACACTTCCGAAATATTGGCGAGAATACCACTCTATACGACTGTCCAATGCGAAATCGCAAATGTCATCCAAACAAAATGGCGGCCAAACAAAATCTACCTGGAACATAAAAAGCACTCTGTACTTATTACACTTTTCATACTTCAATTATATTACAATAGTTCGCAAACGAATCGCTTTTGAGGCTCAAAAGTGAACCGTTTGCAGTGTTCCTTTCCTATCGTAAGCTAATTAAAATTTTTAGCAAAGTATTCATACGCATAATGTTTGCTTTTAACGTTAGGGTCGCATTATTGTAAAAAATAACGTTAAATTGAAAAACTATAATTCAATTTAACGTGAATATTTAACCGTGGACACCATTTATCGTGTGGACAATTTATCGTATACCATTTTATCGTAGTTTGCAAAATACATATATTGTATTATTCCGCTTCGAATTAAATAATAGATCCAGTATTAAATTTAAGGGAAATATTAAAAAAATATAAAATGTACACTGGGTATTCCCGTACTTGTACGGGAATACCCAGTGTGAATGAGATGAAAGTTTGTAAGAATAAAATTTAGTGAGTTATCATATAATCCACTAGAGTTACTGATACACGGGTGTTCTGCATATAGAAGACAAAGAGTGACCATTGTGTTGTAATATTCAAATATTCAGGCGCCATGGCCTGATGAGATGTTTGAATTTTTTCATGACCTTATAAAATCATTGAAACTTACGATCGATACTGCATATTACTTCTGTTACAAAACATCATCAAAAATTTTGCATATACATATTTATATATAATTGTTCGGTGATTCCTCTGTAAAATTTGCAACTACTGGAATATTCCCGAAGTATTCCGACAATAATTTGTCCACTTTTAGTTTACCAACAATAAATTACAACAACAAATAATTTCCACAATTATTTATTAATTCACTTAATACACCATTTACAATTTTTAATTACACCAATATTTTCACTTAATACCACTTATTATTTTCCCGCAAATCACTCTCGCTTTTAATCTTTCGTGTACCGAATCCATAGAATTATGTACTATAGAATGAATGTAAAGATTTTACCCATATAAAATTTGCTATTTCACGCGTCACAAGTCAGAGCAGGATGGTTATATAAAAAATGCATTGTCGGTCTCATATCATAAAGAAAAAACCCACCAAACTACTTTTCTTTGTTGTTCAAATTGGCAGCAAAATATTGCGCTTTTAAAAAATATTGAAATATAATATAATATTGTATACATTATTTCTATGGCCGAAGTGCGCTGAAAACGACCCCCACTAGTGCCTTAGAGGTCATGCTGTATCTTCTCCCGTTGGGTATCCTCGGTAAGCAAATGGTGATCAATACGGCGCCCCGGCTATCAGCGACTTTGGGGTGGAAGTGGCTACAAAAAGGGCACCCAACTATTGTCAATTCTGTGATTCATGATCTGCCGAATTTGGACTATATAACGCCCCTGTTGTGCTTTGGCAAGCTTTTTAAGGTGATTCTCCTCTCTAGGGAAAATTAAAATAGTAGTCTCATTATGGAGACCGGGACAGTTAAATTCTTCACCGACTGCTCCAAGCTCGATGGTAGAGTGGGAGCTCGTGTATTCTGTGGGGAATCAAATGTAAGTTTATCTTTTCGTCTGCCTGAGTACTGCAGTGTGTACCAGGCTGAAGTTATAGCGATTGAAGAGGTCATGAACTGGTTGAAGCATAATGTAATATCGTAACTGATATCACTATATATGTGGACAGTCGGGCGGCCATTCTTTCGCTGGATTCAGTTTCCCTGGCGTCAAGGATGACGTTGGATTATCACACATCTCTTAACGAGATGAGTGAACATTTCAATATCCAGTTGGTCTGGGTTCCGGCTATTCATGATATCCCCATCCTCTAAGGTATACAACGAATTAAAATTACATTAAAAAATAGTTTATATTTTCAAAAGTTGATTTTTTTAACGTTTGTGGCACGCAAAGAATTAGCACGCAAAAAAGATTGCAAAAAATTAGCTGAAAAATGAAATATGCAACTCATTACAATAATCCGGTGATTTACAGTGAAAAATTTTGTTTCGATGAATTGTTGTTTGCCCAATTATTTTCACGCACACTTGGTTATTGTAAAGTTGTAGTTTTCATATTTGTTTTTCGATGAATTGTTTGTGGCATAATTGTTTGTTGCAGAATTTTCGAGAAACCAATTCGGAGGGTAAAAGAGAAAGCATATAAATCAACGGGTCGTATTTAGAATTTGTTCGATCGAAATTAAAAACTACACAAATCCACAATTATTTCTATTCCAATATAGTATGGATTTATTTTTTTTTATTTTCGGTAAAAAATATAGTATTCCAAAATTAAAAGTAATTATGAAAAGAAAAGCACGTAGAATATGTACGTACTACGTAGCAATAAGAAAAATGCGACACTGTAATATAACATCTGTTTACAAACAAGAAAAAGTCCAACAACAACAACCAAAATTTTTTAATTAACTTTTTTTGTGAGTTCTAAATTAAATTAAATTAAATTGATTTCTAAATCACTTTCCTTTTAACATAATTTTCATTTTATTTTATATAAACACTTACAGATGGTAAGAAATTCCTTTTCAAATTTTTCGAGGCGCATTTTGACAACATTTCACTAAACTTCATTTCAATGTTTCAATCAAAAGTTTTCAAAGTTTATTTACAAACGATGCACTATAATACACGAATCACTGTTTTATACTTAATATTTTATTTATTTTAATTAATATCACGATTTTTTCAATACACAAAATTTAGCGCGTCACTTTTTACAAAAACAAAAAGTTGTTTGGTTGGCTTTTTCTTTGACATATGAGACCGCCATATGCATTTTTTATACAACCATCCTACTCTGACGTGTCTCAAATGAAATAGCAAATTTTATTTGGGAAAAAACTAAGTTTCTACTCTAAGGGTGTAACTCTATTGTGTCTTCACGAAACGAGATAAAATGCTGGGGCGGGATCATGAAATCCGGTACCGCTAAAATGTTGACGAATTTTTTCCGGTTTTGCACAACTTGGTATCATGAATTCCGTTTAAACGGTAATTTACCGTCAAAAATTATCCGACAGATAGGTAGTTGACGGATGTTAAATTATCAAAGACATTTATGTGGTTATAGTCTTTTAGCAAATATTGTTATTAATTTACAAAAAAAAAACTAATAATGGAGGGAAGCAATTTAAATGAGTAAGTAAAACTAATTAAAAGTACAGCCATTTAATTATTCAATAAGTAATATATTAATATAAATTATTTTTATGCACAAATTTTAGTTTAAATAATCACAAAATGTCGACAAACCCGTTACAAAAAAAAAAATTTGGTCGATTTTATGAATGACCATCCTGACCTAGCCAAGGGGTTATTAAATACGCAGCAAGGGCGACAGCGGAAAAATCAATTATGGGCACGAAATCGGAAATCGGAAACCGACTGGAAAAAGGCAAGTAATCAAATAGTTAGCTTTTTAATATTTTATGTAAATATGTTAATTTAATTTAAAATTATATTATGTCTATGTTATTATGTGTATGTTAATTTAAAATTATTTAATATATTTTGATTCCATTTAAGGTATGGCAAGACCATAAATGGTCCGTCAAAAGGAAACTTCAACACAACAAAAATGAGTTCAAAAAAACAGGAGGAGGACCATGTCAACTTAAATATATTTCGAACGAGGATGACCTTATATCACGAGCGGCTGGTTTAGAGCCCACTATAAGTGGCCTAAATTCTAACAGATTTGGGGCCAATATAAAATTAATTACAGATAATGATATCATCGGACCAACATCGGGTGAAGGTGTTAATAAATTAGACGAGCAGCTTCCCTTGGAGGAGGCGGCGTGTCTGAGTGACGATTTGCTTATTAATAATCATAACATTTCCGAACCAAACGGACCGTTAAATAAAATTATGTTATTGCAAAAATCGTTAAGTGTTAACGAAAATTTGTTGTCTAGCTTCACTCGAATGGAAGACCATTTAACAAAGTTGCAGCAACAAAACCAAATAATGATTGATTTAAAAAAAGGAACTCGCACTCTTAAGGGAGTCGAACGATTTAAAACGGATGAAATATCTTGATAATCAGAGCAGAGACCAAGAATACCCATTTTAATAATTGTGAAGTCCAATACAATTTTTATTTAATTTTTATATATTTAAATTATGTGATACAAAATACATGAAATAAGCTGTGAATTTTTAAAAAATGAAATAAAATATGAATTTATATAAACAATTACAATTTACTATAATTAATTTAGAAGAGAATTTCTTATTCGTAATTGCTGCATTACTTTTCAGTTGAAGAGTTCTTTGGTATTGGGCAACTTTTGGTTTGGTGTAATTCCCCACATACGACGCACACTGATACCAACTTGCAATATATCCTTGAGTGACCATATTTTTAACAGTTTAAGCACTGTATTGGTCCGAACCTTTTCTTTGGTTCTTCAACAGTTATGCGTTTGTGTATGAGGTACTTTAGTTTATATATTGGATGAACTTCTCCCTTTTTCAAAATGCTTTCGGATGGATCCAGTTCAACTTTGAAAATTGGTTGTGGTTGCTTCAAACGGTTATTGATCCTATATACATTCTATATTTTAAATCCATATTCAACAAGCACTGCCAGGATTTCGGTTGTTTCAACAGGGACATCGATACCTTTAATAACGACAGAAAGACCCTTTGAAGGCTACAATCGGTATGTAAAATAGCTTCTTTTGTCGAGCATCGTAATAACTAATGACTTCTCTATACATAGTCGATGACGTCATGTGTTTGAATTTTTACTTTGTGTATTTTGCCTCGAAGTAAATTTGTTACGTGAAATGTTTTTCCATTTGTAAGCACGATTGAGTTGAGTTCTTGCACCACCTTGTGCGTATCCGACTTCGCGTAAGTAGATTGGAGGTGGCTTGTATTTTTGATTAGCCTATTCTTGAGTATTTATGCATTTACAGTTTTGTTCTCTTCCGCATTCTTTTCGATGAACGTTTCAAATCGGTTGTTTAGGGGTAGTTTGCATTTTTCGACGTTCGATTACTTACTTATCAGTGGTTTTTCTATTTTTGGACTATATCTCTTTTCCATAATATAGCGATCGATGCCAGTTTGTGTCAATTAAACATTGCGTTTAGTCCTCTCTTTATGGCTTGTGTCGCTACTGTGCTTTTCGAGGAGTTTATTCATCGGGTTGTCTACCACTTCTGGCTCTATATTCAACATTGAAGTTGAAAATTATCGTTTAACAGAACTTGCGGTAGTCGGTTTTATAGGCGATCTTGTCACCATACCTCTTTTTAAGAAAGGATTGTTGAAGTTCGTAAAGGTGATTGTACTTCCTTCAGCCTTACTGGATGAACCACCCACCAGAACTCCAGTGGTATTGCTTATAGCTGTATATAGTGTAGTAACCAAGCTTTGAATCACTACATCATTGCAAAGAAATATTTACAAATAATTTAATATACCCAACTTATATATTATAATTAAAAAAATAAATTTTGTTATTTTTTTACAGTTACTACACAATAGTGGGTGCTGCAATATTCCGAGCCAATTCAGAATATCATATTTCAATTTCATTGTTCAATACAAAAGAACCTGCCGAAATTCGTGTTGGTATTCGAGAAGATGAAGTTGCCGACACAAATCAAACATACGATAATTACAAACTTGTTACTGTACAACCAGATACCACTGAGATGATTCCACTACAAATCGAAAGCATTTTACCTGGTGAATATCAGTTATATGCTCGCAGCTTGAGTGGCATTGAATTGGATCAAGAGACCGCGATTGAATATAATAATAAAGAATTCAGCATATTTGTCCAAACCGATAAATCTGTCTACAAGCCTGGAGATAATGTACAGTTCCGAGTTATATTTCTAGATGCTAATTTGAAAGGGGCTGGCTTAAACAACAAAACCATTGAGGTTTTCATTAATGTGAGTACATATAAAAATTATTCAAAATACCTACCATCATGAGATTATGCTTTGTATTTAGGACGCTAGCTCAAATCGTATCAAACAATGGAAAAATGCTAAATTGTTTAAGGGAGTATTTTCTGGAGAACTTCAACTATCAGAAGATCCTAATTTAGGTGATTGGAAAATAAACATTGAAGTTGGTGAAGAGAAAGCATCAAAAATTTTTAGTGTTGAAGAATACGTATTACCAAAATTTGAAGTCATTGTCGATACGCAACGACATGCGACATTCAAAGAGGGTAAAATCAAGGCTGTAATCCGATCAAAATATACTTACGGTAAATTTGTTAAAGGAGAAGTAACCGTATCAGCTTTCCCAACGTTATACGTTGGAAGTTTGCAACCATTCGAAAGTCAAATCATTCGTCGTAAGGTTTTACCACTCGATGGTACAGCCGTTGTTGAATTCACAATCAACGATGATTTAGGTTTGAAAAATGAAGAAGAACGTGATATTGTCATTGAAGCCGTCGTAGAAGAAGCGCTTACAGGTCGCAAACAAAATGGAAGTGGTACAATTACGGTACACAAATCCAAATACAAGATGGACATTACTGGTGAAACAGATAAATTTAAACCAGGTTTATCATACGTCGCCTGGATTAAAATTCAACATCACGATGGCTCACCAGTACAAGATAAAGTCAACAAAGTATTTGTTGAATATGAAAATCAACCAACACAGAATTTCTTCGGATTTAGAAGATCATTTGAAGTTGTAGAAACCATAATAAAAACGCCACCAATAACGCAAGAGCTTACTCTAAACGAAAACGGTATGGCAAAATTTATGGTTGACAGTGTTGATCCATCGTGGGAACATTTCTCACTAAAAGCGAAATATTTAGACATCAATTATGATTATTTCTCCGTTAGTAAGGAAAAGAGTGATACCGGTGCTTTTATTCAAGTTAAAATTTTAACAGAAAATCCAACTATAAACGAAGAAGTTAATGTTGCAGTTAAATCAACCCAACCATTAAAATCGTTTATCTATCAAATTTATGGCCGTGGCGATATTCTAGTATCAAATACGGTAAATGTTGAAAATGATGCAACTACTGGCACATTTAAATTTTTGGCCACATTTTCAATGGTACCAAAAGCAAAAATTTACGTATATTATATTGAAAAGGGTGGTGAAATTGTTGCCGATAAAATTGAATTTACATTACCTGAGATATTTCAAAACCCGATTGAAGTAAACCTATCAAAAGTACAAGTTAAACCAGGCGAAGATTTAAATATTACCGTGAGCACAAAGCCAAACTCATATGTTGGTTTATTGGGTGTTGATCAAAGCGTGTTATTGTTGAAAAAAGGAAACGATTTAGATCAATCGCAAATTTTCAGTTCATTGAAGGATTATGAAGTGCAATCGTTCAGACCGTATATGTGGCGAGGAAAACGATCATATAACCAGGCCAATTATAGGGAAATTCTGGTAAGTTTCTTAAAATATTTGTTTGTACTAATCTTAGGATTTCTTTCATTTTTACGTAAACAGAGAGATTGTAATTACGACCCTTTTATGCTTAGTTCATAACATCGGGAAAAATTACCATGGTATTGATAACCATGCTCTACACCAATGAAATCGCTTCAAAATATAAAACTCCGCCTACTTTTTTCATACTCGAGTTGAAATATTTCTTACTTCAATACCATGGTACAAATACCATGCTATTTTCCCGATGTAACAAAGCATATAGTCTGTAAAATCTGAAAAATATTTCAACTAGAAAATTGCTATTTAGCTCGATATCAAGCTAACCCACGGTTAAGGTAGGCCTAAGGCTTTAATTGGGTGCTATAAAACTTCCTTGCGGTTTTGACACGATTTCTTGGCAGGTTTATGTATGAAAAAACATAACCGACGCTTCAATTGACCGCCAGTGGGACACGTCGGTAATAACCGACGTTGTTTTCATATGATTAACATTGAATGTGGTTTTCTGTGTCCCACAGGAAGCGTTTCTGTTTTTTATTGTGTCCTGTGACAAACATCCTTAAATAATTGTGTATCCGCGAAAGGGTATCATATCATCTTCGTTAGTGTATACAGATGCTGGTTATCTTGTGTACTAGATAGGACTTTTTGCGTTTTTCCAAATACTAGTTCATATAAGGAGAATTTTGTTAAAGGATGACGTGTAGTACAAAGATTGCAAATGGTACCATTCCACCCCAGTTGCCGTAGTCTTACTCCACAAAACATCTCCGATATTCTTTTAGAGTTCGGTTTCTTAATTTTCAACAACTTACATATTTCTTCAAAAAGTTTATTCATAAATTTTGTGCCTTGGTCAGTATTGAGGCTGTCCGGGAATCTGAATTTAGTGAAAACTTGAGCTAAATTCCCTTTTGCAACCGTATGTACTTCTTCATTAAGGATAGGGATTGCACCAGAATATTCGGAGGGATCATCTTGAAATGTTATGATATAAATATATCATCGGCTCTTTGAATTTGGTAGTGGACTACATATATCAAACGCTATTCTCACGAAAATTTGTTTTGAGGTGGTGGTTAATTTCATTGGAATCTTGATGTATCTATAGATTTGATTTTCTGTGCAGAGTTTCCAACATTTTATAAATTAGTATATATCTTTTACCATTTTCGCCCAATAATATAACATTTAAATCGTTTGTGAAACGATCAGCATTGTGAAACTCTTCAAAGAATTTTTGCTTTTCCATATTGTACGAAATAATAATAGGGTCCTTCTTAAATATCAATGAGGAAGAGCAAGAGGAAGTGTTCTTTTGAGAAATCGGACTCCGCTAACTTTAATCTCCAACGTAAAAGGCGGGATGTTGTATTTTTAGTATCCCATTAATGATTTTTAAAAATTATTAACGGACAAATATAAAAATCTTTTTCATAATTCAAAAATAAATAAAAACACGTTAAAAACTTTCTACTATGTGATAATAATTTTGTAATTTTTATTACATGAGACCGGTTTCGGGATATATTTATCCCTTTGTCAATCCAAATTTAACTATACATCCCATCCCATTAATGGTTTATAGTCTAGCTCATTACCACTAGCATTTCTTTTTGGATGGTTAGTAGTTACCAGCATCACTCGTCGTAAGTATGAACGTTTTATTAAAATCTAGATAAGTTCAAATTAGTTTATCAGTTTTTCTTTTAAAATTTGAAAATAGTTTTCGCAACTTTCAGACCAATTAAATACAACGTTTTTTCTAAAAGACTAATTTAATTGGTTCAGCTATTTCTGAAAAATTTTACTTTCTATAGTAGATCTTTCTAAACCTAAAAATAATTGAATTTCTTTTGTTTTTGAGAATGGAGTAACTGATCACGTTTTCTACAATCATGGCGTTTGGTTGTATACCTTTTTCTGAAATAATGGCCCGAAATAATTTATATATTTCCTAAGAAAATTACATTTTGTTGGTTGTAATTTTAAGTTATAATCTCGAAAAATTTCTAAAATTTCTATAAGCCTTTGGTTATGATCATTTAAGTTTTTCCCATAAATTATAATGGCATCTAACTATACAAAGTATTCTAGTCGTTGGAAACCTGTTGGGATGTGGTTCATGGTACTTTGAAAAGCACTTGGGCATTTTTAAACCGAAAAAAATTCTGTTAAATTCGTAATGTCCATAGTCCATACTAAATGCTGCTGGACGGAAGGTACTGGGTTCGAATCCCGATAGGGGTAGGATGCAAAATGGAAGTTTGGCATGTGATGAAAAGCAACACAACTATGACCCCCTGCACCTTGTCAGAGTGCAGAACTCAAGGGCCGACCCATCTACTATGCCAGTACTACAGGCTGACGTGGAGCTACGCAATGTGCAGATGGTTCTACAAAAACCGGACCAACGGCGTAAAAGTAGGACGTGGAAAGCGAAATGTGAAAGAGTTGGCAGAGCCTCGCCCCCTTTTTAATAATAAAAAAAGTATAACAAATTTACTGTTTTTAAATAATATTCTTGTATATTTTCATATTCTTCTTTCAATATCATCATCGTTGTTCTCTAAACGGTAAAATTTAGTTAGGTGTGACTTTATGTCAGCCCGCTGGCAATGATTGTATAAACCTTCCTTGCTAATTTCTGTAATATAAGGTTTCAGTTCAACTACACGATTTTTCATCGACTACATAACTCGTGTGTTCTGTCTACACATGAAACGAATTTGATTAGCTCGTCAGAGTTGCCATTAAATTCGGGAATAAGTTGGGAAATGTGTTCAACTTTTAATTTATTCATATTATTGGTAGTCAATAACTGTGGGTCTCCTTTATTTAATACGGGAAAAATTGAAAATTAGGATTTCATGATTTGCGTAATAAATGCACGAGGTAAATTGAGCAGGGACGGCGAAAAAATTTGGGTTTTCGCGGGATATAACATGGATCGCTTACGGCTTTCTGAATGGCTTCCGACATTGGTTTATTATACTCTGTGTAAATATGTTAATTAATTTAAGAATTGTTAAAATTAAATTTTACAGACAAACGAGTTGTATAAATAAAAAGTATAAAAAGGTGCAACGAAATCTGAATAGCGATTCAGTGAAATTTCGTACAAATAAATTAAACTAAATTCTTGTATATTATTTCATCACTTCATTTGAACAATTTTAAATAATACTCTGATTGCTCAAATAATATTTATCTACTGTCGAGTAGACGGTTTTATAAAGCCTAATTTATAAAAAGCGATTAAATTTTTTCAAATTAGTTGCGTAGTGTTTAGAAACTGTTAAAATTGAATACAAAAGTAATTAGTCTATTCGGGCTACTTTTCGAGTATTACGTGAAATTTATAGTCAACATATCGACCTATAGTGCCTACTATTCGTAATGTAATTTAAAAATTGGATGCAAATGGTTGTGTGTAATGTTAATAATCCGACGCGTCAAAAACGTGTATATCCAGCTGAAAATATCGATGCTGTGAACCAAAGTGTGGATGAAAATCGAGAACAATCAATGAGAGGTTATTCTCAATTATTTTTCTTATGCTTGCACATGAAATATTCTTCATCAAGATTTGCATTTCAAGGCGTTTAAATTTCAGTTGACCGAAGAATTTAAACCAAATGATCATTTATTGCGTAGAAATTTTACAGATTGGGCTTTAGAGCAACTTAAAACCTATCCATTATTTCATGGAAAAATCATCTTCAGCGATGAAGCTCATTCGATGGGTGCGTGTAGGAAATTTGTTAAATTCAAGAGAATATATAAGTTTAAATTGTCTATGGTATTATTTCAATTTTATTTTTTAAAAATTTTTAGAACCTGCATTCAAAAATTTGATTCAAAAATGCTAAATTTTGTGGAACGTTCCGAAATCACCACCTATAAATTTACCCCACCAAAAAGCAGTATAATCGCATTTCTGCTTGATATTATGCTCTACTTCATACTGATTAGAAAATTTAAAAATTTTGCTTCTTTTGAAAATTAAAATTAAAACGATATCTTTTATTTAAATTTATCCTTTTAAATATAATATTACTCTACCTAGCATTTAGTATACAATTTAATAATACTTGTTGTTTTATTTTAAATTTTTCAGGATAATAATCTCATCATGTTGACGAATGCCAAACCCAGACAGCAGATAGATCGTAAGTAAACCCGTAAAAAAATATTAATATTTAACGTTAGAACTATAATTTGTCAGCTGTTTTAAATGGGGTCGTCCAAGGTACATTTTAGACAGCCTGATGCTTGATGGAGCACGCGAACTTTCAAGGGAAGGTTGCATTAATATTGTTTTCCTACGGATATTCCACTTCTGAGGTTGGATAACTTTATTGTTAACCTCTGTGCTTTATTGGTTTCTCGAACTGGCATTATATACCAGGAGTAAAGAATAGTATAGTGAAGGATGAAAGAATTTCGTCCTAGGTATTTATCTTGAAGTGCTTTGAACTGTTTGTCAAAAATTTTAATAAAAACCTGAAATTAGTTGACTGTAATTAACTAGTAATTATGCATTTTGACGTGATTTTTTGAAAGAGATTTATATAATTATTTTTAAGAAGAACGTATTAAAATGTTGTTTAAAGACTAACATTTCGGGAAACGTTGTTTACCAAAAATCCCTTAAAGCACATTGAGGTATGTGCTCTAAGGAATTTTAGATAAATAACGTTGAATGTATAAGTAAATGACTTAAACTGTTTAAAATATTGTTTATAATATTTCTAAAGTAAACCAACTGAAAATAAATTATTTTGAACCGGTTAGTTTTACCTGACAGACGAAAAATATGCGACATATTAACACGAATATTCGATATTTTTAAAGGTTCATAACGTATGAAATAAATTGTCAATAGAATTTTGATATGTATACCCTTCGAAAAAAAATTAATCGTAAACCACAACACTTTAAATATTTAATCAAATAGTCACATCAACGTATAATTAGTAATCTCTCTTAAAATGTAAATTTGTTCCAATTTGAAGTTAATTTTTAAAGTTTTAACAGTTAATAGTTTTAGTAATGGAAAATAAGTCTTATAAGTGGCTCCTACTGCTGCACGCTAAGCTACAATTCTTTTATCAATTTTCGATTGAATTCTAGCATAACTAAGGCTCTTGAATACAATTAACAATATTCTCCTTTAAGCCGTAAAATTTTTGTGGACCGTTGGCATACTTTTACCTTCAAATAGCCAAATATCTAGGAATTTTAGATCGCAAGATCTATAGCTAGGCGGTCAATTAATGTTCCTTCTTCGAGAAAGTATTCGCCGATTAACTTTTAGAAATAATTTCATAAGTTAGCCTCTTGCTCTTTTATGTCAACAGATCGAATCTTTGACTATATAGATGGTAGTATGATGAAATAAATGATACGTTTTTTATGTATGGTCTTTTTTCGACAAACGTCAATCGCGTTAAATTCTACAAACTCTCGAGCTATTGATAAGAACTAATTTATTGTTTTATTATTAAAATGCGCATTCAACATTTCGTTAAACCTCTAAATGTCAAGAACTTCTTACGAACATTGCTGCTATCTACAATTCAGAAAAGAAACTGTCGACATAATTTTGGTGGCGTATCAAGCAGTACTGGCTAGTATTCTATTTGTATTGACCTCAAAAGTTTGCAGACCTCAAAAAAATTCTCCAGGTAAGAGAGAATTGCTTCAATTTAAGGCGAAAGATAAATCTTTCTTGAAAAACGGCACTGAAACATTAGGTAGCCTCGGGATTTATTGAGTGACGTGATATTTGGAAAAATTATTTTACAGTTTTAACAAATTATTATAAAAAACCAACTTTGCTTGAATTTTACATTTATATTACGTTTATTTAATAATTTTTTGCCAAAGTTGCATTAATTAAAAAAAAGAAACTGGTAAAAAGATCTTGTAGAATGAAAGAAACAAATGATGACATCCGACTCGTTACACTGCCAATCCGGAATTCATTTCCAGAAACATGGCTTTGGAAAGCACTTGATGATGTGGGGTATGTAATATATGTAAAATTAATTAAGGAGTGGCATTTTTGTGTGTTATTGACTCAATTACTTGCTTTCCAGCAACTTCTCAATTTAATAATTCCTTTATTAATTATCCATAGCCTATTGTTTCTTATTTTATCCTAGATTACTAAATTTAATCTATAATATCTTTGATTTCTATCATCAATACCACTACAATAATAGGCCATTTTTCTATATAGAAAAATTACATGAGTTGGTGTAGGTAAATACAAACAAAAACATGGGCGTCATAGGATGAACAAAAAATTACATGGGACAAAAAAAAATCTTTACTTGTCCCAATAAATCTGGTTTATTATGTACAAACTTAATTTATCTGAAGGATCACGATAAATATTGATATGTTGACAAACATTTCCAATAAAAATATTTCCCTACTGAGAAACTTTTCATTTACTAATTTACTGATAAAGCAACTACACAATTTTTCAATGACACGTGCGCGTATAAGCTTTTTAATTTCTCTTGGCTCTCGGCACTTGTATTATTTGTTTTGGTTTTGTTTCACGACATACAGTACCGAAGAAAATAGTGAACTTAATTTCACACATTTTATTTGTGTAATGAATTTTAGATTAAAGGGTATAATAAAATTTTTATTTATATTCGATTGTGTTTTTGTATATTATGAAAATGAAACATAGGATAACATAATACACATAGGATAACATGCACACATAATACACAAAATTATTATGTGTGATATTCTTTCTACCTTCTCAAGTTTCAATATCGTGGATAAACCGTATCCTAATTTTTAATCTTTACTGTAAATTTTACACAAGCCCACAAAAAATCCAATTGTCAAAATTGGATTTTTTTTAGTAATTATGTACAACCAACTAAATCACGCAATTGAGCTTATCATTAGTATTGATTAACTAAAATGTATTTTGGTTTACTACACCGTATTAATTAAAAATCAAGTTTTATTTGAACAAAAATGAAACGCAAAATATTTTGTTGTCATACGCAAAGACGTACACCCATCCCCTTCAACATATTTTGGTTTACTAAAAAATAAAAAAAAATAAAAAGGCATGCAAGCAGCGTTACCATTAGGAAAAATTAAAATGTATCCAATTATTTAAAAAAGATGTATCCAAATGTATCCATTTTTTTTTAAAATAAAACATGGTTATTGCTTAATTTCTTACTAAGGCGTATACATATACATATATTTAAATTCATGACAATTTTTCATTTAATAAACAGTGCTATCACATTTGTTTACATTATTAACTAAAATCACATTCGGTGCTTTCAGGTGTCATGATTAGTGAAATCATCGCCAATTTATTTTGAAAATTTCATAGTGCTAGACATTTTCATAATGTTGGTTTCGATTTTGCACAACATGTTTCCAACTGTTGGGTGCTCTGAAAGCGCTCAACTCTTTCATAAGAACAAATTATACCATAAATCACATTATAATTAAATAAAATAATTTAATATATAGAGACAAGATAATATAGATTTAATAATTAAATTAAATAGCCTGATTCTGGAGCACAGTCCGTGACTGAGAAATGGCCTTGATGGGACTTTCTGTCTTTATTTTGAGTTTGGTCGTAGTTATGAGACTTTTCGTATTCTGCGAGTCGTCTGTGACCGATGGATGACCACGAAATGTGTATGTCTTACGTAAGACTTTTTGACTTTGTTTTGGGTTTTGTCTTAACTATAACACTTAGTATTCTACGCATAGTCTTAGCTGACGTTGGTCTTAGAAAAAGGTCTTTCATAAGACATACATTTTTCGTGGTCTTGTTGGCCGCAGGTGACGCGCGGAATGCGAAGGGTTTCATAATTGGGACTGAACTTGAAGTAAGGACGAGGGGTCTTCCCTGGGACCATTTTTCAGTCACTAACTGTGCTCCAGAATCGGGATATAAAATAACTAAACAAAAACAGAAAACAAAAGAAATTCACTTGATCGACAATGAACTCAGTCATGTTTCGGTGTGTAACAAATGCAATATTCAACCCTAAGAGCATGCAATTCAAAATTCGATTTGCATTTCAAGAAAACGTGCAGTTTAAAATAAAATGTATCCAGTGCTTTCAATAAAATGTATAGTTTTCAAGAAAACGTTTCATCACCAGTGATCAAAAAGTCGGTACAATTGTACTTTTTTCGGTACAATTAATTTGTAAAAGTACAAAAGTACTTTAGAGCGGAATTCAGTACAATCTGAAAAATTTGGATTTCTTAATTTTTTGCTTCATTTTATCAAAATTTAACTATTTTGCTAGTATAGTAAATTGTTACGTAACGTTGTTTGCTGAATTTGTGGGTTGAAAAATTTATTTTGTATAATTTTTATATTTTTATTTATTTTATAAATCACATAAAATAAATTTTCAAATGTATTTTATGTATTCTACATTTTGAATATGGCAATTTTCAGAATAAATTTTGAATTAAAAACTATTCTGGGTATTTCATATAAAAAAACATTAAAAAAAAATTAAATACAATTTAACTCGATTTAGTACAATTTCATTTCAATTATCAGTACAATTCAAAAAATCCATCCAGCTGTTTTCTGTTTTTTATGTATCCAGTATCCATTTATTAAATTTTTAAAAAATGTATCCAAATGGATACAATTGTATCCAAGTGGTAACCCTGCATACAAGAGCGGCAGTAAAAAATCTCGTATATTTTTGTTTTTCTTTTATTTGTTGTTACGGTGTAAAACCTTAGAGTAAAAAAACCTTAGAGTGCATGAAAGTAGCTACACTGGTAATATAACATATGTTATGCGACACTGGTAATATAACATATGTTTACAAACACAAACACAAAATGAAAAACCCCACATACTTCATAAACCACTAAATATTTTTATTATTTTAATGTATTTTAACTAATAATTTTTAAAACACAAAATTAAGTCGTCACCATAGGTTGTCACTGCGCACATAAATAAACAGCTGATTTGGGATTTTTCGTTTTGAAATATGAGTAAGCCATATGCTTTTTTATATAACCATCCTGCTCTGACGTGCCTCAAATAATATAGCAAATTTTATATGGGGAAAAAAAAGTTTCTACTCTGTCGTGTAACTCTATTGTAAAACTAAGTTGCTGCTTTAATTGGAATATTACTAAATGAAAAGTTTTCTCAAAACATATTTTTTTTAAATAATTCAATAACAAAATATCCCTATTTATTTTTGACAATGTATTATTCAATTTAACTTGAACGATACAAACTATTTATTAAAAATAATAAAATTGTATTTTTTTCCCATGTATTTTTGTTACGTGTTATATGGAATTCTCATTTCTTTTTGTATTTACATATACCAACAAAATTATTACAAGAAATGGCCTGTTATTGTAGTGGTATTGCTATCATCAATATTTTTTTGTCAGCTACTATTTTATGCCACTGTAAAAGTGGCTTTAATTTGTTTAGAATAGCTTCGATTAAGTCGCAGGTACTAAGTATGAGTCGAAATGCGGCTACTAAATTTATTTGTCATAAGACATGATAATTTCTCAACATCACAAATACAAAAACGAAAATTAAAAAACATGAATTCGAAAGATAAAATCTGTTACTAATTTGGCTTGTCAAACGCGGTTTGTATCACCAGATTATGAATATACATAACTATAAATTTGACGGTTGAAAGCAACACTTCACTAATTTACACGTTACAGAAATAATTATAAAATACACAATAATTTCCCAAATAACTACATAACACTTAGAACAACAACAACGATTACACTTCACACAATTTACAATAAATCACGTAGCTTAATTTCACTTTAATAACCATTAGCAATTTTCCCACTATTAACTTTCGCTTTTAATCCATCGTGTCCCGAACATTATATATTCGCCTGGGTTTATACAGAAGGAATTGCTCTCGCACCGCCTATAATGCTCACCAGTATTACTATCTTAGATATTGCCCAAGTAGCCAATTGACATGATATTGACATTTAATCAAAACGAACAATTTGGGTCATATTTCCCAATAGGCGAAACATAACTGACTGAAAATGTAACCTTAGGCTCACTGTCAAAGTTTATCTAGTTCTATACTTCTAGGGAAAACATATTTCCCGCTGTAGTTATAACAATTCCATAATGTTAACTTTCGATTCTAGGAACGAAATTTAAAACTGAACGTGTTTCGTTTATTTTTCAAATATGTTAGTTCATATACTTAATAAACACATTTTTATTAATCACTTGTTTTTTGTTTCGCAGAATATTTTGAATATTTTTCAAAAAGTTTAAAAAATCACTCGATCGATTTCGACTTGTTAGGTCATCATCAGGAGTATCTACCGAGTAGATACTCCTGATGATGACCTAACAAGTCGAAATCGATCGAGTGATTTTTTAAACTTTTTGAAAAATATTCAAAATATTCTGCGAAACAAAAAACAAGTGATTAATAAAAATGTGTTTATTAAGTATAAGTGTGTTTCGCCAAGTGCCTACGGCAAATAGCGTAAAAAGTATTAGTTCATATAGTTTAATTGTACATTTTTGGGGGTTTATAATGATTACAAAATATGTAGTGTTCCATTCATTCAGCACACGAACATTGCCAAACTCTACTTTACCTTGGTTGGTAAACGATTTTCCCGCTTCAAAAAATGCTATAATTGTCTCTTCCGATCACAAGGAAGCCGCTCGAGTTCCCGCTTTCCGCTTGGAATGTGTTTTTTGATGCAACTCCTCATATAACCTTTTGCTGAAGGAATTTGCTATTCTCTTTTCTGGCGCGAGGAGATATTTTGTTACAGTGCTCTTACAACATATGTGTATTTCCGACAATTTGATTTCGCTGAAATAATATTTACACTCGGACGATTGTAAAACTCGTTTCTATCGTTTAGCAAACTATCATACTCATACAAAAGTTAACATTAACTTTACACTATTTAGTGGCTAAAAATTAAATAAATTCGGTCAATGCGAGTGCAAAAATGATTAACTAACTTTTAATTAATAACATGCCGATGCTTTTCGACCATGATAAATATCTTACGAAAAAAGACCTTCTCTTAAGCTGTCTTGTAGTCCAGGAAAGAACTCCTTCCACAAACGACTGTATCTAATATCTAGTAGGCTGAAAAATGCTCGTCCTTTTCATTAGTTACCTTTGCGAATAATAAAAGTTTATTTGCTTCTAGTCAGAGAGAAAAACAACTCTTTTCAGTCAATAATTTTTCAGAGAAAGATTTAGTTTTTCTAAAAACAAAAATTGCCCGGTTGTTTGCTAAATTTGCGAATTATTTGTATTATACCAATTTCATAGAGATTTAACAACAACATTTCAAATGCTTCAAAAAGAATTAATTTAAACATTTTACTTTGTTTTTCATTATATTGATTTTATTGTGATTGTTCCGTAAATTGGTCTATTTTCGGTACTCTCGAACATAGGCCAATGTAGGGTACAATCACAATAAAACCATTACAATAAAAAACAAAGTAAAATATAAAAATTTGTAAACACGAAAAGTTAGTTGTGAGAATGAAATATAGATGAAAAATGTCGAATCGAATTTCGTAGGCTAAGCAATAATTCGCTAGTACTATAACCACATGGTATTGTCACAGAATATAGAATACTTTATAATATATGGTATTGCTCTATATATAGACAATATTCCAATGTAAATAATACAACATCAGTCGTCGCGACCTGTGAGCCCTTTTTGGTTCAAAAATAATGACAGGAGAGAAGAATTACCGGAACGCAATGTGTAGAATAAATGTGTTTTTGTATTAGCACAGAATCTACTTTAATATAAGTCCTGCTTACTCTACTCATTGACAGATACCTATTTAAATAAAACTAACAAAGAGTGTAGGTATTGGTTACACTAACAATGCAACGTAAATTTGATTTTTTTTTTGTTAATTTATTTTGTTTCTGCACCAACACACTTATACTTAGTTATTTAAAAAAAATTACTATGGAAAAAAAATTTCCAATACATTTTTACCTAGTTATTGTTTATTTCATATGTGTGGAGTTAGCACGACTTATATTTAAGTAGATTCTGATTAGTAACAAACAAATTTGTTCGGACGTCGCGCCACATCTGTTGCAATGTGTTGATTTTAGATTAATAATTTTATATTTTGTAAATTAACAAATTTTATATTTTATAAAAAAAATTGTAAAACATTTCATGTTAAATAAAATGCCATGTAAAAAATAAATTCACTTTCCTCAAAACTTAGAATTTTGCTTTTGTCAAATTCCCCATCTTGATGCCATGGAAAAATGTCACAAAACAGGAGTGGAATCACCAAAAATTTGAACCGATATGACTCGGTTCGATAAATATTGATGCCTATAGTGAATAAAACCACACACATACATGTATAACAAATGACAGCACACTTAATAAAAATTGTGTATTATACGTCGGATACGTATACACAAATTTGTGGTATCGTCTCTCAGTTTCCGCACGAAATAGGGGTACTGAACATGGGTTCTGTTCGCTTTTTACAATCCATCTTGAATTTTACCGAAACGTCATAGTAGTGGTGTACATATTGGTATACATGTTCTGTTTTGTATTTTTGACGTCATTTAAGAACACAAAATAATATGTTAGGTACATAATTTGTGAATTTATTAATTTTCACCAAGCCCTTTAATTTATAAAGTGTTCCCTATAATTTCCTATATAGTTTAATCTAATTCCTAGTAAATAAATCTAAAAGTAATTTCATTATCATCAAAAACTTATTTTCATACATTCAAAAGTAAACATCAAAAATAATTTTTTTATGTATTTGTTCGTTCTGCTCCTATCATTTCCATATTTCTACTATTTCTACTATATCAAAAAATAACATCAATGCGGAAGGAAAATAAAACTATTTTTATTTTTCAAATTTATTTATATTTCCTCAATTAACACTTTAATGGCCGCACGTCTAATAGGTTTTCCGCTATCACACACATGCTGTATGAGCGGCCATTAAAGTGTTAATCCACTTTATAATTTATTAAACTTTTTCTTCTCAATATTATTTACATAAATAACACATAAAAATATAGACAAATGTACAATTAAACTGGGGAATATTAAATTTATTAAAAACAATAATAGTTTTATCTAAATATAAATATTCACAAAAAAAAAAATTGAAATCGAAACTATTTGCTTATCATCTGTCATTTTTTCCTTCGCTCGCGAGCAGAGGAAAAAATACACATGATCATGGTCTTACTTTGAGAAATTTACAACAACAATCCCATATATGTAATTCCAAATTGGAATTGTTTTAAACCAACTTTTTTGCTAGTATAGAATAATTCTATTCTACCGGTTGTAAATTAGTTACGATTTGTAATAATATTAAATATTATTCGATCATATTACTATAATTAGATATATTTAGTTGTGTGTTCACGTTTTGTTTAACTTCAAAATGTAATTGTTCCCAACTAATAAAAATAAGTAAATACAATTTTTGGTTGTTACTTTGAGCACAATATTTATTCAATTCCAGCATGGATTTGACCGGTACCAAAGTAAGACCGTAGATGTATTGTTTCACTACCGATAGTATCACCTATAAAATCGGGTCAACATGTTGGCGAAATTTCATGTGGATTTGATACACACAATGATAGAAAATAACAGCACATATTAAAAGTGTATATTATACACTGTATGCGTATACAAAATTCAACTTGTCCTGGATGAGAAGACTGTTTTTTTCAAATCAATAATCTCATCCGTTCGAAACTGATTGTTGTGATTCTTACAAATTTTCCACCTATAAGTCAAAAATTCTAATTTAAACAATTCTGGTTTCTTATAGGCTTAATTTACTGCATGCGAAGTCAACCTCAATGTGCCCTTTTTGGTGCTGGTGCACCTGCATCTTTTCAACAACAACAACAATGTAACAATTTTCAAGCGGTAGGGCAACTTTTTTCACGGGCAATCGCACCGGCTTCAATAACTGTTAGTATTCGGAAAGAATTTCCGGAAACCTGGTTGTGGGAAAACGGGCTAGATCTTGGGTATGTACAAAATGAAATCAATAAACACAAAATCAATATAGCACTACATTGAGTATGCTTTATGACCAATTTCTTACTCACGTTATGTACATAGGGTCACTAAATTAAATTAGTTTTAAGACATCCGCTTAAAACACCTTAATATACATACAAATACGTAGAATGAGAAATATTACACAATTACCATTTACGAGTATTAAAGCTAACTAGCTAACCTGTGACTGAATAATCAGTCACGTGATTACATTTTATTGAATTTTTGGTTAAGAAATGATTAAGAAGATTTTTTAAGATGTAAATTTATGAACTTTTATCAAAAATAAAGTAAATTCATATACGCTATTAAATATTTAATAAGAAATGTAAAAAAGGATAATAAAATATGAATTTACATGCGTAGAATCTCTACAAAAACAACATTCTTTGTTGTGATGCACCCGTCCCGATCAGCTCAACCATAAACACCTTGAGTCCGTCAAATGAGCGGCATCGTGAAAAGGCCACACACAGCTGACCGTGTGTAAATACGGGGGCCGGCAAGTACTTTTTGATGGTTATGGCAAACGCGAACTGGAAAGGAAATTGGAGGCGAGACATTTTAAATGAGAAGGTTCCTTCCGAAACCCTTCAATCTTGTTGAGAAACTCGACGGGTATATGCGGAGTTCTTCATTCATGTCGTCACTCTCAACTTTATCAACACTAAGTTTAACTTCTTGGCAGGAGGTCAAGCATCTGCTGATTGATTAGCGCGCAATCATCATTCTTGGGTGCAAGGATGGCGCGCTCTCCAATGGTTCCCTCGGCTAGTGTTTTGTGTTGATGTCACCATACACGAAATCGATTACACTTTGAGAACTGAAACGGCGTGCCGAAAGAGTGATCGATTCGGTTCGAGCATTGCCATTTCCAACAGAAAGCAAGTATTGCGCAAACTCGTCCTCACCTTCATCGATGCGCATGTTCTTGGTGAGTGTAAAATTGTTTACCAATTTCCAAAGCGGGTTCAACTTGATGGTCGATTCGCAAGTTCGCGCGAGTTACATGTAGGACATTGACACCACATGATAACAAAAATGCACATGAAAATATTTTGTTCTAGAAAAGAATCAAAATACATAAATGTTCACACAAAAAGTGCAAACAAAATATTTTATAATTTTTATATTTTTTTGTGAAATGCAATCTATATCAGATTTCATTAAGTATATTTAAAACGAATATTGGTGTTAAATTTAGAACACGTTTTAAATATGCTTACTTCAAAGTTTTATGAAGAATTAAAATTAATAAATTAAATAAAAGGTAGAATTGTATCTGACTCCGAAGAGTACAGACTTAAATAACCAATTCTCAAAATAATGTAAAAAGTGTAAAGAAAAATAAATAAAGTTTTTTTTTATTTTCAACTGAAGTTGAAAAACGTTTTTCGCGCGTCCCGCCTTTGGTACTACAGGCAAGCACTATCGGAAGTCACCACATATGCGGATGATTTTTCCAGCGAATGGAAACCCTCTTCCGGCTTTCCTCTGTACAAATCTCGTAATAGTCTGTCTATGATTGTGAGCGCGGCCCCTGGTATGATGCTGGCCTCATCTATTATGATGGGTCGCGTTTTTTTCAACTTGGCAGCGTGCGAGGAGTTTGGCTTCATTGATGAAACTGATGACTCATCCATTGGAACCGGCAGTTTGAAAATGTTATGTAGCGTACGCCCAACTTCCATCAAGCTCGTGGCGATTCCAGTGAAGGCGGAGCAAATGGACTCCAAGTCACGCCCCTTGACAAATGCAATGAGTGATTGCAATACAAATGTCTTGCCACACCCGCCGGGAGCGTCAACGTAAAAGACCTTTGCTGACAGGGTTTCAGATTCGAGCTCGCTTCGGACTTCATAAATGACGCGCTTCTGGTCTTCATTTGCACTCGCATACATGTTGTTGAAACGCGCTATTTCTAAATATTAAAATCTCAAAATTGCCAAGGCGCAACTTTAATCTAAATATATAATAAGAAATTTACAAAAGGACCGCTGTATTTATGTGTTATTTTCATTTGCATATGAATAATTTTGACGTTTTCAAAACAAATCTCGTATTAACAGCATAACTAAAACTAATGTACCTACATATGTACCTACATAATGTACCTACATATGTAGATTATATAGTTCAAGCATGAAATTAAGAACTTAATAAATTATTCGGTTACGAAATTACTGGGACACAAATCACACTCATATCGGGAAGAAACTTCCCACTTAACCTTTTCGCATAAATTAAGAGATCCCATGACTTTTGCATGAAATCGGACGGAAATGATTATTCCAAACTTTCCATAGATATTATGTTTGTGACTTGTGTATGTATGTATTAAGGTCGATCTTTACTCGGAAAATTTTGTCATGACGATAGAGTGCCATGACATCTTAACACCAAAATGTCAAAATGTTTGTATGTATGTAAAATCATTTTATGTTCTCTGTTTTGTTCTGTATTGTCACGGTGTAATGACGGTTCAATACAAGCATATTTTGTCATGACATTCTGGTGTCGTGATTAATATATAAGAGGTACAGTATAGGAAAAACGTTTCTTGGCTTTTACACCTATTTCCCGTGCACGTTCCTTAATAAAACATATATTCTCCTAATATATGAAAAAATACCTTTCACCTGATATACATATGTTTCATTAGGATATGCGCACGGGAAATAGGTTAAAAAGCGAGCACAAACTAAAAATTAAGCGTATTAATATATAAGATGTCTCTGAAGTTTCTTTAAATTTTAAATCACAATGTAATTAAACAATTATTTTAAATTTGCTATAAGCTGCAAATTAAAAATGGTTGTAAATAATAATTGTGCTATTTGAAAAATATGACAAGCTGGGCACCTAGGGGGTAAACCTAATTCGAGTACGCTGAATTCAACGGTGTTAGTTCAATTTTAAAATTACTCCCCATTTTTGAGATATCTTCGAGCTTTCGAAATGTTTTGGCTCTGAGTCAAAAATTTGTCAAAATATACTCATGTTCACTTTGATAACTCGTGAACCATTAGGATTTGCTTTCTTCAGCAAAGTTGTTGCGCAAGTTAAGACAAACAACTTTGCCGAAGATATCAAGACCTAAAAACCACATCCATCATATATGTGTGGTTAATTTAGGCCAAGGTTATGTTAGGTTAGGTTGGAGTGGCTGCTTCCGCACGCTTAGACCAGTAGTGGCCCGTTGTGATACAACTGGATCCTATTTCCCCGTACCCCTGTTCAAAACCATTCGGAGCTACGTACGTAACGCAAAATATCTCGCACTCCACAGTCCGCGAGATCTGAAAGGCTGCCTATACTGTACACGCCCAAATACCTATGCCTTCTTTATGATAGTACATAGGAAGTTATCTAAAGTCCCTTCCTCCTCTTCGTCCATGCAACTTCTACAGTCATTCATCTGTAGACCCAGTCTTCTTGCATGTTCCTCAAAAAGGCAGGGTCTCGTCAGTTTTGGCAAAAGCTTGTCACAGAGGACTCCGGCTCCTACCTTGCCGTCTAGAGAAACATGGATCCGCCTTTGTAGAGATCCGTTTACACAGGTAAGGCTAAATACAACTGGAGGTCGACATACTTAGGCCTAACAGGAGGCTCATTTCAAATAAGATACAAAGAATACATGAATCGCATAAACAAATTTAAAAAAAGTACATAAAATCAAATTTCGCACAACACGTAAAAACTGAAAATCATAAATACACTAAATTCAATAAAAATTTCAGCACAGAATCAAAAAAGGATCGAAATTAGACAGGTTAGAAAATCTTGGTATAAATTTTGGGCACAATTTGACTCATGACTAATGAGGCATTTTGTATACTGTACGTAAACAAATTTCCCATGAGTCATGGAGTCAAATTACGGCCAAAATTCACACCCTGAAAATATTCAAACAGAAAAACACCAACAATTTAGTTAACTACAAAATCAACACAAAAACCAATAAAATTTACGACTTATTGGGGTAGATACTCGATCCGCTAGCAAGCAAGCAATTTACTAGCCAAAATCCTGACTACTCAATCAATTTTACAAAGGAAATTTAAATTTCAAATTATATTTTCAATGCGCTTTTTGTTTTTATTTTTTTTCTGCGATTATATTAACAACACAAAATTTGCTCGCAAACAACACAAAATTTGCAAATATCGCAAAAATAAACAAAAATTTTATGAAAAATGTATTTTGAAATTTAAATTTCCTTGGTAAAATTGATTGAGTAGTCGGAATTTCGGCTATAGCAAATTGCTTGTTTGCTAGCGGATCGAGTATCTACCCCATATCCATAACTTAAAAACAAAGGAGGTGCGAAAGAGCAGGGTCTAGCAACAGTATATAAACAGCTTCAAAATAATTTATGTAATACATAGTAGTAAAAATAAACCGAAGAAGAGATTGTTCTCGAAACCGATATTTCTAAAAAATTTAAAAAATTGGCACAATAAGTAAGAACGAAGTTATTAGAATGTTCTCGGAATTAATCGATCCGATGATCGGCGCAAATATATTGAACATATGCTGACCGCTTTTCATAATATAAACGTTCGAATGTCATTGAAAAAACATTTTTTGCATTGTCACGTGGAATAATTCGCCATTAACAATCACCAGCCGAATCCGATGATCACGGCGAGCGTTTTCACCAAGTGACAGCAAGGCTCAAACATTTGTACCTCGGCAAAAAACTACATGCACTCTTGGGTGACATTTGTTGGAATTTGCAAGAGGAAGAAAATCCCGATGACGACACGAACGAATCAGAAAATTAAAATTAAAAAAGTTAAGCAAAATCACCATAAAATCAACTGAATCGATTTAATTTTCTTTTACATAGCTTCTATTTTATCTATACTTGTCGATGAAATGTTTATTTGATCGATTTCAATCGATTTAAATTCAATAAATGGACAAAAAATGATAAATAAGTGTTTTTCGTCGAAATGAAAAGAAAAAAAAAACAACACAAAACTGTGAATGTAGATGTCGTTTTTCGGTCTTGATATGTTTGGCAAAGTTGTTTGACTTGGTTTGTGTAACAACTTTACTGAAGAAAACAAAACGAAAATGTTAATGGTTCAAGAGTTATCAACGTGAAAATGAGTATATTTTGACAAATTTTTGACTCAGAGCAAAAACATATCGAAAGTGATATCGCAAAAATGGGGACTAACTTTGAAATGGGACTAGCATCATTTACTACGTTTCCATGGACATGGATAAACCGAGTTAAGAGTTTCGTTGAGTTTCGTCGAGTCAATAAAATGGCGAACTAATCCCTATCGTTTCCATGCTAAATTTGTTTTGACAGTTCAGGCGGTGTTATGTTTTTCTCAGTCCTTTTATATTTTAATCTGTTTCGTGAATATTTTAACCCGTGTTTATTTTAATTATATTTTTTCTTTATAATAATACTATATTTTATAATAATACTATATATATTTTCTGAATACTATAATTTTTCTGTTGACAGATAGAATCTCATTTAACCCAACTACTTTCGTCGAGTTAAGGAGGATTAAGAAATTTAACGAAAACTATAAATTCGACTCGTTTCCATGATGAGATATTCCGAGATAAGCCCGGTTAACTCTGTCATGGAAACACCATAATTGTGTGTCGCAACAATACGGCTTATAGAATATGATTGTGTTTGGTTTTGCTAAATACATATAATACAGTGCTGCGATGTTCTAACATCACATTTTGCGATATTTTATCGAAGTCTACGTCTCTTTCAGCTAGAGTTAGGATGACTTCTGTTTCAATTATCAATTATTTCTTCTTTATTGCTATCACAGCTTTCTAGAATATATTTAAACAATATCTATTTGACTTATTTTCGTTCTACTCGAATAAAAATTATTTGGTGATAGAAACACAGTAGAAACATCACAATGTTGCAATCTAGCATGCTGGTAAATGATATAAAAATTGAAACAGAGATAAATTTTATTCTACAGAAACGAGAAATAAACTTCGATAAATTATCGAAACCAGCCCAGAAATGAAATCGAAATGACAAAATATAAACAAAATGATCACATAATATTCTCTGCTCTCACGGTTGTATTTATATTTTTGTAGTGGAATACACTAAAGCTTCGTATTACGTTATCTAAATAGGCGCATTTTTTCAAATGCTCACTAAACTTCTTGAATATAGATCGAAAAATTTCAATTTATGAATTAAGAAAATCAATTACACTAAAATTGTTCATAATTTATTAATTTATTTTATAATAATTTAGATTTTTATTTGTTAAATTTGTGAAATTTATTGCCGTCGTCATAAGGAGGCAAGGTGTATTATTTTTACTTAGTTATGCTGACATCTTGTTGTCGACTTTCGTTGGCGTCATCAGTAAAAAATGAATGTTCTCACAGGCCAGTACTATAGAAGGCACCGCTTCTAGAGTACGGGCCTGTGATAACAATCATTTTTGCCGATGACGTCAATCTAGGTCGACAACCAGAGGGCAGCATAATTAAGTAAATATAATACACCTTGCCTTCTTATTACGACGGCATTAATTTTTACTCAAACTTATAAAATAAACAATTCTTTAAAAGTAGGAAATAGATTACTTAAAAGTTTCAATTAAAATGAATTAAAGTGAATTTATTTTCCCAAATTTGAAATGTTTTTAATCATCTAGCAAATAGTTAATTCAAATTTTAATTTCCAGTAAAGCAATGTATAATAATATTTATTAATAATACATAAAGTAAATTAAAGTTGTGTGCCAATTCGAACAGCAATTCCAAAATGTTTGGTCCAACTCGTAACACGCAAAACAACACAAACATGTGTCTGTTTTAGTTAATTAATATATAACACGTCATCGTCGTGGATAAGCAAATCAATGCTTCCCTATTCCCACGGAAAACCACAATAGTGCCACAGAAAAAGAATTTTCATTTGAAAAGAGTTCAAAAGTGAAACAATTGTTTTCAGAAAAATTAAAATTAACACGAGATAAAATATCAATCCTTTACTTGTTAGAGAAAAACAAATAAAAAATCAGTAAAATATACTGGCAGTAAGCGGGGAAAATGTTGCCATAAAAAGTATGAAACTCAATACTTTTTATAGCAACATTTGTTCAGTAACAACATTGTCAGCTTCCATTCGAGTTTTTCGTGTTTTACAAATATTTTGAAAAGTATCCAGCTTTTACGAAAAAACAATTCAAACCAAAGAGATTGTTAATTAAGTTTCAAACAAAATTAATTCAGTTTTTTTTATTTGTACGGAAACTGTCGAGTTTTCATAAAAAAATCTTTATTTCGCCAAAATTTGCCATCTTCCAATCCTATAAACTTTTTCCATAAAATCGGAGGTCGTTGCGAAATGTGATTGAAATCTGTGTATCGAAAGTGGCAGCTCCCGTGGAAGCTTTTTAAATTTTTGAAATGATGTCGAAAAGCATAACATTTACAAAATATGATAAAATATTTAAAGATTTAACTAAATTTCAAGATTCAATTTTTAACAACGGTTCACCTACTAATTGTTGGTTTTCTCAATTTTAAGCGAGAATAATGATTTTTTATTATATATACAACCCAGTTTTTACCAAATTTCTGGTAAGTTGATTTTTTACTTGAAATCAATTAAGGTGTTGTCTATCTATATTTACAATCGTAGAATTAGAAAAACGTTTATTGAGGGTCAGTGAAGCAGACGTAGAGACATACTAATGTGGCACACATTGGAGTTGAGAAGGAGGAGCGCTGGAATATAACGTGGCAAAGAAAGGATTAGGAGCAGTATGAGCCAATAGATAAGAGCGTCCATAAACACAAATCAAAACAACATCATGGTCAAATACTACGTGGCCATAGATGCAACGTAAAAGATCTACGACGAAGAAAGCAAAACGATCGATTCGCAGAAGAGGGCAACATTACAAGCGTCAGAGATAAATCGGAAACGCAACATGACCACCGTGGAAGATGTAAATAGTTATTTTCAACGAGGTGATTGGTGTGATTTTACTAAAAGCGATAAAGAACATCACAAGAGGTGCAACGCATTTTTAAGGGTTAATATAAAATTGTTAATAGGATCAACGATAATGTGTTTCGGAAATAATGATAAACTGAAGCCATACGATATAGAATGAGTCTGCTTCGGGACGAACATATTTAAGGTGGTCGTAGTGTTATAAGTTATAATATACAAAGATTATATAACACATGGTTCGATTACAACTCGAGACAAAAATCGTAAGGAGCTTATTATTCTTAATATACATCAATGTTACCGGATCAAGGTTTTTGAAATTGGACTTTAGAATAACATTCCATATGGAGGGGAATATGGAATTAGCGGAAGCAATTGTGAGCAACGGCGATAGTCAACATGGAAAATATTGGAATTATAAACGGCGTTTATCATCAAAACCGTGGAGTTGGAATTGATAAAGTACATGCAAGTGAATAACAATTGCAATACGGATAAGCCGCCAGATACAATGAACGTAATAATCTCGAACAGCGATGCATGAGCACGAGCAATTTGGGTTCCAGAAACAGTTGTAATCTAACAGTGAAGAGTGCAAGTTTAGAAGTCAAAAGCGAACAGTGCTAAAAGTAAAAATGATATAATGCACAAATAATAAATAGTGAATTGCTGAAGAAGTTAAAGGTATTGGAAATAATAGTTTGTAAATTTGATTAAAAATGAACCACTTGTCATTTTTCCTTAAATATAACTTTTTTTAGTTTGGAAAATCAATTTCGAAAATCTACAATTTTCATCCTCAGTTCCTAATTATAAACTGTTTGTAATTAGGAACTGACGATGAAAATTGTAGATTTTCGAAATCGATTTTCCAAACTAATAAAAATTATATTGTTGCTATAAGAAAAAATTATAAGTGTTTCATTTTTAATCAAATTTTCAAAGTGTTAAAAGTTATACAGTTGTGAAAATGGCATTAAACCATAACAACACGAATATAGTTTGTAATAAACGTTGGATGCTTTATTTGCAAAATCCAGTACGAATCCGTATCGAAGCCTGAAATTTCTAACAATATGTACCATTTTAATAGTATACCAATATTTAAAAGGAACGATTCAAATGTTTCAAAGAGAATAAACCTAGCCATTTTATGTTTATTGTAGACGATGATTTTGGATACCTCGAGTGTGATGACAGTGTACCAAACTTTTTACAAAAGGATTGTCTCTTCAGTTGTGAAGTACCAGAAATTTGTTTGCAGCCCGCCGCACCAGCTTCAATAACTGTTAGTGTTCGTAAAGAATTCCCAGAAACCTGGTTGTGGGAAAATGGAATTGGTCTCGGGTATGTACAAAATGAACTCAATATACTTAAAATGTGCCACCGCTTTAAGTATACTTTGATTATTAATTTCATATTAACAACGTGTGAATAGAACTAAATTACCGTTTTACCTTTCGCGTTGCACAGTTTTATAATAATGATACCAAGGGTGGAATGTTTTAACATAATTTTTTGGATATTATCAAACTTTATGTCACGTTCATCAGGAATAAAATTGAATGTTTCTTCATTTTTCAGTTATGTTGTTTCTATTATAATCTCCATCTGCTCGAATAAAACATTGTAGCAATAGCAAAGAAATAACTGATAAGCGAAACAGGCGTCAATTTGATTTAGCAGACATAAATTTTATACCCCTATTCCGCTAGTCGCATCACTTCAAGTGACGTGACTGCTCATTTTCCTGGTTACTAGATCATTAAATCGAAATTTACAAAATAATTGTTCAATAAAGTCGTTCTGGCTGTTTTTTAAATCTTAGTATGCTGCTTAATAAAAATTTCCTATCGACTGCTATCACTCCAAATGACAATTTCTATCACTTGAAATTTTGACGTGACAAATAAATAAAAAAAATTTCAAACTAATAAAGCCAACTAAGATTTAGAAAATTTAGATTGAGAGTTTTACACAAAATCATTTATTAAATTTTGATTTTAAAATCTAGTAACCAGGAGGATCCATAGTCACGTCGCATGAAGTGATACGTCTAAGGGAATTGAGCTGTTAATGAAGCACCGAAAAAGTGATGTTGGAACATCCCAGCGCAGATTAGTTATAATTGGCGTCATTTCACGATTTAATAAATTAATTCGCTCCAGGCATAGCTAACAAAGGATAACCTCAAAATTTCATAAAATTAAGGCAATAAAACTATTATTATTTTGTTGAAAACTAAATATTATTTAGTTTTATTATTAAAAATAAAAACGTTTAAGATAAAAAATCAATACAAAACGCTTGTCAATAGTAGTTATCAATTTTGCAGACAATGTCAAAAAATAAAAATAAAATGTACAGGATGGCAACATTTAGAACAAAAAAATGATTTGGAAAACTCTTGTGACAAGCACAGTAAATAAAAAATAGAATTGGAATTTCAATGCCATCAACTCTGTAGGAATTCAACGAATTCCAAATTGGCATTGAATACATAGCACTGTTGTTGTAAATTGGCAAATGAAATATCACTTATTGTGGTGTTTCTTTGGTGCAAGCCATTCCAATTCTGAATAGGAATTAATGTTGTAAACCTGTTTCATTAATACTGAGCTCTAAGAAACAACCAAAGGTATTTTTAATTTATTTTTATTAGTTGGTAACAATTACATTTTGAATTTCAAAACAACGTAAAAATGCAACTAATATTCAATTAAATAATAATGTGCTAGAACATTATTGAATATTATTACAAATTGTAACTAATTTCTCGTCTTGTTTAGAAAAATGCAATGTCAAAATAACAAAACATCACTTTTATTTTTCTATTGCCAACAATTAAAAATAAAAGTATTTACAAAAACTGCCCTGGTTATAATAAATGTAAATTAACAGTTTATTGTTTTTTTTTTAATATTTACTTTAAAAAAAAAAGATTGCTTGTATCATTATGGCTGTGACCCACTGTAGGTATCATTTCTCTAGAATAAAATAGGACACTGTTTCTTATTATTGCTATTTTACTTCTACTTTCTTTTACGTAGTAAAATAAAATATAGTAATCATGAAAAATTTTAACCTTGAGATCTTTGCTGGTTTAAAACTCGCTATGTCACCGAAGTAAAACAAATATAGCTTGTATGTCTGTCTCTTTTCTACAGCCCAGACGGATGTATGTCTCGGGGGAAAATTCGGGGTAAAATTTCATACTCATGTTTTTTTATAAATTATAAGATCCCAGAGATTTTTGGCCGAAATCGTTCCACCGGAAGTGGCACCTTCCATAGGAGCTTTTTAATGTTTTTACAAATTTTTGAAAAGTATATCATTCACAAGAAAAACAATTATTAACTATAAAATTACCGACCAAATAGCACAGTGGTTAAAGCTTTGGCGTTTGGATCGGGAGGTACCGGTTCGAATCCCGTTAGTGACAGGATGCAAAGGGAATTTTCATCAACAGATTACGATCTGTCGATCTGTGGTGAAATGAAATACATCTAAGTAGTTTAAAAATTTATATAATGTAACAGAAGCACGTGACTGTGTGTCATCGCTAATCTAATACAAATAGGCTTATTTGTAAAAAAAAATCTATTTACTATTAACCTCGATTGTTCAACGCTTTGATTATAAAATAAATGATTCAGACATATTAAAATAAATAAAATAAAACAGTCAAAGTTATTATCACTTTGGACGGCAGTCCAAACGAGTGACGAAAGCACCTACTGTGCTGTAAGTCGAAAAGTCTTGAAAAGTAAACCCAAATACACTACCCAACAGTTTTTCGGGTATAACTGCCCCAAAAAGTGCCCCAATTATTTTTTAACTAGCAAATTATGATTTTAGATGTCAATACCAATTCAACGACACCTCAAACGTCCAAAACGGATGATTTTGACCAAAGTTATGACATTTTTAAATTTTTCTATGACGTTACCAAATAATCTTGCTTTGGTATATATGTTTGCCCGTACTTTTTTCATTTTCATCTCATATTTTCAGGGTTTGTAGTACTTAAAAATCTAAGCAACTTTTTGTTCTACAACTTTTTGATTTGGCCGCCATGTTGGCCACGTCCGGCCTTTGAACGGCCATTTTTGGCCATTTTGGCCACGCCCACAGCACTGAACCTATTTGACGTATCCCGGACATATGCATATCGTTAGAAAGGTATTGATGCCAGCTATCAAATAGCACATAAAAGAATTAAAAAATTAGGGTGGAGGGTCATTTTGGCCAAAAAACTGAAAAATGCCAAATCGGCCGACCACATTCGGCCAAATTGCTAAAAAATTAGCCCAACACTTTTAGTTCATATTTTCAGGATTATTAGCCACAAACCTCACCTACAATATGACATCAACCGTTTGTCCCAGAAAACTCGTATATTTTAGATATTGACCTCCATAACTTAAAAGCCACCCTAATTTTTTGCAAAATTTTATTTTTTGGCTCAAATGCACCCTAATATCGGTCCAATGCGGTTCATAATGATAGTGAATCAACGTATTATAATGAAACAAATATAAATACATCATATTATTATCATTGCTAAGAGAATTTTTACCAGTGACCCTTTTTTCATAACCAAAAAAATGAAAAAACTGACAAATTGATGTGATCGAAAAAATCACCAAATACATTGAACATTTGACAGTCTCCTTGCATAAAATCGATATTTTTTTAATCTTTATGATGGTTTCTTTAAGAAATAGATGTTATCTCCCCTCCCATCACATGAAGATGGAATATCAGCGAGAGGGTAGCTACCATTAATTTTTGTTTCCAACTAACACACTAAAATATGTATATTTTATTGTATTGTTTAAGGAATCAAAAATGAATGGTAGCCGCATGCAGTTAGTGACAAAACAGCAAGAAACATGCAAAAAAAATTGTTGAATTACTCAATCGAATTTCTACCACAAACACATGCATCTGGTCTAAATTTTTACTACTCTTTAACATACACTAAAAACTAAACTACAAATGTTCAGCCGATAGCCTACGAGAACCGATTGTTTAATAAGATCACATGTGGTAAAGGATTCTGAAATAAAATCTACGAAAAGACTACAAAATGAAGATTGAAAAATTGCATGCAAAATAAAAAAATAGAATCATCTGCCACACACCAGAAACAGTACACCAGAACGTAGGCTATCGTGCTGAATATAATAAAAAAAAAACTACCTATCTGAACCTAATGATGTGACCTGACCCTACTTTTCAACATAAAAAAGGTAATATAATTCTTTACTATTTCGAGGCCAAGAGCATGGTGAGATGACGCCATCATCTGCCCACTTTTCATACATAAATCGTATTGAACTATTCGTCAATAGAAACAATTTTGTTTTATTGCTTTACTATTTTTTTATTGTAACAGTTTCGTTCTATTATTTTACGTTCTATTGTGCCTCATACACAGACGCAGGCCACTGGAGTGACGAATATCGAGAGAAGAAGAACGAATCATGCACACTCCGTAACACACAGCCGACAGCTGTGTGAGAGTATGCGTAATTCGTTCTTCGCGAAACGAACAAAAATTAAGCCCTTAACAAAGTCTGAAACGCAGATACCAATATTCAACAAACTACAGAAGATTGTATTGGTTACACTGACAATCCCATGTTAATTTTTTTCTTTCGCACCACTACTTAATAATCTAGTGCGCACTTACGATGTACACATATATTCTAATACAACTATCTATAGTGTAGTTTTTTCTGTATTTGTTGCATTAGCATGGCTTTATATTGTTGTTGGTTTTGGTCATTTCAATGCCGCGCGTCTGTCTATGAGGCACAATAACACGTAGCGGCCACTTGTGTGCTATCGTGTGTGTGTGTGAACTCAAAGTCGAAGTCAAAACGAATGACAAGAATAAAACGAATCGCAATTCAATTCATTTTCAATTTGCCATGGCAAAATCATTGATATCAAATAAAAAACCTCTTAACGAGGTAAATGTTCGAGTGGTCGAAGGCCGAATTCAATTCACAAAATTTCTGATATCAAATTGGTGCCGAAAAAAAACAATTGTATTCGATTTGTCAACGATCTTTCGGAATGTTAGTGCATTCGGCGTGTTTGTTTACATTTTTCTTTCTAGCTGTCAAACAACTTGCCAACGATTTTTCGGAATGTTAAACAACAACGCGCTGAATGCACTGACATTGAGCGAGAATTATTTATCCAGTGATATATAATGAGTATAATAATGTGTTTACAACCGAGCATCTAATATCCAGCCAACGATCATTGAGTTGATTAACCTATAAATAAACAATAGCATTATAACATTAATTCATACCACATATACTTACCAACTATACATGCTAAGTATTTGTATATGCGTTAACCCACTCGAAATCAACCTAAAATGAAGTAATATCATATAAAATATGAATTTTAATTGTTTTTTTACATTAGAAACACATAATTTGTACTTACCTTGTCCAAATATTGTCCAACTATGTGCATTACCATAATTTTAAGATGAAGCAGTTATTTCAATGTAATTAAATATTAATACTTAACTTAGTGTAAATTTGAATAGTACCTTTAACCTGGCAATTTTTAGTATCATCTACATTAATTAAGCATTTAAAATTGATAAACATTAACGAATATTATTGTATTGTAAAAATAAATCAATTATCTTGAAACTGGCGAACAGGAAAGTTTATTCAATCAAAGTGTGTATATTGAATAAAATAATAAATTATTGTAAAATCTATGACAAAGTGTATTTGATTTCATCTGGCATATATACATCATATTATTTATCATTATTTTCCGGAATTCAACTGTACTTTATGTTTATCCTACAAGTTCATCGGAATAATTCAATCAACGCTTCCACCGGCTAGTTCTCCACATATTAACATAATGAACAACCAGCGATAATTATTTATCCAGCCTATGGAAGCTAACCTTGACCAATTTACACTCTCTGGAACAACCGATAACAAAGTTTAATTTAAGAATTGCCATTGGCCCCGAAAATTCAAAACTACTAAAGGATGAAACACACCAAGCAGCAGCAGCGAGCAGCAAATTTAAATTTTGACTTATTCGCTTATTTAATGATACAAAATCATAGTTTGCATATAAATATAGGTATTTCCATTAAAGGACATTAAGTATTTTGTAATTATAATTGAAAAATTTAAATTTAAAGAAATTGTATTGAATGAAGTTGCATCTGTCGCGGCATCAATAGGTTCCTCATCCAGTAGCTTCAATTTGCTGCTACTCAACCTCGATAAAATTTGCACAATTCAATTTTACTACTAAAACAAAACAATCTGCTGCGCTGCTTGGTGTGCACGCCCATAAGCAGCCGTTAGTGTGGATTGCTTGGAATATGTTGCGCTGCTCTTGGTGTGTTTCATCCTTAAGGCTGTGTGCCAAACTTAAGGTAAATTTTTTACTATTGTAAAAACCAATTTTAGGACAGATTTTTCGATCAGTTTGCCATAGAGTTTTTGAAAAATAATTGAATTGGCGCACAGCCTAAGTACAGCAATATTTGTCTGGATTTAAATTTTATTCTGGGGTTTCCAAGCTATCTATAATTCCAAAAATTCAATTATCCGCTGAAATATCAAAATTATTAGCAAGCCCGATAGAAATTATGATTCTTAAATATGATTAATAAGAGACTGCATAATTCTAATTGAATATGTTAAATTATTTTAACATAAAATAAATTTAGTGAATCATGTCTATGAGCCGGTAACCGACAAGTTTGGTGGACTATTTTTGTAGGTAGTGTTCTTCAGCTAAAAGCGTAATTGTGAATTAATTTATCATTAATTGTACCTTAAAGTACATATTATCAAACAGTACCTATTTATAAAATTTATTTAAAATGTTATTGATCCATCTTGATAACATTTAAATACAATTTTTGCAGTGTCACAAAAGTTGCATCACTAAAAAAATATACTCGTATAGCGTGAAAACCAGCATTAGTAGTAAGAAAAATGCGTAAAATGCCGATGCAGGCTTTCATTAACAGTACAAAGTATGGTTCAAGCCGTATACATACGTCGGACAAAAATCCGGGATTTTTCTATCCCATCGTTTTAACCTATTACATCACGTAAATTATACAACAGACACGCCTCTTTTCATACAAAAGAGTTGAAAAAAATTGAAAACAAATCTCGGATCTAAAAATCCCGGATTTCCATCCGACGTATGTATACGGCTTCATAAATATTAGTTACAATTAACGCCGGAATTCATAATATTAAGTAATTTCTTCTTCATAATATTAAGTAATTTCTAGTATTTTTGGATCGAAAAAAATGTTTTATTACCAACACAAAAAACTCATTCCGAAATTGTAAAAAATTGTAAAAATTGTAACGACTATTCATTTGTTCACAAATATTAAAACTTATTTCTTGTGATCTACTGAACTATCGTAATATTAAAAAATTTAATAGTAAATCTTTAAACTATGAACTTCTTCATAATTATTACTAACCCAAGTATAACAAAACGAAAGTAAAAATTGAGCACAGTATTTTCCTTTGTTTTCATCCAAAATTAACGAAAGTTAAACTTCACATTATAATGATAGTGTTTGTAGCGTATTCGTATTATATACATATGCGTATACAAATGGCGTTATTTAGTTTATTGTGAGAACGCTAAATTTATAGTAACTTTTAACCATGCGGTACATTTGTCAACTTTGATATTAATTTAATTGATGATAGGGAGGCTGTAAAACAATTGGTAATGTAAAGATTCATTCGAGATAATTTGGTACAATCTATCATATTTTGTTTTCCTATTTTATATTTAGAAATCATTATTTATGAAGCAAGATGGGAACGAACTAAAAAAGTACAATTTTTCTGGCGATATTCGTACTTAAGTACTAAACTTAGTCTAGTATTTTTCTAAGTTTGACTTGCAATTTATTAAAATAAAACGTATGAAGCGTGTCGCGAAAATTCGAAACTGGACGAAACTCATTATAAACATTTTATTGCATGTGTATGCGTATTGAGTAATATTTGGCGGGAACAATTGTGCTTGTGTTTGTTAAAATGGCAATTTCAAATTTTGGTTGTAAAATTAAATGTTTTTAAAGAAATATTTTTGTTTTTGTAATATAAAATGATTTATTAAATTCATTATTTTAATTCATTATTGATTACTTTGGACATACATATACATATATACATTTCGGTTAAATTATTCAGTTTTTAATTTCTAATATTTACGCTAGATTTTTTTTAAAACTAATTTTCCTTGTTTGTCTTTTATATAATAAAAGTAATTTGTGGATATTAAATGGGTTACGATAGAGTTCTTAATTTTTTCCATAGTACAATCTAAAATGTTGAAAATAATATTATAATTATTAAATTTAACACGGAGTAACGTAAACCCTCACATTATCTTTATTGACCGTTAAACGTAAACTTGCAACTAAGCTCTGTAAAGTTTGCCCTAATGCACTTTTTTAGTTCGTGGCCATCTTGCTTCATAAATAATGATTTCTAAATATAAAATAGGAAAACAAAATATGATAGATTGTACCAAATTATCTCGAATGAATCTTTACATTACCAATTGTTTTACAGCCTCCCTATCTTCAATTAAATTAATATCAAAGTTCACAAATGCATCCGCATGGTTAAAAGTTACTATAAACTTAGCGTTCTCAGTCTCACAATAAACTAAATAACGCCATTTGTATACGCATATGTATATAATACGTATGCGCTACAAACACTATCAATTATAATGTGAAGTTTAACTTTCGTTAATTTTGGATGAAAACGAAGGAAAATACTGTGCTCAATTTTTACTTTCGTTTTGTTATACTTGGGAAATAGTATGAATTTGATTTAATGGACGAGATTCATAAATATAATGCTCAAAATTTTTTTCAGTGTACCAACGTAACCAGCAGAGTGTATTGTTTGGCGGCAATTCACAAGCAGCACAACCCATATACTTTAATTGCCGTAGCGTATCAAACAAAAATCGAGTTTTACGCCGTACTGCGCCTCCTTCAATAACAGTTAGCATTCGTAAAGAATTCCCTGAAACATGGCTGTGGGAAAATCGGCTTGATATTGGGTATGTACAAAATGAAATCAATAAACTTTAAATCAATGTATAGTCGCATTGGTTGTACTTTGAGTTCAATTTCATCCCAAAAATGATGGGCAACATCATTTGCATAACTTATAAAATTGTTCATACAACTTTACGTTAATAAGCGACCAAACACAAAGTGAATTCATGAAAGGTTTATTGAATATATTAGAAATGTTAAATCGATCGTGCCTTTTTTCAGCAGGCTTGATTTAGGCATGCTGTATAAGATAGCAGAAAATTTCCAGCAGAAAAAATGTGTTTTGCTATTCACCGCTAGAGGCATCATTATCACAAAAATTAAATTTTTTCTGCTGATATTTTTTGACATCAGCAGAAAATTTTTGAAATTTTTATGCAAATTATAAATTCTCAGCAGAAAGTTTTATGAAAAATCAAAGAATTTATGAAAAAGAAGAGAAAATATATGTTTAAACGTTTTGAAGCGATGAAAGTTAATTTTGTTTAAAAAAAGATTTGCGAATGTAGTGTGTAAGGACTCTCAAAATATACTAAAATTACCATAATATCATTATGCAAATACAATGGCAAAATCAAACAAATTGCCATCGTTCAAAGCACTCCATACATTTCTGAAGTCATTTTAAATGTTTTCAGTTTTTTAACAAAAGTGTTAGAAAAACCCCCCTGTAACTACCTGGCAAATATGGTCCCGAAACGTGTGGGTTATGATTTGCAGTATTTTTGCAATTCAAACAATTACTAATCGAGATTTTGCCTGGTTTTCATCGATCCCGGTATGTATATTTGCCCATGAAAAAACTATGACAAAATTCTGAAAATATCATTTACATTGGCATTTGATATATCTTTCTGCAAAACAATCTACAAAAAATGTTTGTGTTTTGTGTATAATCACTAATACAGACACGTAACTGAAAACATTTCACATTAAAATGACTTTAAAAATGCATGGAAGACTACTGACGCCAGGTGTGAATCTTATATTGCTCATGTATATAGATTATGTTTAATAATACTTAATAAACACATTAAACACTTGTTTTTTATTTCGCAAAATTATAATTTCGCGAAATAAAAAACAAGAGTTTAATAAAATGTGTTTATTAAGTATTAGTGTGTTTCGCCAAGTGCCTACGGCAAATAGCCTAAAAAGTATATAGATTATGATCTCAGCTACCATAAAAACTAACACATAGGATACTTACAGGGGTTTTTTTTAACACTTTTGTTAATAAACTGAAAACATTCACATTAAAATGACTTCAGAAATGTATGGCGAGTTTTTTGATGTTATCCTGCGTATTTGCATAATGACGATTATGGTAATTTTAGTATATTTTGAAAGTCGCAACACATCGCAAATCGTTTTTTAAAGAAAATTAACTTTCGTCGTTTCAAAACGTTTAAACATATTATATTTTCTCTTCTTTTTCATAAATTCTTTGATTTTTTCTTAAAACTTTCTGCTGAGAACTATTAAATGCATAAAAATTTCAAAATTTTCTGCTGGTGTCATAAAATATCAGCAGAAAAATTTTCATTTTTGTGGTTGTGATGCCTCTAGCGATGAATAGCAAAACACATTTTTCTGCTGCAAATTTTCTGCTATCTTATACAGCATGATTTAAGCAAGAGTTATTAATGATCATGTTATTACAATTTTTCCAAACGTAGTGAATGGAGGGGCAAAGTAGCCAATAACAAACCTAAGGTATGTTGTTTTGTTTTTTTAATCTCTGCAATGTGTTCTGGTGCCAAAGCGCTCCCAACAATTTCGCGGTTCGTTTTTCCCGTCCTACCTTACGCATTGCCTACCAAACCGAAGAGGTACGGCTATAGGTCCGATTTACGTTACCATCTACGCATTGCATAGCTCCATGCCAGCCTATACTGGACATGGAAGATGGGTCGGCCCATGGGTTTTACACCCTGTTGGGGGGTCGTAGTTGTTTTCCTTTTTATATAACAGATCGTAACCTGTTCATGAAAATTTCCTTTAGCGTCCTGCCCTTATTGGTTTTCGAGCTCGGTACCTCCTGTTCCAAACGCCAAAGATTTAACCACTGTGCCATTTGGTCATTTGAAAACGCGAAAAAAAATGTTTTGTGCAAAAAGATACACGGAGTTTTGATAAACGTTCAATCCGGCTTTGATTACTGTATAGCAAATTATATATAGTGAAGTTCAAACTTCAGCTTTATCAGAAATAAATAAAACCCAGTGCAATGTAATTAAGGAAGCTTATTCAAGAACAATTAATTTTGTTAGAAAATGAGTATCAAATAGAAAGACGCATAGGAGCTTTTTATCTAATTTCTCTATTTCCAAAATTAGTCTTTTATTATATGTATTCTACTTACTATACACATACTTACTATACAATCTCGGTGGTCGAGTGGTAAAAGTGTAAACCATCAAGTGTTATCAACCCAAAGTTCACGAGTTCAAACCCCTAGTTAGATTAGAGTCCATAATTCTATTGAGGTGATTATTATTCTTATATTCAGATATCGAAAGCAATTGTAACCGACAGCAATAGTCATCATGGAAAATGCAGTAATGAACAACGGCGTTAATCATCATAAAAAAGGAATTGATAACGTGAATGTTCGCGAGTTCAACTAAATGCAAGTAATTTACAATTTCAACACGCATACATCGCCAGATACAATAAATGGAATAATCTCGAACATTGATAGACGAAAAGTCAACAGTGCGAAAAGTCAACAGTGTGAAAATAATATAATAAACAGTGATAAAGAGTGAATTTAGTGAATTGCTGATTATTAAAGATGTTTGGGAAAGAAAGTTTGTAACTTAAAACGCTGAGTGTTTTATTTGCAATAACAAATATGAATTCATCAACAAATATCAAACGGCCGAAATTCGCAACATTTGGTGTCAGAAGTAGGATTTTGCAAATACTAGAAATGGTTAAAAACCTCTAAACACACCTAAACACCTTATACATACATCACATCACAGCATTTGAGGAAAAAGCTGAACGAGTTGCTTTATAGACTGCAGAGTGCCATGGAAGAGAATGCTGAAACAGGAGGGCAAAAATCACGAAAATTATCAACGATGCGACGTCAGGACCATCAGGGATGCCGCCAGTTACCCCAAACCATAACCAGAAAGTCCTGCCCTACGAAGTAGAACTAAAAATGAGGCAGCCAAAGCGATGATGGTTTAAACAAAAACAACCTGAAATGGTTATACAGCCACCTCTACTCCAGAATAATAGAAGCCATCCTTGGACAAGGAAGATTTGATGAAAGTGCTATTACTTCAAATGAATGAAATGCAAACGACCCAGGCCGCCAAGTTTGATCAACAAAGTGGCACATTAAACCAGCAAGATACGCAAACATAGAACAGCAAGATGCAATAATAAACATGCAAGGTGCGAAAATGAACCAACAGGATGAGCGAATTACTGGGCTACGTATGAAACAAAACGTCCAATTGGGAGAACCCCGATGGGAGAACTCCGAGCTGAACAACGTGATCAGTTTGCCGATCTGTGTAAACAGCAAAACGTACAGTACAAAAAACTAGACCAAATCCAGCGTACTCAAAAGTTCAAACGGGAGACGAAGAACCTTGAAGAAGAAGTGGATGGTCGTTTAAAGGAAATGAAAAATAAAATTTAGCAAGTGGAAAATGAAATGAAAAATAAAATTAAGCTAAATAAAATACTGTCAACGGAACCAGTTCCGGAAGCTCAATAGGAATTTTACAACCTACGACATTCGATGGCGAGATTTCAATTGAGGATTGTACGGTGCAATTCCAAGTGGCAGTACATCGTAATTGTTGGGGCGCAGGGGAGCAGCTCCACGCATTTGAAATCTCCTAGGGAAAGCTGTAAATGTCTTGCAAACTGGATCCGCAACTGTATCCTGCAAATACGTGGCGAAAGCCAGCAAGACCTAAAACAAGAAGTAACGAAAGTGGCACGTCAAGCTTACGACGATGCACCTACAGATGTGTTGAACGCACTAACGTACTAACTGAAGGACCAATACTAGAGCTAGAGGTAAAACCATGAATGAAGTATTGGCGTTGGCTTTAGGATATGAGGCAGTTAGAGAAAGCTTAGCCTCTGATTCAGCAAAGTTCCGCAAGCTTAATTCCGAGGTTATTGCGAAGATAAAAGAAGTAATGAGATAGGACTTAGAGTAACTAACAATGGAGTTTTAAAAAAATTACAACCAAATACAAAATTAAAAGAGGCCCAGCCCAAGATCCCAGTACGACTGTTGAGGGTGACTTCAGCAATAGAGTTGAAAGAAAGAGAGATCTGGAACACCGTGATGGAGACTCGTACAAAGGGACACGCATTGGAGTTGAGAATGAGGTGTGTTAGAATGCGACAAGGCAGAGGAACGATCGGGAACATGATGAGACAGTAGCAAAAAGCGTCCAGAAAAACGAAAACTGAAGATCGAGCTGCAGTAAACGGCAACAGCATGAAAGCCAGAAACAAATAGAAAGCGTAAAACGGCCAGATGAGAGATTTGCCGCTTTTCGACGAAGTGGTTTAGTACTCTACAAATCCAGGAAGTAAAAAAACAGATTGCAACACACAAAAGATGCAAAACGAGCTTGGAAAGGTTCATACAAAATTGTCGAAAAGATCAGCGAGGATGTGTATCGAATAAAAGAAAACATGGGAGGTGAACGAAAGATGTGCAGGCTCATCGACTCAAGCGATAAGACAGTATAAGTGGGGGGGGGGGGGTGGTATGAACAGATGGAAAGTGGAAATAGTATTAAAAAATATACTCTGCATACGTCTAACACTCGGTGGACCAGTGGTTAACGTGCACACCACCAAGTATTATCAACCCGAGGGTCGCGAGTTCGAATCTATCAATCCATAATTTTATTGAGGCGATTACATTGCTAGTTGTAAAAAGTAACAAGCTGTGCACCCAGGGGGGGGGTAAACCTAAATTCGAATATGCTGAATCCAATAATGCTAGTCCCATTTTCAAAGTTAGTCCCCATTTTTGAGATATCGCTTTTGACATTTTTTGACTCTGAGTCAAAAATTTGTCAAAATATACAATCTTTTTCACGTTGATAGCTCTTAAACTATTAAAATTTTCGTTTTGCTTTTCTCAGCGAATGTGTTCCTATTATTCCGGCCAAATAATTGCACCCAGTGGGTTTTTTATACAAAATGTCGTGAAAAACAAGCATTATAGTATTTGATTATTATTGATAATACACATCGATTTTGCCGGATCAAGTATTCCTCCAATACTGATTGGGAATTGGATTTTAGAATGGCATTTCATGTGAAGAGAATATTGAGATAAAAAAAAATAATTGTAACAGGCGGCGATTGTCATCATGGAAAATACTGGAATGAACAACAGCGTTAATCATCATAACAGAGGAATTGATGACGAGACTGTTCGCGAATACAACTTACTACATACAAGTGATTTACAATTGCAATGCGCATATATCGCCAGATACAATAAATGAAAAAATTTCGAACAGCGATGGCCAAGTATATACGTGCGAGCAATTTGGGTTCTAATTTTAACCACAGTGAACAGCGCAAATTAACAAGTAAAAATGAAACAGTGCAGAAAGCAAACGTAAACGTGAACAGTCAAAGTGAATTAGTGAACAAGTAATAAAGAGTGAAATTAGTGAATTGCTGAAAAAATTAAAGGTATTTGCGAAATAAAGTTTAAAATGATGGGTGTTTTTGCGTTTGAAAAGAGTACGCAGTACGAATCCGTATCGAACGCCCGAAATTCGTAACAATATTAAATCGTTACATGACCAAAATTCATTGTTTAAAAAAAAAACAAGTTATTGAGCCGTATACCCGGTTTCATAAGACCGGCTTCACCTTCCTTTCTTTTCCCTTTTACCTACAAAATCCGTTTTAACTGCGACATTAAATTTTACGGTGAATACGAAATGAAAAAATAGAAATGAAAATAAAAAAATTTAAGGCCATTTTTGAGATGTAGATTTTTGTTCAAATTTTATTTTCGAGAGAATAGAATAAATCAATACAAAAAAATTTGACGTTTTAATATAAAATAAGGGTTTAAATTTACAATAAAAATCTATTACGACTTAGTTTTAAACCAGAAGCTGAAATCGCGTGTAGCTTGGCTGATTGGTAAAGCTCCTCATAAGGAAAGTAGTTATGTTCACCTCTAAAAGACCCTACAGCGGTTATGAACAAAATGCACATAGTTTATAATCTATATACAATCAATCATACTCCTATAGGTACTGCTTCGGCAGTGGCAAATTATTTCCAGGGACCAAACGCCAGTAGTATAACATTGCAAAACAAGCATTGGACACAGTAAATTTGGAATATTATATTATTAGTTGTATATCTTTTGTAGATTTATATTATAAATTATTAATTAAAAACAAATATTTTATATAGATTTAATATTATATTTGTTATCCTTATTATGAAATTATTCATTATTCGACTTTTATGTCGATCTCGATGAGCATGGCACCATTTTTAGTAAAAATTATTTAATCTAAGGAGAATAGTATACCCCAGGTGGTACAGCAGCAAAAAAGTCAGTTATTATCAACTTCAAAAGAAGTTACAAGAGGCCAATTAATCAACAACTAGTTCAGAACAACAACCAGCTAAACCAAAAGAGAAATAACCTACTCCATCAAATTATTTTACTATATACTCGTACAATCGATTATGAAATCGATTACAGTAGCCAAACTTGTATCCCGATATAAGCGTCGGAAAATTATTACTGGAGACTCCGAAACCTATTGAGCTTTGGCTACAAAGCTTAATTCCGAAAGGCATCAATTTTAATGTTTTGTGAGGACAAGAATGGTCGTGCAATCAAAATTATGGCTAGAGACCCAATCCGCGCAAAAGAGGAAATTATTAAGGAACTCAATAAAAAAGGTTTCCACCTAATTTCGCAAGGATCTTCCAATTAATGGAATAAGTTTAAGTACGAAGGTCCATTCCGAATTGTCGATCCGCCGGACTGTAGAGATGCCGAATTTTGATGATTGAAGTTTTTTCATCAAAATTCGTCATTTTCAGTTAATTTAAAAAATCATCTAAACTAATTCTTTAATGAAAATTAATTTACAATCTTTTTGTTTTTAATCGTTTTTTCGTAACTGCTGCTATATATTTTTTTAAATATTTTCAAAAACCGGAAAAGCTCGTGTGGAAGCTGCCACTTTCGATGGTCCGATTTTTTGTCAAAAATCACTGAGATCTCCCATTTTATGAGAAAAGCTTAAATATGAAGTTTCACCCCAATTTAACTAAGTCAATCCGTATGGGCTATAGAGAGGACAAAGACATTTAGTCTGCGCGGAACCATGTATACGGGCAAACTACGTCTTTCACTTTCGGATTTGCAAAACTCTCGAGGTTAAATTTTTTCATACTATACTGCTATGACAAAAAAGTAACGGGAATTGGTCAATAAACATAAAATATTTATTAAAAAGTTTTTTTAAAATCGTCCTTGATATTAATTTATTTAAGATTTTTTTTGGCTTTTCTTAAAATCCTAATCTTAAATAAAATAATATATTTATTATTCATTCAAATTTATTGTATCTATTTATTTATTTTAATTATTTATTTAAGAAATCTATTCTGTGATTTGCATGTATGATTTCAGATTATTTAGTTTAAACAAAAAACTATATTAAAAAAGGAAATTCAAAGAAAAAACTTTAAAGAAAACTTTTAAAAAAAAATATTAATCAAATTTTGGTTTAACATTTATAAATTTAAAGAAAATTTCTTCAGGATATTTTTTTTGAAGTTGTCCTTTGGTAAATTAAAGTCAAATACGTCGTCGATGGTGTTGAATGATTTAGGCACCAATGGGGTTATTTACTCCATAATTTGTGGAATGGTGTTCTAGTGCTAACGCATTCGTATCGCCTTCTGTGTAGGCGCCTTCCGAAATCATACACTTGGGCCAACGAAAATCCAATCCAGAATAGACTCCAGTTCTCGCCGCGAATTCTCTTTTATGTCTTCTATCCCCTGAAAACTTAAGCAACGGTCATTTATTTAGTTAAAAATTCACCATCGGTGGCTTAAGCAAATGAAGTCTTAAGAAAACGAAAGCATAATTAGCATGCGAAAAACGCAGCTTGTTGTAATTTATTTGTGTAAATGCTTTTTAACTCAGCCATCTGATACTCGATTTTCATGAAACATGGATTGTGCACACCTACAATACTTTTCGAAATACATACTTTAATACATACTTTTCGAATGGTGCAATTAAAAATCATGTTTGCCTGTAATTATAAAGATGATGGTGATGATGATGATGATGATGATCATGATCATGATAAATAAGTACACTTTGAACAAAATGTTGTAACATAGTTGTAAACTTCATCGATCCACATTCGACTGCCAATACGAGAGTTACAAATATTTTTCTACGGTTGGGAGGTCGAATGTTGGTTGTGATAAAAAAAAATGTATCAGCTAATGGAATGGGGTAACATAATTAATTTATTTCTATTTAACAAAGCGCGACGCAAGTGCGTTGCACTCACACTTCGATTTGTTGATACCTATAGAGTTGCAAAGTTTTAGTCAATTCCAGCATTTAAACTTCTTTAGTTTTAAACCATTTCGTATTTTAGTTATTAATTGTTTTGTTGAATTATTACATTATTTTATTAAGGAATTACTAAATTAATAACTGCTTTTTTCCATTACCTCCCATAATCTAGAAAAGAAATTTAATAAATGGTCAATGTACAATATTTTTTATTTTTGCAATGCTTTACTGACATATTACTTGTATGTAGGTGTATGATTTTAAATTTCTTAGCCTTGTATATTTTATTAGCAGTAATTTTATTAATGAAGAAAGTTCAATCAAATTATGTTTGTACCTAAAACATGATATTTAAAAATTTTGCAAATACTAATTTATTGATAAATAAAATAACTGCATTTTTAAAATTTTGGTTATATACAACATCACAATGAAATTTATTTTTATATTTAGCCACGAGGGACAGGTCACAATAAATAAGAAAGTACCAGACACTATTACATCATGGATAATCACTGGATTTGCAATTGATCCAATTACCGGATTTGGTATGACTCAGAATCCACGAAAATTAGAAGTTTTCCAACCATTCTTTGTTTCTACAAATCTACCGTACTCGATTAAAAGCGGTGAAGTTGTATCAATTCCAATTCAAGTATTCAATTATATGAATGAGGATGTACAGGCTGAAGTTACACTAGACAACTCTTTGATGCAATTTGAATTTGCTGATGTTGATGAAGTAATAAAAGAATCAAAAGCTAGTAAGTTTTTAAATTAAATTTGCAATACTAAATATTTATTAAATTTACTTTAACTTTTCGTACACAAATATAGAAATCGAGCTATATCGAACAAGACGTGTTGCCGTCAAATCAAATAATGGAGCATCGGTTTCCTTTATGATAAGACCTACAAAAATTGGACACGTGACAATCAAAGTAACCGCTACATCACCGTTATCCGGCGACTGTGTTGAACGCCTATTGCTTGTCGAACCCGAAGGTCTCACTAATTACGTTAACAAAGGATTCTTCATTGATTTACGTGAGGCTAACGAGTTTGAAGCCGAAGTTGAAATTACACTGCCACCAAACGTTGTGCCAGACTCAACAAAAATTCAGTTCAGCGTTATTGGTGATATTCTTGGGCCAACGATCAAAAATTTGGATAAATTGATTAAATTACCTTATGGTTGTGGTGAACAAAATATGTTGAATTTTGTACCAAATATTGTAATTTTGAACTATTTGAAGAACACCAATCAAGTTACGGAAGGAATCAAATCGAAATCGATTAAATTCATGGAAAAGGGTTATCAACGTGAATTGACCTATAAACATCCTGATGGTTCGTTTAGTGCTTTCGGGTCGAAAGATGGTAGCACTCCTGGTAGTACTTGGCTCACTGCGTTCGTTGCAAAATCATTCCGTCAAGCGGCTAATTATATTGAAATCGATGACGCAGTTATCAAAAAATCTCTAGATTGGTTATCCGATAAGCAGGCTTCAAACGGAAGTTTCCCAGAAGTAGGAACTGTATTCCACAAGGATATGCAAGGCGGTGGTGGTAGTGGGTTAGCTTTAACTGCATATGTTATTACTGCTTTCTTACAAACACAAGAAGACATGAATAATTACCGAAACACAATCAGCAAAGCATTGGATTACATTTTGAAAAATATTGAGTCAACCGATGATATTTACTCACTTGCGGTAACCGCTTATGCTCTGCAATTAGCACAACATTCAAGCAAAACATCTGTACTAAGCATGCTTCGATCCAAATCTAAAGAAGAAAATGGATTAATCTGGTGGGAAAAACCTAAAACATCAGAGAACGAAAAGAAAAATCCGTACTACGGCCAACCAAGCTCGGTAAATGTAGAACTCACCGCTTACGCTCTGTTATCATTTATGGAAGCCGGCCTCGTTAGTGAAAGCATCCCAATTTTGAAATGGCTTATTGCACAACGTAATGAAGAAGGTGGATTTGCTTCAACTCAAGATACTGTTGTGGGTATTGGAGCCTTGGCCAAGGTTGGTGCTAAATTATCGTCACCTCAAAATAATGTTCTGGTCACCGCTAAATATAACGAACAAGAATCTGACCTACATATTGATGTCGAAAACGCTGGTGTACTTCAGTCGCGTGATATTCCATCGACGGCGCGTAAAGTAACCCTTAAAGTAACTGGTCGCGGTATTGGCATGGCCCAAATATCTTACAAATACAATGTAAATGTTACCGGAGCATGGCCACGATTCAATCTAGATTCACGAATAAATAAAAACTCGAATCCTGATTATCTTAGTCTAGCAATTTGCACAAGTTACATACCAAATCCCGAACAAAATGATTTAGTCTCAAATATGGCTGTTATGGAAGTCAAATTTGTCAGTGGTTTTACAGCCGATTTGGAAACACTCCCCTCACTGAAACAGTCATTCGGTGTTAAAAAGGTTGAAACAAAAGAGAATGACACCGTTGTTGTGATATACTTCAATAATCTTGATACTACTGACATTTGCCTAACGGTTACTGGTTTCAGAACACATAAGGTCGCCAACCAAAAACCAGCTCCAGTGTTAATTTACGATTACTACGACAACAGTAAGTATTCATTAAATTGATTCTTATTTCTATAAATAATTTTTCAATTATCCAGCTCGTCGTGCACTCCAGTTCTATCAAGCTCCAGAATCAACTTTAAGCGACATCTGTGAAACTAATGATTGCATTGAAAAATAGGTCGCACAAGCTGAATTATAGCAGAATTCTTCTTTGCCGTACAAAGTTGAGCAAATTTATCAATTAATAATCATTGTTGTTTTTTACATAATAAATAAAGTTAATTCCACTAAAGTTATAAAATATGTTAAAATGTATTACCTAAAATTCTTTCAATTATATATGCATATATTTGGCCTATTTAGACGTACATGCACTACATGATGAATTATCCTCGTCTCTTACCTCTTTGCCTATAAAGTAATTTTTGCTTAGAAGATATATCATGTAGTGTATACATGATTGTATTGTGTTCTAAAACAAATTTTGGATCAGGGGCCCTATTCTTGAAATCGGTGGAAATTTTCATAATCGAAACACAATTTGCTATGAAATTTTTTATACATATTACTAAATATATATACTCAGAGCTCGAGTATTGGCAGTGATAGAGAAACCTGCTCATTTTAAAGCAATATCCAATAACGATATCAAACTAACAACGCAGTCTGAAAATGACTACCGTAAAATTAAAAAACTACTTAGCGATATAAAAGAAACTGAATCCAATAACAAGGATAGTACATTGTATAAGATGGAATACCATACTTATCAGCTCAAAAGTGAAAGATGGTATAGAGTCGTTATACGAGGTTTACCGTCATCTACCGATCGCAAAGAGATCAAAGCGGCAATCGAGGAACATGGTCATAACGTAACCAACATTATTAAGATTCATAAAAAGTCGACAATTAATAATGAGAAAATTATTAGGCACTTCCCATTATTTTGTTTAGACCTGTTGCAGGGGGAAAACAATAAGGACATATGTATACGAAATTAAGAACCTGCTATATTGCAAGGTGTGTATTGAACCACCTAAAAAGGTAATAGGTATACCTCAGTGTACAAATTGCCAAAAGTTAGGACACACGAAGAACTTCTGCAATAGGCAAGTCAAATGTGTCAAATGCGCAGAGAGTCATCAAACAAAACAATGTCAAAAGCCGCGAAATGTTATACCAACTTGTGTACTGTGCGGAGAATAAGGTCATCCGGCTAGCTACAAAGGATGCCTGGTGTATCAGGAAAAACTAAATGCTCAACTACCGAGAAAAATAACAGTAGCAGAGCGCCTACAGCAACAGCCAAACCAACAATATGATACTATTAGAGAGAGGGTTTCCTACGCCCAGGTGACCAAAACCTCAAATAACAATCTAAATCAAGAAAGCAGGCAGAAACCTGTGCCCAACGAGCCAACCATTAGTAATATAATGAAAATGCTCACTGAATTTCAGGGAGAAATGAGACAAAATTTCAGCCAGCTTACTAACAGGGTGGATAAACTGGAAGATAGTTCCAAGCCACCAAATAAACCGCTAAAACATAAAAAGACTTATGACTATAACGTTCCTACGTATAATTGCCTGGAATGCTAACGGGCTCAATGCAAGACCTCAAGAACTAGAAGTATTTCTAAGAACCAATAACATAGATGTAGCTTTAATATCAGAGACGCACTTTACGGAGAAAAACTTTATCAAAATTACTGGATATAGAGCCTATTGGACATTGCATCCGAGTGATCGTGCTCGAGGAAGGATAGCAATCTTAATCAAACAAAATATCCTACATTTCTAGCAAGAATAAATTAAGGAGCCTTTTATGCAAGCTACTGTAATAACGATTAACCATGGTGGTGCTGAACTAAGTTTAGGGGCGATCTACTGTCCACCAAGACATAATATCGTAAGAAATCAATATGTTAACGTTTTTAATAAACTTGGACCAAGGTTTATCATACGAGGTGACTACAAGGGCATACATACATACATGAGGGGATCTCGACTCATAACACCAGGAAAAGGGGAAAGAACTTTTAAGTGCAATAGAAATGTCAGGTTGTGAATATCACTCATCGCGTAAACACCTATTGGCCTACAGACATCAACAAAGTTTGTTACGATTACGTGATCGTAACAAGCGCTATTTGTATTTTATTCCTCTCGGTTTGTGTCCCCGCTTCTTTCGGAGTTGTTTAATGTTTGTATACGTCGTGGTGATGGCGCGCGGGTGAGAAGAATGACGAGAAAGAGAGAACAATGCGTATCGAGTATGTGTCAAGCAAAACATTCCATAAGAATGTTTTTCTTATATGCCTCTCGTTTACATCAATGCGAATTGATGTAAACGCGAAACAGAGAAGAAAGACATTCTTCTGGAATGTTTTGCGCGTCGTTTGTGCGACGCTCGAATTTTTTTTGGGAAATTCATTAGAGTTTGGATTTTTGATGAGTCTGATTTTTGTTAAAGCCGTGTTTGGTTGTTTTTCAAGTCAAGTTTTGGAAAAGAAACTAAAATTTTGATAGCGAGTAAGTTTTTGTGGCATCTGGCCATTGTAAACAATTTTTTTTTTGTAAAATGCAAAATGATAAAATATTAACAAAGTAAGAAAATCGTGTTCAATAATTGGCAGAAAATTTATGAAAATAAAGAGAAAACAATATTGGTGAAAATTACTTGATTGTTCTTAATTATTTACAAAAGTGATTTTGTTTTGTTGATTTTATTCAAGTTGTTGGATTTCTATGGATTTTTTTTTGATTTTTTTTATGGAAAGGAGTGATAAACAATTGTGAAATTAGAGGAATTGAAAGTTATTTTGTACAAAAGTTATATAGCCGCCAACGATTTTACGGGTTCCGCGCCCATTCCTTCAAAAAGGGGTCTCGAATATTCTGTGGATGCTGCCAATATCTACAGGTGCCGGAATTTCAACGGTTCTGCAAATTTCAAAGGTACCTTATAAGTAACGAGTACCATATTGTTAACGGGTTGAAAACCGGTACCTCGTGGTTTGAATTATTGGTATCGGGGAAAGGCCCCGCAACATCCGACCGCACAAGGTCGCAACGTACGGGTGGCCAACCGGCCCCTCGTGGTTTGAATTATTGGTATCGGGGAAAAGACCGCTCAAGGTCGCACTATCACCGGTGTGGTATCGGCACATAAAGCCGCAACGGTCCGGGTGGGGCAAGGCCACCTGTGGCATGACGGCCGCTCAAGGCCGCAACAGTATTTTTTTTTAAGGTACGATTTTTTTTTTATATATTTTTTTTTTGCTCATTTTTATTTTTATTTGTTTTACATTTTTATTTTTTAAATTTAAATTTATATTTTGTAATCGGGCGCCGCACAGCGGGTTCACGCTCGATACGCATTGTTTCTTTCTCTCTCTCAGTCCTCTCTCGCTTCTCTCTCTCGTTCCCTCCCTTTATCTTTGCTTTTCTCGTGGGAAGTTGGGTTTTTTTTTTTTTTTTTTTGGTGTTTCTTTCTAAAAATAAAATGAAATATTAAATTTTTGGGTGAGGTATGATGGGAGCGGAGACTCCCTCTGTGTCGGTTTAGTGTTTGCGGTCCCTTGGTGCCCGCATCCAATTCCGTAACCAGGGCTTGACCCCGTTTGAATTCGGATGGATGCGCGCACCAAGGCACCTCTTCCGTTATCATTTTTTTTTTATGTATTTATTATTTTGATTATTCGTGTCGTTCCTCAGGTTCCGGCCGACAAATTTCGGCGGAACTCCGGGTATTATTATTATTTGCGTTTTTCTCCTTTTTTATAATTTTCTGTTAATCATGGTGTAGGCCAGGAGCCCTGCATGCCTCAAACCCCACGACCTTCGCACTTCTCCGCTGAGAACGTAGCCGGCAAAATCACCGTGGAGGCCTCTGCAGTGGCTTAAGTGAAATCTGCAGGTTGGCAGTAGCCAGCCTGTAACAGTGGCGCCCAAAATTGTCGCGAATTTTAATTTTTTGATTTTTTTATGATTTGTAGCTTCATTCCCTTTGGCGTGCGCCGAAACCAGTGTTCTGCACTGTTTGACTTCGCCTGGACGCGCACACCAAAGTCTCCCGGTTGGCATTCCCCATCTGCGATCGCAACCAGCACGGGCTGTTTGATTGCGCGCAGATGGGGGTGTCATACCCCTATTCTTCGGACATCCGACTTCCTTCCTGATTTGATTGACTTTTATATCTCGAAAGGAATAGTCTCAAATTACATTGAAGTCGAAGGCATTGACGGCCTTACTTCCGATCACACACCGGTCTTAATGACTCTGAGTACATTAGTCATAAAAAAGAAAACCAAACTTAACCTTACTAATAAATTTACTGATTGAGAATTATTTAGAGAGAAACTGGACAATCTAATTGAGTTAAAAGTTATTCTTAAAACTAAAGAAGAACTTGAATTACAAACTAAATATTTTATTAACTCTATGCGTGAAGCAGCTAAAGAGGCTACACCGAGTTGATCGGTGACCCCCTGGCGATTCGAGAACTGACAAAAGAAAGGCGTAAGAAAAGACACATATGGCATAGAACCAGAAGTATTATTGACAAAAGAGAATTTAATCGGGTAAGTAATAAAGTTAACCGATTATTTAAAGAACATAAACAAGCTTGTACTGAAAATTATTTGAAAGGACTGGGTCCTGTAGCAGACAAAAGTTATTCTCTTTGGAAAGCTACTAAAAGATACAAGAGACCAATAATCCAAGTGCCACCTATGGACAAACCAGCCGACCAAATGGGATCATACAGGCCAATATCTTTGTTACCTACTATTTCAAAGTTGTTTGAAAAGTTGTTATTGAAACGACTAAAACCAATGATCATTATACCTGACTTCCACTTTGGATTCAGGAATACACATTCGGCAATTGATCAAGTTCGTCGCGTGACCGCAAAGATAGAACATGCATTTGAAGAGAAGAAATATTGCCCTGCCGTATTTCTAGATGTATCACAGGCTTTCGATAGGGTGTGGCATGAGGGTCTTATCGGCTACATGAATTAAAATAGTCTGAATTAAAAAAGTTTTTTTTTCTGAATTAAAATAAGTGTTTTTAATTCATTTTAAAAATGAATTAAATTCAGAGTTGAAAAAGAAATAAAAAAGTTGAATAAAATGAATTTAAAAAGGCATTTATTTCTTAATTCATTTTTAAAATGAATTAATATAAATGTTTATAAAATGAAATAATGTAAGCGTTTTTTATTTCGTTTTACACATGAATTAAAATAATTTTTGTAAAATAAATATATATTTAAACTGTTAGGAATTACGAAATACGAAATAATTTTCTTTACTGAATCCTTCCGATCCTTACATTTAAATTTTTTGAATCATTAATAATCTCTAAGGCAATGCAAATCCATGCAACTATTATTTTCATTAATGAAAATTTTTTGGAATTTAGGTTTAAATTTGGCACGTAAAAATTTGGAAAATTTTTGATTTGTATTTTCATTAATGAAAAAGCAAATAAAACTGTTGATTTCCAGAGACATTTTCATTCCTGAAAATCAGACATTAGAATATCTTGTTTTAATTAATGAAGATATTTAACTAAAATTAATTAAATATTAAATAATAAATAAACGATGCAACAATTATAAAAATAGAAATCTATAGAAAACAAATAAAATATTATATTGCATTTAAATTCATTTTTATTTAAAACTAAAATTTTTAAAATGAAATAAAATGCCTTTTTTAATTCATTTTGAAAATGAATTAAGGTAGGTGTTTTAAAAATGAAATAGCATAAGCCTTTGTTAATTCAGTTTTGAGTTTTCTCATTTTTCTAAATCGCTTTTTTTAATTCATAATTTTATGTTAAAATATGAATTAAAATAAGTCGCAGATGTTCATACAAAAATCAACTTTTTTAATACATTTTTAAAAAACTTTTTTAATTCAAACTTTTTTAATTCGGTACCCCGGGTCTTATCTACCAGATAAGTAAATTAGTGCCAGAAAATTGCTGCCAATTGCTCGAGTCGTATCTCTCCAAACGAATATTTAGAGTATCACATGAAGAAACATGCTCTAACTTTTACCCAGCCATTGCAGGGTTGCCCCAGGGTAGCGTATTAGTACCCATCCTATATCTGCTTTACACTTCTGATATACCGACAATGGAAACAACCTTCATCGGAACTTTTGCTGATGATACCGCAGTATTGGCATTAAGCGAATCGCAGAACCAAGCAGTAGAATACTTACAGCAAGCACTCGATAGAATCAGCCAATGGACCAGGGATTGGAAAATAAAGCTTAAAGAGCTGAAATCAGTACATGTAACATACACGTTGCGGCGCAAAAATAGCAACATCCATACATTTCTCAATGAGGTACAAATTCCCCAAGCTGAATCTGCTAAATATCTCGGATTGCATCTCGATTCAAGATTGAACTGGAAATATCATGTAAGACAAAAAGCAGAGCAAATGAAAATAAAACAACGTGATGAGATGTACTGGCTAATAGGAAGACATTCTAAGCTTAGCCTGTACTGTAAACGCCTGATCTACGAATCGATAATTAAACCAATTTGGACGTATGGTATCCAACTCTGGGGCTGTACTAAACAATCAAATCGTTTAATTATTCAACGTTGCCAAAACAAATTTCTACGAGCAATAACGAATGCTTACCGCTACGTAACCAACGAGGAATTACACATTGACCTAAACGTTAAATGGATTGATGAAGTGATTCAGGAATTTGCCATCAAACATGAAAGAAGATTACTGCAACATACCAACAGTGAAGCAATACAACTTCTTGATATAACACAAGAACTGAGACGCCTTAACCCTCGTCCGGCTGCATAATTTTACTACGCTAAAAGGCGGCAGACGTACAATTGTACTTTCATATATTTTATATGAAAATCGTCACTGTAGTCATAATTTTAGTAAATACATAATATTTGGAATTTCCACATTATTAAAATGTAGAGATCTCACAAATCTTTAACTCTCTCCGGCTTCTACAAGAAGACTAATTAGTATTTAAAAACAATAAAGGTACAATTGTACCTATGCCGCCTGACGAGGGTTAAAAGAATTAAACCCCATGAGCTCGCCATCTAATAAATAAAGATTCATTATTGGGATCAGAATATTGATTGCTTGTAAACCCACACTCGCTCCACTTATTAGTTTCAAATAAGTGCGTTATCATCATTAGTAATAAATTATCACGTGATAAGATTGTACTATTTAAATAATAAAAAAAAAAATATTACTAAATTTTTTCGCCGGCTACTTTAATCATTAGCCATGTTTTTTTTATTAGCGCTCGATAGATTTATCAGCACCCAAATTCCGGTTTAATGATAAATGGTAATGGGAAATGGTAATGGTTTTTTTTCGACCAGTCATTTACCATTACCATAAAATTTTCGATTCCGGTTCAACAAATGGGTTTTAATCTGGGAAACATTTAATAAATTACGTTTTTTGGTTTATTGGGCTATATTTTGACAGAAATTGTTTTTCTTGCGATGAGCAAACATATCAAAATACATAAAATATAAATATGTATATATAATATACTACAAAATGATTGTAAGAAATATTCAAAATAAATTACAAAATTAATTGAATTTTAACTTAATTCTATTTTCAGTAAAAAATGTAAAAAGTTCCGTATCGAATACAATCGAAAATATTCTGCTACCACAAATTATGGGTGAATTATAATCGTAAATCCTAACTAAAATCGAAAGGAAGTAGTTGACTGAATACCATGTCGCCGTTTCACCGTATGGGTTTTGGAGAACCACCTATAAAGCGTACGACTACCAGTGCATCGAAAAGGGATATGTAGTAAGCGCGGTCTAATATCTCAGCGATACACGAAATTAACGATGCCATTGAATCTCTATGTATAGGGAATTACTATCGTTGTCAAATTATACAAGGAAATGGATGATCCGTGCCCAGCTGGAATTTTTGATAAGTGGTCGGAATATTTAATGTTTTGTAGAAATTGTGTAGGATTAGGGCTGCTGTAAGTGATTTGGCATCTTTATATCCACTTATGTTTCAATATATACCTAAATAAAATAAATCTTGATGTTACCGCTATCAAAATAATATTTTTTTAATTGGAAAATACAAAACCAACCAATTCTCATGAAAAAAATTCTTATGGTGTTTTTTGACATTAGTTATGGGTTTTATTTTCTCAGTCATTTAACAGGAATCGCTTTTCTGGGTTTTTATACCAATTGCATATTTTCGACTAATAAAAACCATAATGGTAAATTTACCACCGAACCGGAATTTGGCCGCTGGAATTATTTATTTTTCTTTACGTTTGTTGTTGCATTCATATACACGAAAATGGTATAAGATGCAATACGACAAACATAAAATTATTTCGAGTTTACGTTATCCAGTTGCAGCTTTATTTGGTTCCAAGGTCTTTATAATGTAGTTATTATAAATACTAATGAATGTACGTAAAGATAAGATTTGTAATTGGATGATGTATCCATAGTGTTGTGTTGTGCACACAAAAAAAAGCAAACGTTCTGTATATAGTTTATTTAAATGATCTATATATGGACTTTTTAAAACGTTGCAATTTACGTGGCACATATAATATAGTTTCCCATGAGTTAACATAAATTAGATTTATGTCACGTTATCAGTAATGTGCGGTGTTTCTACTAAAATTTCGCTGATTTTGAATTTTCTGGTTGAGAGAGAAGAACATTTCCCACAACAAATTTTCCCCCTCCTTCTCTGTCAGTCAGTTAATTTTGTATAAATACCGCGACATTGTTTTGGTCGAGGTAGTCAGTTTTTGTGAGACCAACGGGCGGTCAGTTTCTGTGAGACCAACGAGTGGTCAGTGGGTAGTCAGTTTTTGTGAGACCAACGGGCGGTCAGTTCTTGTGAGACCAACGAGTGGTCAGTGGGTAGTCAGTTTTTGTGAGACCAACGAGTGGTCAGTGAGGAGTTTAGAATTAATTAGTGAAGTAACTTGCTCGACAGTTTTGTGAATATTTTTTTTTTTTAGTAAATTTGTGTGAAAAATAAATTTGTTTTAGTTTTATATCTCGTTTTGTTGTTTTTTTGTAAATTGTGAGTGGTTCCTCTACCAGTCTGTAGAGAAATTGGTAAGTATGCTTACTAAATAAATCAACTACTAATTATTCGGGCCCATTTGGTAAAGGGTCCACCAGCTGCTTCATTAGAAGCGGAGATCTCGCATGTGCGTTAGCACGCGGGTTTCCTTCAGCTGGAACGCTTTACCAAATTATATTTACTTACTAACATTTGGGGCTTTCAGCCCATGGTAAAAAATAATTTTTTTTTATGGTTGATTTAGAGTAACTATGTTACTCTAAATTTTTATATTTTACAACCATGGTGGACCTGCTTGATGTGAGGCATGAGACCCACCGATGCGGTCTTTCACCATCCTCACATTTTCAGACTCCCCATTTGATGGCATACCATCTTCCTTTCCTTCTTTATATATATATGCGGTAATCTAGGCCGTGATCTGTGTACCCAAAACCCACGCCGTTCCCTCCACCGGCTTGAGCTACGGGAACCAACGCCGCATAAGGTACAAGGCAGGTTACGGCAAATTCTTTGTGATAGGGGTGCTTCTACGCAAGTAGCGGTGCTCTCATTACAATTGCTATCACAACCTACTAGAATATATTTGAACAATATTTCACTTATTTTCGTTCAACAATCGAAAAAAAAATTTCGTCGTATAATCTTTTGGTATAGACAAATATTAAATAGTATCAATATGGGACACTGCCTTGTAAAATCGAACTTTTATTTAATTTATTTAATCTATCTAACAACCAAAGATGATCAATTTACATAGATAGAAACCTGCGAACAAAATGCATTTTTCATACAAATCAGGGGGGCTATTTGGGAATTCGATTCGATAACGAGAGTACAAGATTCATATTTGATTTGAATGTGATTCGAACGATTCTTATTTAAAATCCAATATGAATCTTGTACTCTCGTTATCGAATCGAATTCCCAAACAGCCCCCCAGTATACTCACCCACATTCTAATAAGAAAATCATGCGAAGAAAAAATTTGTAAAATAAAAATGTTTTTATTCTCTTTGTTGTCTGTTCTCGCTCTTCATATTTTTTTATTATCGTGGCGATCGATACCGATCCGCCTGTTTACACGAGAGTTGAATTCAACACAAATTTCTTCGTTCCTTTCCCCCTTGCCAATAATCTAAAAATTTTTTTTGCGTACTTTTTCAACACGAATTTTAGGTGTTGAACGAATTGTAATTTACTAACACAAACAGAAAAGCTATAAAAAAAAATTTCGGTCCAATTTTTTTTTTTTTCTGAAAACATGTTTTATTTTCAATTTGTCTTTCGTTCGCAAAACATAAAAACATCTACCGAACATAAAAAATAAATGTTTAGTTGAGTTGGGTTTTCAACAAAAAAATTATTTTTATTTTTTTGTATAACATAATTAATTCCTAAATATCAATTTATTTTTTATAAAAAATATAAACAAATTTTATAAATTAAAAATTATTTATTGAGCCAATAATAACTATAATAAAGTTGATAATGGTTTAGGGCTCGTTTTTATTTTAAATAAAGTAAAACAAATTTAAAGACTGAGCTTTCGATGTCTCATCGACATCATTTTCAAAGCTAATGAAAAATTTTTTATATAAATTTCTTAAAAACAAATATAAAAAGCCTATACAGTAAATACAATTTTTTCAAATAGCAAATACAAAAGTTTATAAACTATAATTATAAATTATTGTAAAGCATTGCTGTGCATTGCGTAAAAAATATTAATCAAAATAGCTAATAAGTAGCTGTCAATTTGTTTTAAAAATTAAAATAATTTTTACTATTATTTATTTTTTTAACAACAGTTTGTTTTCAAAATTATCGTTAATGTAAATTACACAAAAAAAAAAAATTATTGTATAACACAACCAAAAAAATATACGAATAAATTGACAACCGCTTTTACGATGCTTCTCCGAAGAAATTCAATATGAAATGAAAATAATTTTACACATACATAAGTAAATAACATCAACTATGTTTTACCGTGTGAACGCAAATGTTGAATTAGATTGTTGAATTACTCATCGTCTAAACAGGCCCGATGATCATGTTGGTTTGTTATTTATTTTTTAGTAGCTAGAAATATGATAATGGAAATAGAAGGAAGGCGAGTAAATATATAATTTTTTATTTTTTGCTTTTTAAATGAATCCGCCTGTTTACACGAGAGTTGAATTCAACATAAAATTTATTTGTTCCTTTCCCCTTGCCTATAATCTAAATAATTTTTTTTTGCGTACTTTTTCAACTCGAATTTTAGGTTTGAACGAATTGTAATATACTAACACAAACAGAAAATCTATAAAAAAAATTTTCGGTCCAATTTTTTTTTCTGAAAACAGGCCCCCTATTCCTGAATACGATACGAAAACGAAAATGCAAAATTCATATTTGAATTGAATCAGACTCGTACGATTCTTATTTAAAATTGAATAGGAATCTTATACTTTCGTTTTCGTATCGTATTCAGGAATAGGGCAACAGGTTTTATTTTCAATTTGTCTTTCGTTCGCAAAACATAAAAGCATCTAGGCATCCTACCGAACATAAAAAATAAATATTTAGTTGAGTTGGGTTTTCAACAAAAAAATTATTTTTATTTTTTTTTGTATAACATAATTAATTCCTAAATATCAATTTATTTTTTATAAAAAATATAATAACAAATTTTATAAACTATAATTATAAATTATTGTAAAGCATTGCTGTGCAATGTGTAAAAAATATTAATCAAAATACCTAATAAGTAGCTGTCAATTTGTTTTAAAAATTAAAATAATTTTTATTATTATTTATTTTTTTAACAACAGTTTGTTTTTAAAATTATCGTAAATGTAAATTACACAAAAATAAAAAAATTATTGTATAACACAACTAAAAAAATATACGAATAAATTGACAACCGCTTTTACGATGCTTCTCCGAAGAAATTCAATGTGAAATGAAAATAATTTTACACATACATAAGTAAATAACATCAACTACGATTTACCGTGTGAACGCAAATGTTGAATTATGATTGTTGAAATACTCATCATCTAAACAGGCAAATTGTTGTTACGATGATGTTACGAAAATAATTTTTTATTTTTTTCCTATGAAAGTATGCGCTATAATAAATTTTCATTTAATACGTACACACATTCAAATATTTTTTGTTTTGAAAATGACGTAAAAGTAGAATATAATTATGATGTTTTGTTGTTTCTACAAATTTATTTTTCCTCGCCTTTTAAATATTATGAACAGAAAAACGAAATTTTAAATTCCTTTTTTGTTTCTTCATTATGTTACAATGAAAGTGTACTTTCGACTGCTATGTATATAGATGATAATTAATATTACCTATATATTATAGATCTAATATATGTACATTAAAAATGCAGCTAGCCAATTATTTTACGATTTAAGTATGAACTGAAATTGGGCAAATTAATTAAATTTTTAATATTTCTTAGCGGTTGAACAGATGATTGATTTATGTAATGAAAATTTGATACCTCGAAATCGGATCCTTAAAATTAATGCTGATTACGCATACTTTGACGAATGAATAATTTCAACTTGGTTGGTTTAGGTGGGATTATTTCACTTATTTAAGTGATTTTCTGTAACATGGAAATAGTTCACTAATATTAACCTTCCTACTTTCCCCAAATCATTTATACACTTTTTGTATTTCAGGTCAATATGACCCGAACTTTTATTTAATCTCGTTGAATCAATTTAAACATTCTGCACAATGAAACAATTATTAAATTAAATAAAAATATTATTTTATTAAATCATGAATTCAGGTAATAAAAATAATAATAAGAATATATTAAAATATTAAAACTAAAAATTCTCTGTATTTTCACAAGCTAGGCAAAAATAACATACAAGCGGCTTGTATAAATATTTCGCGCATGACTACATGTTATACTTTTCTTGTACTTGTTTTGTCTTGCCCATTTGATGATGGGCATAAATTACATATTTACGGTTTTTGACTAGTGTTGAATCCATTTGTTGTATGAGTCGTATTCTAATCAATGGCTCTACTACACTTCTTCCCAGCTCTTCTAAAAATAAACGTCCTTTGATAGTTTTCCAATTTGCCATTCTAGATGCATTTTCCCCCAAAGCACGAATCCATTATAAGCTGAGATATCACGCATGTTGTAAAACAAAGTCATCGGCCATCACCTTATTTGTCTTCTGCGTGTATATGTAAGGACTAACCAACCTATCTAGGCCATAGGGTATCAACTATACCTTCAGTTTTATTATAACACAGGATCATGTTTGGCTTCTTGTCATTTCTGGAACTTACACCGGCTTCTCTGTGGATTATACTCGTTAACATCACCAACTTGTTTTTTAGGTATATAAGATACAATGGCTACATTTTTTTTTGAAGAAAAATTTTGAAGAATAAACTTCTTTTTTGTTATCCGTAAAATTAATTACTAATTCAGGTTTTTTTCTGATGGTGCACAGGATTGTCAAAAGACTCTTTAGCAATATTTGTGGTAATAGATACAAGCTAAAAAACAAGTGATAAACTTGTTATATTATACTCTCTAGTTAGTCCACTAGCAAGGTCCAAAAACACTCTCAAAGCTAGATATTTTCTGGTAGAGCTCCCGATGCTTTCCCAGTATAAACTTGTAAATTGCAGACACAAGCATTTTTTGAGTTACACAATGCCCATATTTTTATGCCGTATTTCGCAGCCTTGCTTGGAATATATAGTTGGAAGGGACAACGCCCGTGAATGGCACCAGCTGCTCATCTACCGTAAGATTTACCTTATGGTTATAATGATCTGGCAAAATTTCACCCATTTATCCGATATTTCCTCAAGAGGCGCTAGTTTGCCCCTTTGACACAGTTCAGTTCTGGTATCTTTGTCGCCAAATCTTACAACCCGTGAAATGCATGAAATCTTTTTAAGCACATAGTAGTTTGAATATAGGGCGACCAGGTGAAGAATTCTACAAGCTTTGAGTTGATTCGTTACGTGAGCTATACACGCCAGCCAATAGTACTGATGTTTGTCAAAAATTCCCGTGTAGATATTGGTTTCAATCCGGATTGTAATTCAGAAACTCCTTTGTTTGTCATTTCTATTATTTAAGACAGTATATTTCGCTCAAATGTATAAAGAAGCTTGTCTTTATGTCCGTGATTCTGGAAGTTGCATACCTTCTGACACCTGGTTTTATATTTATTACAATGGCGCTTGAAACTCGGCGTTGATGATTAGGAGGAATTGGTTTCCAATGAGTATCGCCATTTTGGGATGACACAAAGTCCTCATCTACTGGTACTTCAGATGTATGATTATTTGATTCATCGTCATAAAATTCTTCGCCAGTAATAAACTCTGTTGTGTATAAATGCTCGTCTAAATCACTATTCATTTTTAAAAGAACGGACATGCTTCGTAGTATATTATAGTTCCACTCACCGTTACAATTTACCACAGACTGAATTGTATAAGGATAATTAAAATTAATTTTTCCAATTCATTTGGGAACAGGATTTTTGTGAAAAATCGGATTTATCGGGTTTTTGTAAAACAATAGATTAATGCGGGATTGAACATACACATTACAAATAAATAAATATGTGTTATGTATTGTACGTTCTTTAGAAATGTTGAACTTATATGGAATTTATATTTCTACAAATGAATGAAGGATCATATGTGTAACAAACACACATTATATCATAAACAGATAAATACTCCTTTTTTTTAATTCAACATGTAAAATAAAGTATTTGATGAAAAGTCACTAATAGTTAATCGTACTCAATTCAAAAAGAACATTTTATTAACAACTAAAATGAACTTCGGGCCATATAAAATGAAAAATTTAATTTGATGGCAGGAAATAGAATCTATGATTTTTTGTTTTAAATTAATAAGTTCAAACTAAATGGAACTGGTTTTATAACCAAATTTAATAAATGATTATATTGAAGTGCATTTCAGGTCTGAATCTAAAGGTCAAGGTAGATTAAAAAAATGCTCTTCCTGACCTATGTTTGCCTTCACCTAGCACTTCTTCCGCCGAATCGTTTCTAAATAGCGATAACCATGAAAATCGACGAAATGAAACTACAGAAGTAAGTATTGATGATTCTAACAAGCACGATAGCTACAAAAATATTAGTACATACTCGCACGCCAAGGGTTCTCCTTCGAGAGACTTAACAATTTTTGATTTTCAAACGATAAAAACGCCAAAAATATCAAAAAAAGCTACAGAAAAATATGAATTATAAGCATCGTGCTCGAATTGCTTATTAACATGCTTTAGTTAAACAATCCGACTTCCACCGAAAACAAAATAACCTTTTATAAAGGCAAAATCTTCTTCTTCGTTTGAAACTTCGGAAGTCACAGAAAAGAAATACAAAAATGCAAACTTGAATGAAGTGTTAAAGCAACAAGGCATTAGCGAGGATTCCAAAACGTTTCTTGGTATTCTTCGACGGAAAAGCAAATATACAGGATTTTCAACTGGTGAAGGAGATTTGGCCCAAGGGATATATTTTACATCTGCTGCGTGTTATAGATACATAAGAGAATGCTTGAATTTCTCGTTACCACCCTGGAATTCAATTTTGAAATGGATGCTAATAAAAAATGTATTTTCAGGTGAAAATAAAAACATAATTTTCCAAATTTCACAAAAAATCTGTCACCAGGACAGAGATGTTCCGTATTATTGTACGACGAGATGAAAATACAACGCGATCTGCAGTACGACAAACATAACGACATGATTCATGGTTTTTTCGATTTGGGAAATCGAAGCCAATCGAATGTTACCACTCATGTCCTGACGTTCATGGTTCGAGAAATATTTGCCAAATACAAATATCCCATATCATATTATGCTACCGAGAATGGGATATCTGGAATAGATTTAGCCGAGTTAATTACAAAAAATATTGAAACGGCTCGAGTTAATTACAAAAAATATTGAAACGTATTAATGTAAGAGCCACCATATGCGATCAAGGATGAAACAACCGGAAGGCATACAAATCTTTTGGAGTACCATCTAATAAACCTTCTTTCAGTGTCGAAGGTTAAAATGTGTTGGCATTTTATGATGGTATTATTTAAGTCAATCCGGAAATTATTGTAGCCGATATAATAACACCAGATGGCACCGGAAGTTGGAAGGTTATAAAAGAGTTGTATGAAATGGAACGTCATAGCATCACCAAGCTCTGCCCAAAATTGCAGAAGAAACATTTACCCAACAAACATGGAAAAAATGACGGTTAACACTGCTGTCCAAATTTTTGGCAACACTGTAGCTACAGCAATACGAACAAATTATTCTTTGAATAAATTCTCCGAACAAGCAAAGCCGTTTGTAATACCAACCGCAAACTTTGTAGAAAAAATGAATATAAGCTCTGGGGCAATCTAAACAGTTCCGACCTTCTTCCGAGAAACCCAAACAAACAGCCTCTAAGATAAAACAATGCCGTTTATTTAAATATTAAAGAAAACGCAAAATATTAAAAAATAATATTTAATAGCAACTCAAAAGATTTTTGTGTTGACGGGTTGATAATGACACTAAATGGAATTTTAAATTTGGCTGATGAACTTTTTAAAGATTATTCTTCGGTAACATATATTTTGACGAAAAGATTAGATCAGGACGCTTTAGAAAATACATTCGCAGTTATCAGAGGAAGAGGAGGCTTTTGTAGAAATCCGTCAATCCTAGAATTTAGCAGAATTTTTGCACAAATATCTTGTGTAAAACAATTAAAAAACACAAACTTATCTAATTGTATTGATGATGAAGACGGATTATTAATGGTCGTTGAAGATCACCAGAACAACGATCCGATAGATAACGACAATTTACTTAAATTGGGCGCAATGGGAGGAATCAACAACCACAATTTCCCAGATGAATTAGACGATATTCAATGCCTAGAGAACATAGTTTTGGAAAACAAATTTGCATATGGCGACAAGTATAATGAAAATGCGTCATAAAATATTTTATGGGTTACATATTCCATAGAATTAATAAATATGAACAGTGTAATGATTGTCAAGGGTTATTAATTAAATCTAATGAAAAGATGACAACAAATAGTGAATATTTTATTTACTATAAAAATTATACAGCGAATTCAGATTTTGGAAAACTAAATCCTCCAACAGAGGAATTTTTTCAACTCGCAAAACAAATTACATTAATTTTGTATGAGGTGTTTAGTAAAACACCACACTTCAAAAATATTAAAAATTGTATTATAAAAAATTTCTCGAATTGATTGAAAGAGGCGCAATTCAAACTGATTTTTTAAATCAGAATAACAAATGCTACGAGTATCATTTAATACCATTTTTGATCATATGATTCTTGTACTTCTCCGGAACCATTGTAAATGGGCAAATAAAATAAATAACACCAAGGAAATGCCAATATTAAAACAATTTTTTTTTTAAATAATTGATTATGTTTTTAAAATATATAATAGAAATAGTACAATAAATAATACCGTTTTTGGTATTAAAATGAATTTATAAAAATAAATATGTATTCTAAATATCGATACTCCATTAAAGTTCAAGATTCACTCAATATTTTCACCTTCATGTAAAATTTAAAATTAATTCTTTAAAGTTTAATTTATATAAAATATGTTGAATTTTAAAGTTGTTAGTAATAATAAATTGTCCAGTCCCATTTCCATATGTCTTATCATAAAATTGCAACCAAAATTTATTTACAGCACACCAATTGCACGCCGTCGTTGGCTTAGTTTTTTAAGTAAAGTGATAAGTTATATGCATATGTATATTGAATAGTTGTAATTGTGTGTGATGCGCTTGCAATGGCACAGAATATATATATAACAATTTCGTTCATATGTATTTTGATGCCGTTGTTATAATGTGTCATACGCATTGTATGCAATTTTTCAATAAGTATAGAACTTTGTGTGAGTGGAAGGTCATAGTTTGTAATGGCGTTTTTGATAAGAAATTTCGCTTGATTTGAAGTACAACCAACTCAATTGTATGTACAGTTATAGTGTTTTTTTCGGACGAAGTGGGTTTGAGGGGAATGCGCAAATGTGTAGGTTGGTTCAAAACACATACAAAAGTAAATTTTTGACATGGTGCTTTTACCGCACAATTGTGGTGGTGGATCACAAAAGGGATATATGAAAGAACGATTAAAACAGGTATTTTTGAATGCGCTATTCAAATGCGCATTTTTGACTTTTTCATTGATTTCATTATGTGTGATCAATTTACACAGGGGCCACGAGGATATCATGGGCCTGTATTGCAATAGGTTTTCTTTGATATTTATGGTAGTGTAGTTTGAATTGGTTTCGTTCACAATGAACATTATGCTTCTCAACTGACGGTTGTATTCATATAATATGCTCTATCGTTACCTATATTTATAAGCTATTTTTGGCTATTTTAAATTGTTTTGTTTGTTTAGGAGTTGATCTATATTCATCAATTTTTACTTTAGGGACGCAAATTTGCAGGTTTACATAAAACCCTTGTCTGAGGCTTAGATTTGTATGTCCAAATTAGTCTCTACTGAATATTGATGTGTTTGTTGAGGTTTGCAGTCAATTTCGCGGAAGTGGCATCATTTTTGAAATTTTAGGATGATCAGTCATACGATGAAATTTTGAGCTATCCACGATACGTTTATAATCTGTCGTGGAATCATCACGGCTTTGTAAAGCATAAATGTTGTTGATTAGTGATGTTAGCAGGAGATCGCATGGTTTTTATTTTGGAAAAGTGGGTATCGAGCGCTCCTTTATAAACATTACATATTTTGTTGGTACATTTTACTCTGATTATTTATAAAAATGATTCTTTCCACAATTTGATTTTGAGATTAAATAATTTTTCTAATCCTTTATTCAATTTTATTCAGTGTTTATTATATTTATTTGTTTTAATTTGGATTGCAATTTAGAGTTATCAAGGTTTATCAAAATGTGTATTATCAACACTATTATTCATTGCAGTTCCTGATTAAGCTTATATATTAGTCCTAATGATCATTTTTGATTACAGAAGATCTTTGTAGCCGTAATACTTTCTAATTAAAAATAAAAATTTAGTTTAAAAAGCAGACAAGATTGCTTGGAAGCTACAGTGTAAATTTGAAATGCAGTTAAATATTGATGTACATACTTAGATAGTAGAAAGATCATGGCATTTCTTTAATTAAATTATTTTCTAGTTTGTTGTGGGAGACTGTAAATTGGTGAAGGTTTTGATTTTGTTCTAGGTTGGATAAATAATTACCGCTGGTTGTTCTTTTCATGATTTAGGTAATACAGTTGACGACCATACAAAATTTTCGAATGTCTTATTTTAATATTTGCTGAATCATTTATTTTATAATTCAAACGTTTAATAATTGTTTGGGTTATTTGGTTATCAAGGATCCAACAGTCGTGCTAGCTACTTATTATTAATTTTGTTATCTTATAGATTCCTGATTGCTTTAAATTTTATTCTAAAGTTTAATTTTTAGGTATTGGAGCTCTAAAACCGTGCCAAACATCCATTATTGATATAGTACCTTACAGATTTCAGATTAGCTGTTTTTGGAACAAGATTTCATTTGGTCACTTTATTTGTTGTTTTTAAATAAACATTTGTATAAGTTTTTGCCTGAACAGCTAATATATATGATTTTTTGCTATTATTGACATTTTTCCATTTAGGTAGGACATGTAGCAGGAAAATATTAATTCATTATTAAATTTCAGAGAATGTGCAGATGTGTACGAACAATATTTCTTTGTAATTTAATTGTCGAATATGTAGTAGAATAGTATTGTTACCATGTTACTAATTATCATTTTGGTTATTGGGTTTTCTATACAGCTGTACTTGTTATTGTTTCTCTCATCTTACAGATTCTTGATTACCTTAATAGTATAATTCTGTTAATTCGTTTCGGCAATGAGATTCTAGAACTGTGTCAAAAATTATGTTTGATGTATTACCTCATCGATTCTAGATTAGCTGCTTTTGAAACTGGATGTTGTTTCAAAATATGTTTATTTAAAAAATATGCATAATTATGGCAGGGGTGGCAGTGACTGTTTGTCTTGTACAATATTTTAATTAAAAACCATTATTCAAATTATTTTATTAGAAATAAATACATTCAGCTGATTTCAAAGCCTGTGGAAGACTGAAAGATAATTTGCTCTTTTATTCTTTAATAGTATTAGGGGCTTTCTGGATTGGATTAAGTTTACATGATTTAATATGTTTTTGGAGAAATAGTTTAATTTAGTTTATGGAAAATTGAACAATTTAGTTTATTGAAAATGCAACTCATAATAATAAAGCTTTATTGCAGGAAATGTATGGGTACTACTATATATGGGTACTTAATTAATTATTAAAATTGTTTTCAAGATGCTGATTGCCGAACTTTTATACCATAAAACCAAAAATAATTGTGCTGTCTTGTGCTTATCAATTTACTAACTATTGACTACTTAGGTGTCTGTAACCGGGTCAAGTCTATCATATCTAACAACCTTTCCTATCCCTCCATCTTGTTATATGTAAAAGGGGTGTACGGTAGGCCCGGCGTATCCGGGATCCCTGCTTAGTCTTGGCCGTACATTCTAATCAATCAATCAATCAATCAGCACACCAATTGCACGCCGATTTTTTATTTAACCTCGCCAATTTCAAAAATGCAATTCAACCGTCGTATATCCCTTTTGTGTTTTACTAACACAATTGTGTGGGTACGGCAAAAGTACCATGTCAAAAATTTATTTTTGTATGTGTTTTGAACCAACTTACATATTTGTGTATTCCTTTCAAACTTATTTTCGTTCGAAAAAACACTATAACTATACACACAATTGTGTTGGTTGTACTTCAACACAAGTGAAATTTTTTATCAAAAACTCCATTACATACTATGATTTTGTAGTCACACATTTGTGTGGTTTTTGCTTTAATGAAGACATTTTTTTTGGTTGAAAATGGATATATAACCCTAATTCTCTAAGAAATACATATCCCATATCCAATCAATCGATAGTCGTAATCCCAAAACGATCAATTATATAATATATTTATGGGATCCGTTCATAACTACATATTTTAAAATTGCATTTCTCAAAACAGCATTTTTCAAAACTGCATACTTCAAAAAGGGTCCCATTTGAAACGCAATATTTTAAAACGCGAATTATCAAAACGCGATATTTCAAAACGCGATATTTCAAAACACGATACGGTACAAAATGCGATATGGTACAAAACGCGATATTTCAAAATGCGACATTTCAAAACGCGATACAGTACAAAACGCGATATGGTACAAAACGCGATATTTCAAAATGCGATATTTCAAAACGCGATATGGTACAAAACGCGATATGGTACAAAACGCGATATTTCAAAACGCGATATTTCAAAACGCGATATGGTACAAAACGGGATATGGTACAAAACGGGAGTTTAGGATCGGGTTATATCAGGCGGGTGAAGGGGAAATTTGATTTCAGTTTATAGGAATTTAAAAATCGATAGGAATGATAGTATATAGGATCGGTATCATGGGTCGCTGCGCTCCCACCGTTTCGCAACGCATATTCTGTACCATATCTCGTTTTGAAATATCGCGTTTTGAAATATCGAGTTTTGTACCGTATCGCGTTTTGTACCATATCGCGTTTTGAAATATCGCGTTTCGAAATATCGCGTTTTGTAAAATATCGCATTTTGTACCATATCGCGTTTTGAAATATCGCATTTTGAAATATCGCGTTTTGTACCATATTACATTTTGTACCATATCGCGTTTTGAAATATCGCACTTTGAAATATTGCATTTTGTACCATATCTCGTTTTGTCATATCTTGTTTTGAAATATCGCATTTTGAAATATCGCGTTTCGAGCGGATCCGTTCAAAACGGCATAAGGTACGAAACGGCATAAGGTACAAAATTGCATTTTCTGAATGGCATTTTTTATAACTGCATGTTTCAAAACGGCATAGGTACAAAACGGCATTTTTCAAAACGACATTTTTAAAACTGCAAAAGACAGAAGGAAATATTTTAATCGAATATGAATCTAGAATTATCTTTTCGTTAATTTCTGGAACATGACCAACAGGTGCGGTTATTTATTACACGATGAAGTTTGAGAATCAGAATGAAATTTTTGAACATTTGTGGACGATTCTTGGATTAAATTCTAGGATAAAGACAAATGAAAAGGAACTTGACTAATAGTTAGTCGATTAAGATTAAATTTCACATATTTCTATGGTATGGTTGAATTTACAATAAATTTTATGAAATGAAATTGATTATGACAAATTTCTTCTACATGTTTTATATAAAAGGTTTAGTATAGGTATGTTATAAGAAAGGTGGGAACGAACGTTCATGGAAATTAGAAATTATTTGAAGATTTAGTATGCCGTTTTGAAAAATGCCGTTTTAAAAAATGCCATTTTGTAAAATGTCTTTTTAAAACATGTAGTTTAGAAAAATGCCGTTTTGTACCTATGCCCTTTCGTACCTTATGTCATTTTGAAATATGCAGTTTTAAAAAATGCCGTTTTGTACCTTATGCCGTTTTGAAATATGCAGTTTTGAAAAATGCAATTTTGTACCTTATGCCGTTTTGTATCTTATGCAGTTTTGAAATATGCAGTTTTGAGAAATGTCATTTTTAAATATGTCATTTTAAAATATGCGATTTCGACCGGGACCCTATATTTATATAATATATTTATAAAAGTTGGGAGGTCCGGACAATTTGGGCAGTCGATTTATTATGATGATACTCCATAACTTTATGGAAAAAAATTTTTAAAATTCCAATCAAAATAAATTTTACCTAAATTTGCTAACAAAAATAAGCAAGTTATTGTGGCCTTATTTCAAAATTAAACAATTAATATTCATATAAACACACATTTTTTATTACGGCAACAATTCCGAAAGAAAATTTCACCTAAATTTGTTAAACAACCAAGCTAAGTTAATATATACCTGTTGATATAGACCTGTAATAGCCTTATCTGCAATCTTATCATAATCAACAAAATTTATTTTCAGTAAAATCATTCAGTCTAATTATTTCACTTATTATGTACATGTCCCTTATGTCCTAATTGAACTCGAAATCATACAACCAATAAAATTTAAAACACCAAACAAAATGGGTAAATACTAAAGCGTACTCGTAATTATGAAGTTTAACAATCAAAAATTGCTTTTGATCGTTGTTCTTCTCATCATAATATTAAACGACAAAGCCAAAATATTATATGAAAAATGCAACTGTGTTCCATTACATACATTCACTCGAAAAACAATATTTTCAAACCATTCATCCGCCTGTTTACACGAGAGTTGAATTCAACACAAATTTCTTCGTTCCTTTCCCCCTTGCCTATAATCTAAAATTTTTTTTGCGTACTTTTTCAACTCGAATTTTAGGTGTTGAACGAATTGTAATTTACTAACACAAACAGAAAAGCTATAAAAAAAAATTTCGGTCCATTTTTTTTTTTTCTGAAAACATGTTTTATTTTCAATTTGTCTTTCGTTCGCAAAACATCTACCGAACATAAAAAATAAATGTTTAGTTGAGTTGGGTTTTAAACAAAAAAAATATTTTTATTTTTTTTGTATAACATAATTAATTCCTAAATATCAATTTATTTTTTATAAAAAATATAAACAAATTTTATAAATTAAAAATTATTTATTGAGCCAATAATAACTATAATAAAGTTGATAAAGGTTTAGGGCTCGTTTTTATTTTAAATAAAGTAAAACAAATTTAAAGACTGAGCTTTCGATGTCTCATCGACATCATTTTCAAAGCTAATGAAAAATTTTTTATATAAATTTCTTAAAAACAAATATAAAAAGCCTATACAGTAAATACAATTTTTTCAAATAGCAAATACAAAATTTTATAAACTATAATTATAAATTATTGTAAAGCATTGCTGTGCATTGCGTAAAAAATATTAATCAAAATAGCTAATAAGTAGCTGTCAATTTGTTTTAAAAATTAAAATAATTTTTATTATTATTTATTTTGAATTACTCATCGTCTAAACAGGCACATTCATCATAAAAGTAAATATGTATAAATTTTTTTTTTATATATTTCTTCGTCTTCTTTCTTCCATAACTAAATAAATAACAATAACCAACAATTGGGCCTGTTTAGACGAAGAGTAATTCAACAATCATAATTCAACATTTGCGTTCGCACGGTAAAACGTAGTTTATGTTATTTACTTATGTATGTGTAAAATTATTTTCATTTCATATTGTATTTCTTCGGAGAAGCATCGTAAAATCGGTTGTCAATTTATTCGTATATTTTTTTGGTTGTGTTATACAAAAATTTTTTTTTTTGTGTAATTTACATTAACGATAATTTTGAAAACAAACTGTTGTTAAAAAAATAAATAATAATAAAAATTATTTTAATTTTTAAAACAAATTGACAGCTACTTATTAGCTATTTTGATTAATATTTTTTATGCAATGCACAGCAATGCTTTACAATAATTTATAATTATAGTTTATAAAATTTTGTATTTGCTATTTGAAAAAATTGTATTTACTGTATAGGCTTTTTATATTTGTTTTTAAGAAATTTATATATAAAATTTTTCATTAGCTTTGAAAATGATGTCGATGAGCATCGAAAGCTCAGTCTTTAAATTTGTTTTACTTTATTTAAAATAAAAACGAGCCCTAAACAATTACCAACTTTATTATAGTTATTATTGGCTCAATAAATAATTTTTACTTTATAATATTTGTTATTATATTTTTTATAAAAAATAAATTGATATTTAGGAATTAATTATGTTATACAAAAAAAAATAAAAATAATTTTTTTGTTGAAAACCCAACGCAACTACATAAATATATATTTTTTATGTTCGGTAGATGTTTTTATGTTTTGCGAACGAAAGACAAATTGAAAATGAAACCTGTTTTCAGAAAAAAAAAAATGGACCCAAATTTTTTTTTATAGCTTTTCTGTTTGTGTTAGTAAATTACAATTCGTTCAACACCTAAAATTCGTGTTGAAAAAGTACGCAAAAAAAAATTTTAGATTATAGGCAAGGGGGAAAGGAACGAAGAAATTTGTGTTGAATTCAACTCTCGTGTAGACAGGAGGATTATCATCGGTATCGATCGCCACGATAATAAAAAAAAATATGAAGAGAGAGAACAGACAACAAAGAGAATAAAAACATTTTTATTTTACGAATTTTTTCTTCGCATGATTTTCTTATTAGAATGTGGGTGAGTATGGACAATGCCTTCTAAACTACTGGCCACTTACCACAAATGATGACGACACGCTAAGTCGACGTTGTTGTTGCTTTCTTTAGTTGCTTTGTTAGTGTAAATATCCTAAAATTATTATTGCGCAGTCTCGGTATAGACTTAAATTGACGTCATGTGCGAAAAATGAGAGTAGTAAAAGGCCAGTAGTATAGAAGGCATTGGTATGGATTTGTATGAAAAATGCATTTTGTTCGCAGGTTTCTATCTATGTAAATTGATCATCTTTGCTCCAACGAAACCATCGAGCGTCATTAGTATTCAAAACATCGTTGCCCACAGTTGTAAATGTGCTAGATTTGATCGTGAATTTCATTAAATGTCCTAATTTGTTTTGTGATTCTTTTGTAGAATGACGATGAAGATGAAAGACGACGAAGTAGATCGGTGACCAGTAGTATGAGTAGTGTAACGAAACAGCTGGACGTTATAAAAGATAATGTACAGGTTAGCAACCATTAACAGTTTATCTCGTATGAATCTGGTGGTTTATCTCATATGAATGTCGGCGGTAAAGGAAATGAGAATGATGGGGAACCGAAAAGGATAGTTCAATTGCTGAGGGTAGTAATGATGTGCTGGATCCAAAAGCAAAGTCCAAGGCTAAAGCAAAAAAGCAACGTCATCAAAGTTCAACCGTATCAAAATGTAAAGCAGCGACAATAATGGTAAACTAGATACGGTACCTTTCTTCGATTCCGTATTTGCCGATATAAAATCGAATCTAAGCGATATGAATAGCTCGAGTCGAGCTTTTTTAAATACGCTGGAATCGCATAACTCGAAAATTTTATTTGATTACGATAATCCGTACCGGGATAATACACAAAATGAATTTATACGCAGTGAGGACACCAGTTGAAAAAAAAAATTATTTTATGATACCACGTTTACACCAGTAGTATAAAAGTATGTATCAAAAAAGTATGACGATGTAAACTCAAAGTAAAATATTTTATTACTTTATCACATACTTTTTTGCTATAGACCATTTTCCTCCAAAAAATTTGACAGCTGAAGCTGTATGGCAAACAAGAACAAACTAAATTTTGTTTGTAATTTTTAAAGTTTATGACAAAACTATTAAAGTTTAATGTTTAAAACATAACCACAAACAATTGTTTTGTTAAATTTGAATAGCATTATGAGAATTTAGGAATAAAATAAAAAAACACAATTTTATTTTAATGGTTTGCCATACACGTTCAACTGTCATAATGTTATTTTGACGTTTGAGGAAAATGGTCTATTAAAGTATTGTACGTATCTAAAAAGTATTGGTATAATGTTATGCGTTGTGAACTGTTAATATAATATTTTTTAGATACGAAATATCATTTTAGTCAATTTTCAGATTTTTTTTGTTTATTGTGATAAATTTTAACTGTTTTTGTGAAATATTAGTGCAATATATAACTAATAAACTATTCTAATATGTGTTCACACCACTATGGTGTAAACTGAAGGAGAAAAATACTTTATTAGTAAAATACTATTATACTAAGTAGCTATGGTGTAAACGTGGTATGAATTAAATTAGGACAATATTTACGGATTACAATATTATATTACTTTGTTTTAAAAAAAACGATATTGTTATTTTATTAAAATTAATAAATAAATTTATATTAAAATTGTTATAATTTCTTTAAGTGATAATGTTTTTATTTATTTATGTGAAATTTTATTTACCAAAATCCGGCAAAAAAAATTGATGTACATCAAAAATTATGTTCTATTTGCCAGAAAAAATCAATTTTTTTTTGATGTACATCAATTTTAAAAAATGTAAATTTGTTCGTGATTTTTTTTTTGATGGAGAAATACCAATACAAAATGAAACGTCAATTTTTGTAGAAACGTCAATTGGTGTGTTAAATTATTAATAAATTAAAGCATGTCTTGTAAATTTAATTGAAATATATTTTAATCGTTCATTAATAAAAATGTGACGATTATTCGTTCGGAAATATCTACATAAAATTTCGTATAGTGGAGTGCACAATTTATGTCGTTTTGATGTGACATTTCTAAAATCCTACTTAATATTTCCAATACATACATAAAACCACATCACTTTTGATTTTTTGTTCTATTTGAACCACAAATTTCACATTGATTTGGAAAAGTAAATAGAATTCCACATTAATGAAAAACTAGTTTCGGACTTCGTCCATCTTCAGTTTCTTTTTTCAACTACGGTAGTTGAAAAAAGAAACTGAAGATGGACGAAGTCCGAAACTAGTTTTTCATTAAATAAATAAAAACATTATCACTTAAAGAAATTATAACTATTTTAATATAAATTTATTTATTAATTTTAATAAAATAACAATATCGTTTTTTAAAACAAATTATAATAAAATATAGTGATAAAGCCAGGGCAAAAAACACTATAACAATGAATTTATACAGCAATTACAATAATACAATATTAGTTATAAGTTATAACTAATAAACATAAGCCACGCGACATGAATAAGTACGTATTTGGCTGGAAACATCTAAGTAGGAATCGCTTTATAACGATCTTTTTAATTTCAGAATGCTGCAATTAACCGCAGGTGATAGTAACATAAATATAGATGATGGCGATAGTGATATTGGATTTATGGGTGTGGAAATGTCGAAACGGTATTGTGCCCATTTATGCTATAATTCGAAACTTAAAAACCGTATGATCCATTATTTCACATTTCCAAAGAATGAGGATTAGTAAGTTCAATTCTTTCGATCCTGTAGGTAGGTAGAGGAATTTAATCCAATGTACTATTCTTTTCTAGCGCTCGGAAAGGGGCAGTCAAGATCCGCCACTTTCGAGACCCAAGAAAACACTGCGGCTCGTAACTGTACGAATCCCAACAATATTTGTTCCAAATATTGAACAATTTATGCCCGGAGGAGGGGAGCGATTCCTCGATCCAGTTACGATAAATCAGACGAAGGATGATATGATCTTGAGCAAAATGCCTTCAATAAGTCTGCTTAAGAGACAGCACACTGAAGAAACAATAACAACAAATTTATGTGACAGTCCATCTCCTGAATGGAACCTATCTATCTAGAAGAATATGATTTACCACAAACTAAACAGTCACAAGATGTTGAATCTCCACTTTAACGTCCGAACCGGATGACGAACTCGAAGAGTGCCTTGAAGAAGATGACGATCCACCAAATGAAAAAACTCACATGCTCCGATAAGTATTTTATAAAAGACGAAGGTTCTCAAACTTCGACCCAAGCCGAATATTTTCTGGATGAACAAGTCGAAATTGATCAGTTTCCATGTCGTCTATGTGCTAATGAATTTTTCGGAGAGCAATTACTATTTTTCCATGAAGATGCTCACCTATACATATTAGTTCTGATCGAACTTATAAATAGTGTAATAGCGATCCGCAATCCAGTCCGACGATTACTTACCACAATAAATATGTATACCATGCCTAAAAAGGGTTCATCAATGCGCGAAACGCGTCGATTTCGACGCGGTTCGAGAAAAACTAATGAACAGTTGAAATCGTGTTTTTTAATTTAATAAATTTTCTTATCAATATACAAAATATTTTTGATTTATAAATATTATTTATCAAAGTTTCCTTATTTTTCACGATTTTATTATGTATTTTAAATCCATAGATACATGTTATGAAGTTCGGCGACTGGCCGCTAACAGAAAAGAACTATACAAAAATTAAAAATTTTTTAATGGTTAAAATTTTAGTGATATAAATTTAAATTAAATTAGACAATTAAAATTGTTTATAGGGAAAATTATTTATCCTTTTTCTTCCACCGGAAAATTTTCTGTGAAAGTTTTTACTAAAAATACGACCCAAACTCTTCTTTAGATCCACTGATTGACCCAAATCCATAACCGCCACGTCCATCGAACTGTAAAAAGTAATCATGGTGTTTCCATAATGATTTACGATGGGATACGGTAAATAATGTGATTCCTGGGCTGACATGTTGTAACTATCACTATTTTCGCTTCTATGCATTTTCGATTGAATAACGGTATTTTGGAAGTAAACGTTTTCTTTCTTTCATGTAAATTTTCATCACAGTAGCGCGGGTTTTTCGTCGAAGTGAAAATAGTGATAGTTACAACATGTCAGCCCAGACAGTTAGGAGTTACTCACCAAGCAAAGGTGAGCACCACCACTTCGATTGCATGTAATGGGAAAAATACGGAAGGAAGGAAAATGGGTTTCTTGTAAACTGACCGAGGAAAACGAAAACCTACTTGTTGACATCTGCATGAATTTTCTTCCTCGGTACAAAAGAAAGAATTGTTTGCACAAAATTATTACGTTTAATGAAAAGTGGATTTTGTACGATCGGCAGTGTTGCTACATGCATCCTTCGACATCGACCGAAACGGCGCTCGCACATTCGTCCAAAATTGCAAATTGTGATAACACATCGATATCGTTTAGATGACATCCCGATTTCCTAGATATGATAAATGATAATTGTACAATTTCCAAAAATCGGTCGTTATCGGTGCGACCCCGTCGCAACATTTCATCGTACGTATTAGAGCCCTGCGCGGATACGTTTTTTCGTATCCGCATCCGATCCGCATCCGCTGAAAAAACTAATTTTTTTATCCTCATCCGCACTCGTTAAAAATTACCAAATCCGCATCCGCACTCATCCGCATCCGCAAAATCAAAACAAGTGTATGAACTGAAAAAAATTACTTTTATTTTTTGTTTCATTCTAGTATAAAGAATATCTATATTTTTATCTCGTTTCGTTTTTACTGACGGTAAACTTTTCTTGGTGTAATAGAGGCATTAAAGGCAAAATCTGTACATGTATCACCGCCTTAAGAATAATTCAAAATTATGTATATTTTGCGGTAATTTATTTGATATAAAACTATAGCAAACCCCGATTGCTTTTAGCTACTAAAATATCATCTACAAGATCGGGTTCAATTGAGCTTCTCCTATCGCAAATAATATTCCCCGATGTAAATAGAAAAATGGTGCGCTATTCGCTGGAATCACATGAATGCGTTACGCTATCAAAAACAATTTCGGAAAATTTGTCTTGTGGTCCTGCCACCTATTTAATAGGTTGAAACCCTCGTTATTAACCTTCTGTTTCTTATATATTTCTTATTCATTAAGCAGCACAGGTTCTTCATAATAAATTATAAAATCAGATAAGATTGAAGAGCTCATTGACGGACAGATATTTAAAGATACGTTACCACTAGCAGCACTAACCTCTTTGTTTTCGTTCATGCAAGTGGCTAGTTTATCACTTATCCAACTATATGTAGCATATTTACTAATATCGTCGACCATATTAAGATGTTTAAGGAGCGGATGCAAGAAAACTGCAGCATAATGCTCCACTTCAAATTTTAGCGTAGCCATGTATATTAGTAGTAGGTTAGGTACATAAACAATTAATTGTTTACACTCGTCGATTTCAGATTAACATAGTATATGTACCTAAACATTTCATAACCAAAACCAACAACAATTAAAAGCCCTGAACAAAGTCTAAAACGCAGATACCAATATGCAACAAACCACAGAAGATTGTGATGGTTACACTAACAATCCCATGTTAATTTTTTTCTTTCGCACCACTACTTATTAAACTAGTGCGCACATACAATGTACACATATGTTCTAATACAATTATCTATAGTGCAGTTTTTTCTGTATTTGTCGCATTAGCATGGCTTTATATTGTTGTTGGTTTTGTCATAACACATAAAACACATAGATAATACAGCTTTAGTGGATATGTGGATGAAAAATAAAATTCCGCATACTGCGGATAAAGATTACTGATCCGCATCCGATCCGCATCCGCGGACAGCGGATAAATGCGGATATCCGCGGATATTACTATCCGATACAGGGCTCTAGTACGTATGCGGCTAAATAATTTGATCACGTAGCGTACTTAAATTTTAATAACAATTAAATTATTTGATGAATTTTAATTTTTTTTTTTTATAAATGTTTTTCTAAAATACAAAATCATTTTTTACTAAACACAATTTCGTATATTTTTCTGAACACTACAAAAACAAAACAAAAAGACATACGTCAAAATTTGTAGATTTGAGGTTTGCTTTGTAATGTATGGGTTGTACAAAACAAGGGAAATTTAAAGTTTCCCCCTGATATGGATAGTGCGCCCGATAACGGCTCCCGATAAATAGATAGAGCAAGATATTTTTTTATCGATTTTGATGTTGAGTTCACGGAACGGAACCTATATTCAACTAAACCCCGCCCAATTTAATCCAGCTTTAGTTAAAATACCCAAGTATAACAAGACGAAACTCAAATTGAGCTATCGTATTTGTCTTCGAAATATTAGAAAAAAGTCGAAGAATTTATACTTTAGTAGTGGTGCGTATATGTATACTGTGTTGTTACTACTGTATACTGTGTTACCGCAATTTTTCTATCTTAGTAATGTGTATAGCATGTACATGGTTTGTATAGCATGTACATTTTGCAGGTTCACGACATGAGTTTGATAATTTTATAAAAGAGATTTTGTTAAAAAAATTTAAAGATGTGAGTTAACTTAAATAAAATTACATCAAAATATATTTTATATCTATTCAAAAACTGTTTTCATAAATTAATTAATTTCTAGTTCAGTTTTACATTTTTAGGTAGAAAACAAATGTGAAAATAATAAACGATGTGCAATAATCATAGTAGCTATTTATAAAATTATTTAAACTTTTAAAGTTTACTTTACTTTGTGTAATAACAAAAAATAATTAAAAAATTAACTAAAATATAATTTAGATTCGTATATATGTATATATGGATTTATATTTTTATACTGCAAATTTAATAAAATAAAAATATTCATTTTAAACCTAAATTTTTATTTTGCTCTGTAACATTTGGATTCCACCATCTTTTTCTTGTAACATTTTTAAATATAGCCTTTTACATTCATGCACAACCTCGCTTCCGCCATTTTGTTTTTTTTCTTTTCTGTTCACACAAACATGTATACAATTCTCCTTTATTGAGTTTCGTCCAGTTTCGAATAATCGCGACACTTTTCATACAGGATCTTATTCTAATTCGAAAGCAAAACTTTATCAAAGTCGAAACTAAATATCAGTTTTTACTTCGAAAAATGGCAAAAAAGTCGAATTTTGTTATACTTGGGTACCCAAGTATAATTATATATATAGAAAAATTTATATAGAAAAATGGCCTATTATGTAGTGGTATTGACAGTAGCAACAACACAGTATACATATACGCACCACTACTAAAGTATAAATTCTTCGACTTTTTTCTAATATTTCGAAAGCAAATACGATAGCTCAATTTGAGTTTCGTCTTGTTATACTTGGGTACCCAAGTATAACAAAACGAAAGTAAAAATTGAGCACAGTATTTTCCTTCGTTTTCATCCAAAATTAACGAAAGTTAAACTTCACCTTATAATTATAGTGTTTGTAGCGTATACGTATTATATATATATGCGTATACAAATGGCGTTATTTAGTTTATTGTGAGAACGCTAAGTTTATAGTAACTTTTAACGATGCGATACATTTGCCAACTTTGATATTAATTTAATTGAAGGTAGGGAGGCTGTAAAACAATTTGTAATGTAAAGATTCATTCGAGATAATTTGGTACAATCTATTATATTTTGTTTTCCTATTTTGTATTTAGAAATCATTATTTATGAAGCAAGATGGCCACGAACTAAAAACGTGCATTAGGGCAAACTTTACAGAGCTGTTCACTAAAGAGCTTAGCTGCAAGTTTACGTTTAATAGTCAATAAAGATAATGTGAGGTATGGTTTACGTTATTCCGTGTTAAATTTAATATTATTTTCAACATTTTAGATTGTACTATGGAAAAATTTACGAACTCTATCGAAACCGATTTAATATCCACAAATTACTTTTATTATATAAAAGACAAACAAGGAAAACTATTTAAAAAAAAAATCTAGTGTAGATATTAGAAATTAAAAAACTGAACAATTTTATCGAAATGGATATATATGTATGTCCAAAGTAATCAATAATGAATTAAAATAATGAATTTAATAAATCATTTTATATTACAAAAACAAAAATATTTCTTTAAAAACATTTAATTTTACAACCAAAATTTGAAATTGCCGTTTTAACAAACACAAGCACAATTGTTCCCGCCAAATAATTCTCAATACGCATACACATGCAATAAAATGTTTATAATGAGTTTCGTCCAGTTTCGAATTTTCGCGACACGGTTCATACGTTTTATTTTAATAAATTGCAACTCAAACTTAGAAAAATACTAGACTAAGTTTAGTACTTAAGTACGAATATCGCCAGAAAAATTGAAAGTAAAAATACTCGGGTACCCAAGTATTTTTACTTTCAATTTTTCTGGCGATATTCGTACTTTAGTACTAAACTTAGTCTAGTATTTTTCTAAGTTTGAGTTGCAATTTATTAAAATAAAACGTATGAAGCGTGTCGCGAAAATCCGAAACTGGACGAAACTCATTATAAACATTTTATTGCATGTGTATGCGTATTGAGAATTATTTGGCGGGAACAATTGTGTTTGTGTTTGTTTAAACGGCAATTTCAAATTTTGGTTGTAAAATTAAATGTTTTTAAAGAAATATTTTTGTTTTTGTAATATAAAATGATTTATTAAATTCATTATTTTAATTCATTATTGATTACTTTGGACATATATTTGAACACATATATATACATTTCGATTAAATTATTCAGTTTTTTAATTTCTAATATCTACACTAGATTTTTTTTAAAAATAATTTTCCTTGTTTGTCTTTTATATAATAAAAGTAATTTGTGGATATTAAATCGGTTTCGATAGAGTTCGTAAATTTTTCCATAGTACAATCTAAAATGTTGAAAATAATATTATAATTATTAAATTTAACACGGAGTAACGTAAACCATACCTCACATTATCTTTATTGACCGTTAAACGTAAACTTGCAGCTACGATCTTCGGTGAACAGCTCTGTAAAGTTTGCCCTAATGCACTTTTTTAGTTCGTGGCCATCTTGCTTCATAAATAATGATTTCTAAATATAAAATAGGAAAACAAAATATAATAGATTGTACCAAATTATCTCGAATGAATCTTTACATTACAAATTGTTTTACAGCCTCCCTATCTTCAATTAAATTAATATCAAAGTTGACAAATGTATCCGCATCGTTAAAAGTTACTATAAACTTAGCGTTCTCACAATAAACTAAATAACGCCATTTGTATAAGCATATGTGTATAATACGTATCCCAAGTATTTTTACTTTCACTTTTTCTGGCGATATTCGTACTTAAGTACTAGACTTAGTCTAGTATTTTTCTAAGTTTGAGTTGCAATTTATTAAAATAAAACGTATGAAACGTGTCGCGATTATTCGAAACTGAACGAAACTCAATAAAGGAGAATTGTATACATGTTTGTGTGAACAGAAAAGACAAAAAACAAAATGGCGGGAGTGAGGTTGTGCATGAATGTAAAATGCTATATTTGAAAATGTTAGAAGAAAAAGATGGCGGCATCCAAATGTGAGAGTAAAATAAAAATTTAGGTTTAAAATGAATATTTTTATTTTATTAAATTTGCGGTATAAAAATATACATACATATTATATACGAATCTAAATTATATTTTAGTTAATTTTTTAATTATTTTTATTATTACACAATTTGAAATTATTCTTTGATTGTAATTTTAAAAGTTTAAATAATTTTCCAAATAGGTACTATGATTATTGCACATCAAGTTTATTATTTTCGCATTTGTTTTCTTCCTAAAAATTTAAAACTGAACTAGAAATTAATTAATTTATGAAAACAATATTTGAATAGATATAAAATATATTTTGATGTAATTTTATTTAAATTAACGCACATCTTTAAATTTTTTTAACAAAATCTATTTTATAAAATTACCAAACTCATGTCGTGAACATGAAAACTAAAAACAAACCATGTACATTGCTATACACATAATTGCGGTAACACAGTATACAGTAGTAACAACACAGTATACATATACGCACCACTACTAAAGTAATTATTCTTCGTCTTTTTTGTAATATTTCAAAGGCAAATATGATAGCTCAATTTTGAGTTTCGTCTTGTTATACTTGGGTACCCAACTATTTTTACTTTCAATTTTTCTGGCGATATTCGTACTTTAGTACTAAACTTAGTCTAGTATTTTTCTAAGTTTGAGTTGCAATTTATTAAAATAAAACGTATGAAGCGTGTCGCGAAAATCCGAAACTGGACTAAACTCATTATAAACATTTTATTGCATGTGTATGCGTATTGAGAAATATTTGGCGGGAACAATTGTGCTTGTGTTTGTTTAAACGGCAATTTCAAATTTTGGTTGTAAAATTAAATGTTTTTAAAGAAATATTTTTGTTTTTGTAATATAAAATGATTTATTAAATTCATTATTTTAATTCATTATTGATTACTTTGGACATACATATATATATACATTTCGATTAAATTATTCAGTTTTTTAATTTCTAATATTTACACTAGATTTTTTTTTAAAATAATTTTCCTTGTTTGTCTTTTATATAATAAAAGTAATTTGTGGATATTAAATCGGTTTCGATAGAGTTCGTAAATTTTTCCATAGTACAATCTAAAATGTTGAAAATAATATTATAATTATTAAATTTAACACGGAGTAACGTAAACCATACCTCACATTATCTTTATTGACCGTAAAACGTAAACTTGCAGCTAAGCTCTTTGGTGAACAGCTCTGTAAAGTTTGCCCTAATGCACTTTTTTAGTTCGTGGCCATCTTGCTTCAAAAATAATGATTTCTAAATATAAAATATTAAAACAAAATATAATAGATTGTACCAAATTATTTCGAATGAATCTTTACATTACCAATTGTTTTACAGCCTTCCTATATTCAATTAAATTAATATCAAAGTTGACAAATGTATCCGCATCGTTAAAAGTTACTATAAACTTAGCGTTCTCACAATAAACTAAATAACGCCATTTGTATAAGCATATGTATATAATACGTATACGCTACAAACACTATCATTATAATGTGAAGTTTAACTTTCGTTAATTTTGGATGAAAACGGAGGAAAATACTGTGCTCAATTTTTACTTTCGTTTTGTTATACTTGGGTATTTCCATCTTTTGAGCAATAATCTTAGTCGTACCAACATAGTAACAAAAAATAACCGGAAGTATGAGCAATAATTTTGCTCAAATATTTGTTATTGTTTATTTTTGACATTTTTTGAATGAATTTTTTAGGTTATCGCCTTAGATAATTTTATTTAAAGTTATTATATAAAATAAATGCAATAAATATGCGGTCGCCCTCTGTAACACAGTGGGTAGAACGCTTGCTGTGTGTATAGAGGGTCTCGGGTTCGATTCCCGGTGGTAACGAAAGTTACGACTGGATACACATAATTGTCGTCTTACTTTGGCAAAAGTTAGAACCATTCTGGAATAGAATTAATTTGTGGTCAAAGTAACAACCAAAGATATTTTTTATTTTAATTTTATTAGTTGGTAACAATTACATTTTGAATTTGAAAATAACGAAAAATTGCAACTAAATACATTCAATTAAATAGTAATGTGCTAGAACATTATTGAATATTATTACAAATCGTAACTACTTGCTCGTGTTGTTTAGAAAATGCGATGTCAAAATAACAAAAATCACTTTTATATTTTTATTGCCAACATTTAAAAATAAAAGTATTCAATAAAACTGCGTTGGTGGTGAACATTAAAACTACAGGTAGAATAGAATAATTCTATACCAGCAGAAGTTTGTCTAAAATAATTCCAATTTGGAATTACATATATGGGATTGTTGTTGTAAATTTCTCAAAGTAAGACGGCAAATATAATTGATAAAAATACATTGCCTGGTCATATACAGCTATAAGTGCTAGTCGGCCTAAGCCCAAAAAAAAAAAAAAATATGCGAAATGCATTTAAGTGAAACAATTAGGATGAGAACCAAAAATTTTATTTTGTTACAAACTGTTGGGCTATAAATTATTTGTTAATTTATAAATTGTGATGTGTGTATAAAACCGAATATTGTGTATTTGTAATCCCCAGACATACGTTTATTCGATTAAATTAAAATAAAGCCCCATCTAATCTTAAACAAAGCAGAAATTGCAAACAAAAAATACAAAACAACAGTAAACATATCGCACATCCTCTTAAATACTGTCAACACAAAAAAACAGTTTTTAGATAAATGCATTTTATTATTTTTTTAATTGCTAACGTTACTGTGATGATGCTGAGATTATTCATTATTAGCTTTATAAAATAAATAATCAAGTATAGCAATTTAAAATGCATTTATCACAAAATTGTTTTTTGTGTTATGACATTTTTTTAAAGGATGTGCGATAGACAACCGTAGACAAATTTTTTGAGCAAAAGTTGGTAAAAAAAGCCAGCTTTTTTTTTATCTCATTCCGTGAACCCACACTGAACTAAATACGGTCTTACTTTGGTACCGGTTAAATCCATGCTGGAATAGAATAAATATTGTGCTCAAAGTAGCAACCAAAAATTGTATTTACTTATTGTTATTATTTGGGAACAATTACATTTTGAAGTTAAACAAAACGTGAAAACACAACTAAATATATCTATTTAAATAGTAATATCACCGAATAATATTGAATATTATTCGAAATCGTAACTAATTTACAACCGGTAGAATAGGATTATTCTATACCAGCAAAAAAGTTGGTTTAAAACAATTCTAATTTGGAATTACATATATGGGATTGTTGTTGTAAATTTCTCAAAGTAAGACCGCTAAAATTTTGAATGAAAAATCTTAGTTTAGAATTAAACAAATTAATTATATGCAAAAATAGCGCGCTAATATAAGATTTCACATAGATAATTGGGTGCTCCAGATACATCTATCCGGAGTTAATAAAAAACATGGCTAGTACTCGAATAATAAAACACGGCTGTGTGGTTTTAGTAGTTTAGCGATTGTTATAAATAACTTTTTTAAATTGATACTTTGGCTGTGGGCCAATTCTCAGGTAAATCGATTAGTACAGTAAACTGAAATTTTAGTACAAATTACTTTTCAAATCGTACCAATTCTCTAGTAAATAAAACTAGGTAAATACGGCTTAAAGGGACACATGGTTTCTAGGAATATACAAAAATTGGTATGTAGGTACACGAACTAATGTTATAATTTATATTGTTGTTGTTCCATTTATGTATTCGTATTGTTTATACGAATAAATTTAAATTGTATATTTGCTCTAATTTGTTGCATAATATACACAACAAACTTATTGGAAAAATAAATAATAATTTTAACAAATAAAACTGTGTTCATAAATATACAAGCACATTTTTATTTCATGGGAATTGCTAGTGAATATAAAAAAAAATTATTTCTAGAAATATGGCCGCCATATTTTCAAGATTCGTTTACTTGGCCTCTCCACCTGACATAATTATCTGCCATAACATTTACATAACTGGTATACAAAATAATAAAAATGACGTCGTGTGCGGTAAACGTACCATAAATTTGACGTTTAAAAATCATTTGTGTTTTAGTGAAAATGCTTTCTAAAAAAAAAATTAAAATTGCAAGTAAATAAAGTATTATTTTTGATGTCAGTCCTCCTAAACAATTTCGAATTGATGTTCCAGAGACATTCATTGCCTCTATACAATTCAATAAGTTTTAATACTTCCTGTTTTGAACTCATTGTCAAAATTAAATTAAGTATACATATAAGATAATATATATATAATATAAAAATTTCAAAAAATTTTCCAAGCACTTTAATAAAACACAAACTAATTCTTTATTCACACACAGAAAAATGAAATCGCCGTTTTGAAAAATACAAAAACGTCAATACACTAATATAACCCTTTTGTGATTTACTAACACAATTGTGCGAGTACGGCAAAAGTACCCTACCATGTCAAAAATTTATTTTTGCATGTGTTTTGAACCAACTTACACATTTGCGCATTCCTTTCAAACTTATTTCGTCCGAAAAAAAACACTATAACTATACACACAATTGTGTTGGTTGTACTTCAAATCAAGCGAAATTTTTTATCAAAAACGCCATTACATACTATGATTTTTTACTCACACTTTTGTGTGGTTTGGACTTTTATTTAGCCATTTTTCTAGTTTTGTTGGTTGAAAAACGGATAATCAAACAAATACAAATCATCTGGTCAGTATCTGGTATACAAGATAGTTTAGACATCTCGGCAGAAAATGTTTGTACGACATATGTCAACCAGCTGCAAATTTGAGTCTCCACGTGCAACTGTTCGAAAATTAATGTTATAACTTGATGTTAATGGCAGGTGGAGAGTAGGCGTTACATGGCCTCTCCACCTGACATAATTATCTGCCATAACATTTACATAACTGGTATACAAAATAATAAAAATGGTATCGTGTGCGGTAAACGTACCATAAATTTGACGTTTAAAAATCATTTGTGTTTTAGTATTCAAAAGCGTCGATTGTTTTGTTACATTAAAAATCTATTGTGAAAATGCTTTCTAAAAAAAATAAAATTTCAAGTAAATAAAGTATTATTTTTGATGTCAGTCCTCTTAAACCATTTCGAATTGATGTTCCAGAGACATTCATTGCCACTATACAATTCAATAAGTTTTAATACTTCCTGTTTTAAACTCATTGTCACAATTAAACTAAGTATATAAGATAATATATATAATATAAAAATTTCAAAAAATTTTCCAAGCACTTTAATAAAACACAAACTAATTCTTTATTCACACACAGAAAAATGAAATCGCCGTTTTGAAAAATACAAAAACGTCAGTACACTAATCTAACCCTTTTGTGATTTACTAACACAATTGTGCGAGTACGGCAAAAGTACCATGTCAAAAATTTATTTTTGTATGTGTTTTGAACCAACTTACATATTTGCGCATTTCTTTCAAACTTATTTCGTCCGAAACACTATAACTATACACACAATTGTGTTGGTTGTACTTTAAATCAAGCGAAATTTTTTATCAAAAACGCCATTACATACTATGATTTTTTACTCACACTTTTGTGTGGTTTGGACTTTAATCTAGCCATTTTTCTAGTTTTGTTGGTTGAAAAACGGATAATTAAACAAATACGAATAATAATCAAGTCATCTGCACCCAAATTCCGGTTTAATGATAAATGGTAATGGGAAATGGTAATGGTTTTTTTTCGACCAGTCATTTACCATTACCATAAAATTTTCGATTCCGGTTCAACAAATGGGTTTTAACCTGGGAAACATTTAATAAATTACGTTTTTTGGTTTATTGGGCTATATTTTGACAGAAATTGTTTTTCTTGCGATGAGCAAACATATCATACATAAAATATAAATATGTATATATAATATACTACAAAATGATTGTAAGAAATATTCAAAATAAATAACAAAATTAATTGAATTTTAACTTAATTCTATTTTCAGTAAAAAATGTAAAAAGTTCCGTATCGAATACAATCGGAAATATTCTGCTACCACAAATTATGGGTGAATTATAATCGTAAATCCTAACTAAAATCGAAAGGAAGTAGTTTACTGAATACCACGTCGCCGTTTCACCGTATGGATTTTGGAGAACCACCTATAAAGCGTACGACTACCAGTGCATCGAAAAGGGATATGTAGTAAGCGCGGTCCAATATCTCAGCGATACACGAAATTAACGATGCCATTGAATCTCTATGTAAAGGGAATTACTATCGTTGTCAAATTATACAAGGAAACGGATGATCCGTGCCCAGCTGGAATTTTTGATAAGTGGTCGGAATATTTAATGTTTTGTAGAAATTTTGTAGGATTAGGGCTGCTGTAAGTGATTTGGCATCTTTATATCCACTTATGTTTCAATATATACTTAATATAAAATAAATCTTGATGTTACCGCTATCAAAATAATATTTTTTTAATTGGAAAATACAAAACCAACCAATTCTCATGAAAAAAATTCTTATGGTGTTTTTGACATTAGTTATGGGTTTTATTTTCTCAGTCATTTAACAGGAATCGCTTTTCTGAGTTTTTATACCAATTGCATATTTTCGACTAATAAAAACCATAATGGTAAATTTACCACCGAACCGGAATTTGGCCGCTGGTCAGTATCTGGTATACAAGATAGTTTAGACATCTCGGCAGAAAATGTTTGTACGATATATGTCAACCAGCTGCAAATTTGAGTCTCCACGTGCAACTGTTCGAAAATTAATGTTATAACTTGATGTTAATGGCAGGTGGAGAGTAGGCGTTAGCAAAAAACAAAAACCACTACCATTTACCTTTTGTGTCTTCGCTTAACCCTACTTTTTAGTACATTATTTCAATTTACCGCATACACTGTTAAAAACGGCATTTACCCTAGATTTACAATAGAGTTATAAAGAAATACAGAGTGAATGATTGTAGCTGTCAAGTGAGTCAAATTCGGAGGGTAAAAGAGAAAGCATATAAATCAACGGGTCGTATTTAGAATTTGCTCGATTGAAATCTAAAACTTCTCAAATTCACAATTATTTTTATTCGAATATAGTACGCATTAATTGTTTTTATTTTCGATAAAAAAATTATACGTATAATATTCCAAAATAAAAAATAATTATGAAAAGAAAAACACGTAGAATATGTACGTAACAATAAGAGAAATGCGACACTGGTAATATAACATATGTTTACAAACACACACACAAAATGAAAAACCCCACACCGAAATCAAAATTGTTTACTTAATTTTCTCTGATTTATAAATTAAATAAAGGATAAATTTATCACAAATCACGTTTTTCTTAACATAATTTACATTTTATTTTATATAAACACTTAGTAAACTTACTGATGGTAAGATACGCCTTTTTGAAATTTTTTTATGCGTATTTTAACAATTTTTGACAATACACTTCATTTCAATTAAAAGTTTGTAATTTTTTTTATCAAATATTGCACTACCACGCACTACTACATAAACCACTAAATATTTTTATTATTTTAATGTATTTTAATTAATAATTTTTTAAGCACAAATTTAAGTCATCACCATAGGTTGTCACTGCGCACATAAATAAACATCTGATTTGGGGTTTTTCGTTTTGAAATGTGAGTAAGCCATATGCTTTTTTATATAACCATCCTTCACCGACGTGCCTCAAATGAATAGCAAATATTATATGCTTCTTTATATGGGGGAAAAAAACTTTTCTACTCTGTAGTGTAGTATAACTCTATTAGATTTACTTGAGAATTGGCCCACAGCCTTTATTTTATATTCCCCTCAGTAATCTACGCCTGCTTAATAAAAGGGGATTTCTGCAATGAGGCACGCAACGCAAGAGAACCGGCTAGACCCGGCCACGATAGTTAAAATTAACTTATGAAATCAAGGATTTTACAAAATTAAGTTGCTGCCTTTTTGATGTATTACTGTTAAATGTGTTGCTTAAAAATCTTATTCGGAATTTACAATTTTATTATAACATTGGCATATTTTTAAAAATTCATACAGAAATTTACTAAAAAATCATTTTATCTTTAGATTAACTTAAATACAATTTAAAGAATACTTTTCAAACACTGTTTCAAGCCTGGTTGGATAAATCAGTAATTAAAGGAAGATTTTTCTACTATGTGCTATCTACCGATTTATTAAATATTGGAATCATTAAATTATACGATTTTATCGAATTAAGGTTAAAAAAAACTAACAATAACACTTTATCGGAGACTAGAAAGCAGATTCAATTCGGTTGTCTTGTATTTCTTGATGTCGCTGAAGAAGTCCCAAACATTGTAGCAAACAATGAGTGTTGGCTGCCGATATAGCTTTTAAAAGTAACAGTTCTGGATCCGTGTGACTAAAAGGGGTAGTTGAATTCTCGATAGCACGAGCTAGTGCAGCATTGCTTAGCTCGGTTTGTTGCAACTGTTGACGGGCAGCACCCAACGCATCAGACGCGGCCAAATGTTCCCGTGGTGGAAGGTTTGCCGAACTATATCCAAGCGCCTGTGTGTGGCTTTCTGTAATGGCGCGTAAGCCATCAACCCATTCTTGCCGTTGACGAGCATCAGAAGCTCGAAGTTTTAGCGTATCACCAGATGCACAACTAATAGAAAACGTTTTCGAATCTTCATCACTTGGACAAACCACAGCCCCAGCCAAATGAACTTGACCTCGAGGTGTAGTACCTAATAAATGTGGCATTGTATCATCTCCAGACGATTCACATAAATAATAACTTAAAGTTCCCGCTTGAGCATCTACCGTAAACCATCGATATTGCCATCCTGGATACAAAGGAAAAGAAAACAAATATAGATTTTGCTCTACATAATAAATACCCAGAACGATCAAATGTCAAAACGATTACACCACAAACCTTTCATTACATTTGTATATTTATACAATTGGCCACACAATTGCGGTCGATTTACATTTAAAACTTTATTTAGACTTGCCTCCATTGTAAATTGCTTACGTTTTTTTGACTTTTTTCGAAAAAATTTGCGAAAAATCTTTAATTTGTATTTTTACGTCGCTCCGTGAACAAAATAAATAATAACACGAAAAATTTTGACAGAATAAACGATGTCGTGATACAACATCGTACGTGCGTATACCAATTTTTTGTATTTTTTTGTATACCAATTTTTTGTACTAGATTAAATTGAGTACATAACGTAGCGGTTTACACTACAGTCATCGATATAAGACGTCGTCTTACTTTGGCATAAGTTAAAACCATTTTGGAATAGAATTAATTTGTGCTCAAAGTAACAACCAAAGATATTTTTTAATTTATTTTTATTAGTTGGTAACAATTGCATTTTGAATTTGAAAACAACGTAAAAATGCAACTAAATACATTCAATTAAATAGTAATGTGCTAGAACATTATTGAATATTATTACAAATCGTAACTAATTTCTCGTGTTGTTTAGCAAAATGCGATGTCAAAATAACAAAAATCACTTTTATATTTTTATTGCCAACATTTAAAAATAAAAGTATTCAATAAAATTGCCCTGGTGGTGAACATTAAAACTACAGGTAGAATAGAATAGTTCTATACCAGCAGAAAAGTTGGTTTAAAATAATTCCAATTTGGAATTACATATATGGGATTGTTGTTGTAAATTTCTCAAAGTAAAGCTAGGTATCCAGCTCGCGCTAAGATAAATTTTAACGCGGTCTCCACAAGTCTCCACTAAATTGCAGATAAATTGTTAGCTAAAAAGTTTATGTAGAGATAAATTTTGACGTTTGTTTTATTTTGCTTACAACAAACAAAAATATAGTTCAATCGACTATTTAATAAGTATTTTTATAAACATTTAAAATTAAAAGTTAAAATTTTAGTTTTGGCTTCCTTTTTACACTTTCTAAATTTTCTGTATCCACTTTTTCGTAGTCAATAGTATTCTTCTTGATATTCGAAACATTCGTAATCTATAGAAAACTTTCATAATCTATAGAAAACTTTCATTCTATAGAATTATTTAGTTCATCCATTAAAAAAAATAGTTTTCACGTTGTGCTGTCAAAATTTATCTCAATTTTATCGTTCCAGGCAGATAAATTGCTGCGAAAACGTTTGTAGAGTTTTCACTAGCGCAGTCTATATGTGAGTGAGATAACTACAAACTTTTAGCGTGAGCTGCGTACCGCATCTGCGAAATCGCGAGCTAAATATTTTTTTGTTATTTCGCTAGCTAAATTTTACGTCAAATTTGTATGTAAAATTTATCTTAGCGCGAGCTGGATACCGACCTTAAGACAGCAAAGAATATAAAAGGATAGATTATGGTGTAATTTTTTTTCGGCTTGCAAATCTGTCAAAATGTAGGGGAAGCGTTGGATGCGTTATAGGGGAGCAAAAGACGTAGACAAAAAACTTAAAAAGGAGGGATTGTTTATTTCACGATCATTTAACTAATAATTAATTAAACATTTATCTTAAAACTTATAAATTACATAATATAATAATGTTTTAATAAAGCTATATACATAGATAAAATTAAACTTAAATATTTTTAAATATAGCGATTCGAGTAAGGTGGTTTCTAACTGAAATTAGATGTTTTGTTTTGGATGATATATAAAAATACCTAACATTTGAATATTTAATTAACATTTTTAATTAAATTTATTTAAAGAAAAATTAATTGAATTTTATTAGTATGAACAAAAAATACGTTAATATGAAAATTGAATAATTTTGATCAGTTTTTGGTTAAGAGCTTGTATAAATAAATGTATCCTATTTATTAAAATTATTATTAATTTTGGTATCTCAGAAAAAAAGAAAGTTAAAATTGGATCTGTCACGAAAAGCATTAAAAGATTTTTTTTTCAATTATGATTAATTTCTCAATAGGAAATTGACCCTTTAAATTAATTAAATAATACGACGCTTATGGATAAAATTATGCGTCGCAATGTCAAAAAATAAAAAATAAAAAAATTTCTAATAAGTATTAAATATGGAAATGTATGATTTTTAAAACTTAAGATTTCTAAACAATTTCCATTTAACACTAAATATTTTCAATTAAACTAATTAAAATAAACTATAAGTGTTGGTTATAAACACGAAAAACACAATTTATTATGAAATAAATATAACTTTTGCGACACTAAAAAATTACGATTTTTTTTTCAATTTTTTTTTCGCGAATAAATCAATAGGGTCCTATTTAGAAATTTTTTCTTCTGAATGTTATGAAGTTAGGTTAGGTTTAGGTTTCAGTGGTTGAGAGTTAGGATATTTTTGGCCCATTGTCATACCACCCATTAACCCATTCACCTATTCACCTACTCACACAACTACAGTATACCACCTGCACATTGCAAGCTCCATGTCAACCTGTACATTGACATGGACGGTGGGTCGGCGCTGAATTCAGCACTCCATCAGAGGGTCTTAGTTATGTTTATTAACATCACCGATTGTAATCGATGATGAAAATTCGATTTGCATCTAGCCTCTGATGGGATTCGAACAAAGTACCTCCCGGTCTAAGTGCCAAAGCTTTAACCACTGCACCACTTGTCCGGTATGCTATGGAGTTAAGAAGTTAAAATTTAAAAAATATGCAAATTGAATTATATTTTTATTCATCCAATACAAAAAATTTATTGTTTTTTCCTTAAGTACAAATTATTGTAGATTTAAACTTGTGTCCAAAATAGTTATTGGTTCTATTTAACTTAATACTATTTTCATTACCGTCAAATCTATTCGTTAATCAACAAGGAAGAATGACCATATACTACTGGCATGGAAGATGGGTCGACCCATGGATTTTGCATACCGACAAGGGGGTCATAGATGTGTAACATTTCTCCACAGATCGTAATCTGTTGATGAAATTTCACAATGCATCCTGCCCCTATCGAGATTCAAACTCGGTACCTTCCGATTGAAAGTCCAAAGTTTTAATCAATGTGCCAGTTGGTCGGTATGTCAAAAACTAATTTTTGTGATTTGAATTTATTTAAACTTGTTTTCGGCCGAAAAATAACATTAACTATGTATAATAACAATAATATAATTAATGTGTTATCAGGAACAAATAACTAATATGTTATATAATTTATATGTTATCAAATTATTATGTTTTTTTCATAAAGAATTTCAATTTAACTAAGATTCGTTAAAATCCGGAAGACATTACAATCTGTCATTATTTTGCACACATATTTATGTATGGTGAACTTAAATTGAAGCAAAAAAAAAATTTGTTAAGCGCTCGAAAGGGTATAATTAATTTATTTACTTTCAATCCGTGGTTCCACACTTTGATTCTTTGGTCGTAATTCTTTCCTCGTTCCTTTCCTCTTCAACAACAAAGTATTTTTTTGGCGGGGAAATTCTTGATTCTTTTTTCAGCAAATTTTTTTTTGTGATTCAACTAATTCTCGCACAACAAAAATAAATTTTTCAAGGACACCTTGTTTATTTGTCGTTTTTGGGTTAATGTTAGTTTAATTTGCACTTCGAGTGCAAAAATATATTTTTTCAACCAAGGAAGCAGTTTTCGCAGCAAATAATAAACATTTTTTACGCATAAAAAAAGACACGCGCAAAGAAATCAAATGTGGACGGCGATTGATTTTTTGAAATCATTGAATCACGACGAAAGAATTAAAGTGTGGCGAGGCTCAATTGAGTAAAATTTGTCCGGACAATTTAATTAACGTAGAATATTACAAATTCGGTTTTACAACAATAAAGCTACACAGTGTGTAATCTCCTTTAATCAGACCGGTTTCGTTGCAAAACAACAATTCTATTACTATTTTATTTTGATCCAAAACAAACTCAATATGCTCAAACTAGTTTGCTTATGTCATCTTTTGTATAATATTTCTTTAGTGTTGTCATTACTGCTGCAAGCATTGGAATTAAATTGTAATTTTCTTGGTTAGTTGTGTTTCGGTTTTGTTTATTTATTTTCTTTGTGTTCCAAAATGCTTTTATTACTTGAATAGTTATGCCGGTTTATGTTCGTGTTTAGATTTAGAACGATAATAATTAGTAAAAATTGATATTTATGTACTAAGTTCGTTTTATCTTGTGTCTTTTCATTAAGAATTTAACAACAAACACTACACAAAATAAATAAAAATAAATTTAAAGACAGCAGTGAATGTGTTTTCTGTTTCATTAAATTCAAATAATTAAGCGAATTTTTAAGTGTGTTCACATTTTTTGGGATATTTACCAACATCACCATCGGCAAAGTGCGTAAACTTTCTAGACGTGAAAATGACATCACAGGCTGAAGTTGGGGTTAGAGATTTTGTCTTATTGGACACTATCTCATATGAGAAATTCATGCAAAATTTAAAATTGAGGTAAGCGACGTTTCTTTTTTTAATTAATTGTGTCAAATATGCGGGAGGAATATTAACTCGACGAAGCAAAAACTCAAAACTTTGCATTTTCGGAATGTGTAAGCCCTGGCTTTGGGTGTGGTATGCAAATTTTTCATTATGATGTTTCGATTTCTAATAAATATTAATATTTATTATTAGTTTGCCTTTTAGTAATCTAGAGAATAATACCATTCACACAACTTAAATTTTTGTAATAACTGCTAGGTAGTTGTACTAGCATAATATCATTAATAACACTTGAGAAATGTTGGCCAATTCACATGGTTCTTATTATTAATTGGTCTTAAGATTGTTTGATTATACGATTTATGTTTATCTGTAAAACTTTCAAGATAAATTTGTTTGCTTATTAACTCGTAATTAGAATCTTACAAATTATTCCGCAAATTGAATATACAGCCAAACCCAGCATTTTTTTGGTATTGATTATAAAAATTCGATATTGTGTAAACCTTGTTTGGAAAACTGAATGCTATTGATTCTATCCCTTTCTGGTTCAGAAATATTTTTATTTGCACCATAATTGTAGTCTAACCCACACAAATGTGTGAGTAAATACGTATATGATGAAAACTAATTTTCATCATAAAATTTCATCAGAACAAAAGCCCATCTTACACAATTGCGCCAGTTCGGCATTAATTAACATTTTGAGTATTATATTTTAAGAGAAATACAAAATTGTGTAAGTTGGTCCTAAACTTATCTATAAAATATTTTTAATTGTCACTCACTAGAGTAATAACAATTTACTTACACAATTGTGTAGACAGGTCAGGAAAGGGCTATACATATTTCTTTTGTTTCTCGGTTAATTGGTTTCTGTTCATCATTCATTCATTTATCGAGGAATCCTGAGAGGTACTTGTTTATTTGTGTTTACTATATTAGCTTGCACCTGAGAAATGTAAATTTTACTCTAATCTATTAGTCAAAATGTATCTATTTCGGTCTTTCGCGGTTTTTGGAATGTCTTTTTAGACCTTTGCACTCGTATCTCACACTGGAGATGTCAAAAAATAATACAAGCTAAAAATAATACAAGTTGACACTCAACAACCTTGAAAATAAATCGAGTGCAAACGCAAATAGTTACAGAAAAACTTTCTTCTTTGTTTATTATTTTCATGTTTCCGTTTTTCATTTAAATTGACAACAACAAATTCGAAAGGACAAATAAACTGGCGAAATTTGAGTGGCGTTTTAAATATTTTCCGACCGCAGGTAATGTTAACCCAATGTTTGTTTGTTCATTCGTGTGTGTTCGAAATTTGTGTGTAAAAACAATACTTGCTTGATCGTGTCACAATGATAAAATTAGCAAGCCTCGAGTAAACCATTATTTAGCAGGGTCATATGCGGTATTCACACCAGCACCAACGCGAATTGTGGAATGCGAGTAACTTTATACATAATATAGGTAACGGGAAGTGAAACACATGATTATGTAACGTAAATATGGCTAGGAGTACGTTCTGTTTGATTCATAATAAACAAATTCGAACATTTCTACTGTTTATATTGGAGGTTGAACCTAGGTCGAGTCAACTTGTAGTTATCTTGGTTATCAGGTTAACCTTGAAGTTAACTTCTAGTGTTTATATTGGGGAGTTATCTTACGCCTACTTAGTGTTCACTCGTGTACAAGAGGATAAAAAATATCCGGGTTTTTTTGAGCTACAAACCGAGCGCACCCTATAAATCGGTATATTTTTAACTCCACTTTGTTTTGGATTCGGGGGTTTTTTGACATCTGAGTTTTGTTTTGAAAAAACTCAATTTTTAATAGCCGGCTAAACTTGATTCAATCATAAACATTTTCGTTAATATTTTATTAAAATTTAAACATCACTTTAGGAAAATTCACTGGTAAAGGAAATTTACGTTTAAAATACTGAACTGCCAAATTTATATGCCAAGCTAAAAATAAACGCGTTCACTCGTGTAATAAAAAAAAATTGGGATATTTTACTGATGTGAAGTTAGTCGGGGTAAAATATGTCAAAAATATACCGATTTTTTATGTCAGAAAACCATCAGTGAACACGCTGACGGTTGAGTCGAAACCAGGTTATAAATGTCAAAATCATTCTAATTTTTTCCTACAAAAATCATTCTAACTTTTTCTTTCGAACTAGTTATATAGAAAAATATTTAAAAAAAATAAAAAAAAAAATAAAAAATCGAAAAAAACGAAAATATGCGCCCGAATTTAAACACAGACACGCTCGTACAAGAAAAATATGAAAAATCACCATTTTAATTTATAAATTTATTGATTATTTTTTGTTGTTGTTTTTCGACTCGACTCTGGGCGTTTATATCAACCAGAGTTAACTCGACCTAAGAAATTTTTTGGATTGAGTCGAGTTAACTCCAAGTTAACTTTTGGTGTTTATATTGGAACCTGGGTTCAACCTCCAATATAAACAGTATAATTATACATATTAGGTTGGGGAAATATATTTCCATTATTTTCTCGCTAGATGGCTTTAGTGGCATATATCCCGTGAATGTGATGTATTTGTCGCAGTGCAGTGCACCATACTTACTCGCACCATACTCTGCACCATACTCGTTGGAAAGTGGAATTCATGTACTAAAAATATTATTTTGTCATTTTTTGGACTGATCGATTCTGTTGTGAGTTATTGTGAGTTAAGATGCACCACGCACTGGAAGGCCTATCGTCGAAAATATTAATAAAATCCTTGAAATTATCGAAGTAGACCGGCGTGCGAGCTGTCATAGCATCGCCCAGAAGCTAAAGATCGACCACAAAGTTTCAAACAATTTGCATAAATCTGTACACGTATTTTGATCCAGAATTGGGAGACGAAACCACAAATTTGTGTATACGTCTACGACGTATAATACACAATTTTGAATAAGTGTGCTGTCATTTGTTACGCGTATTATACGTCGTATACGTATACACAAATTTGTGGTTTCGTCTCCCAATTCTGGATCAAAATACGCGTACTGGCTTCAAAAATAACCTCCCGCCATACTAGTTGACACAAAAAAAACTTAATGGACTGTATTTCCATCTGGGAATCCTTGGCAAAACGGAACGAAATCAAATCATTTCTGAAGCGGATCATGGTTGGTGACAAGAAATGGGTCACATACGACAATGTCAAGCGGTAACCATCATGGTCGAAGGGCGGTGAAGCGTCCCAAATAGTGGCCAATCCAGGAAGGTTAAGCTGTATGTTTGATGGGATTGTTGGAATCATCTACTATGAGCTACTGTCCAATGGCCAAACGCTCAATTTGAACCTCTACTGCAAGCAATTGGACCGACTGAAGGTAGCAATCGACTAGAAGCGGCCAGAATTAGCCAATAGGAGAACCGTCGTGTTCCACCAGGACAACACACGTTTATGATGACTCGGCAGAAGCTCCGGGAGCTTGGTTGTGCGTTTATTATGCATCCACCTTATAGTTCGGACCTGGTACCAAACAATTTTTATCTGTTTTTGCCCATGGCAAACGGTCTTGGCGGTATACAAATGACCTCCACTGGTTAACTCAGTTTTTTGCTAATAGGGACAAGGCGTTTCAGGATAGCGGTATAATGAAATTGCCTTCTAAATGGTACGCATATTTGAGCCAAAACGATTGTAACCATGTTAAATAAAGCCCCGAAATGAACGTAAAAATAATGGAAATATATTTCCCCAGCCTAATTTATTAAATCTGGATATTTAAGAAATTCGCGTATAAACTTGCGAATTATTTTATAAAAATGTGAATTTGATAAATTTGTGCGAATTTGTATTGCACATGCTAAAGGAACTATTATTCGTCCTACCCAAGTGAAACCTTTATGTATTTAAGTTCTCGTTAATCTCTATGTTCGCAAGTAAAGTTATTTGTTATCGAATTTCGCGCTTGATGTGAATTCCGCCATACACGGCGTGCTCCAATAAAAATCAAGCAATACTTGGCTCTTCACGCAAAACTCAAGTTCGGCACTTGTGTGACAACTGTGGCACTCTATTCTGGTAATTCCCCGGGAATAGGAAATTGAAGAAAGAATTTATATGTAATTTCTACTTAAACATTTTTTTTTCTGGCGTACTGGAGTAAAAAGCTACTAGGTAGTGTTAATTTTTTTCAAAACAAATTTAATTGGGACTAATTTTCCTTGCCAATTTAGGTATGGATCAAATGATTTCCAATTTATAAATATGTATTTACATCAAACTTTTCTCTTCAGTGGCCGGGAAAAAAATATTTGAACAGAAATTACATGTAAATTGTTTCCTCAATTTCCTATTCCCGGGGAATTACCTGGGCGCGTATTCTTGAAATCGGTGGAAACTTCCGCATGCGGAATATAAATTGCTTTACATGGACTCTCCACCTCTTATTCACGTACACACCCACCCATTCACCTACTCACACAATTACAGTTATTGCTATCTAGTTATGCTAGAAAATTTCGATCAAATGGCAATTGGAGACGCAATAATATTTATATGCTATCTGTATGCTATGAATACATGCTATGTCGGCAGAACTAGATAGTATGTATATAGCATGCATATTTTGACGCTTCTTGTATTTCAATATGGCGTCTACTAAATTTTTTAATCGCTTTCATGCAAAAAATGATGACAATAGAATGATTTCTTAACGTTAATTTATAGCAAGTTTACCACGCCAGATTCCATCTTGGAAGAAAGTAGATTGCGATAGTATTCAGATAGCAGGTGGAGAAGCTGTGCTAAAATTCTTTATATTATTCGAATTCTTCGCCGGCTACTTTAATCGTTTTTTCAAATTTGTTTTCTGTTATTTATTCCCCTACTAAAAAAAAATCAGTGGAAATTTCCCACTGGGTAAATCGATATACATTTACGGTCTTACTTTGACAAATTTACAACAACAATCCCATATATGTAATTCCAAATTGGAATTTGTAACGATTTGTAAAAATATTCAATATTATTCGGTCATACTATTATTATTATTATTATTAGTATTACTATGTAATTAGATATATTTAGTTGTGTTTTCACGTTTTGTCTAACTTCAAAATGTAATTGTTCCCTACTAATAAAAATAAGTAAATACAATTTTTGGTTGTTACTTTCAGCACAATATTTATTCTATCCCAGCATGGATTTAACCGGTACCAAAGTAAGACCGTAATTTATTCCCTTAGTAGGGAAGTAATAGGAAACTTTCTAACAAATTCGAAAAAACGATTAAAGTAGCCGACGAAAAACTCGAATAATATAAAGATTTTAAAGCAAATTATATGCGGAAATTTCCACCAATTTCAAGAATACGCGTCCAAAACAGTATCACTGGTTAAAGTAGGGAATGTGACATTTAGCAAATTGATAAAAAGCGTATTACAGGCACATTCGATTGAACTGATTTAACTGAATAATCTGAATTAACTGAGGTAAACTGATGTGATATATTCAGTTAATTCAGATTATTCAGTTAAATCAGTTCAATCGAATGTGCCTTACGTTTTTATATGAAATCTTAGCATGGCACACTTTATGTAAACAAAAAGCATACAAAAATAGAAGTAACATTCTTAAAGCTTGCGCCGTCTGGCTACCTTACCTGGAAATTCTGTAGGAATAGGGAATGGCGGAAAGAATTTACATATAATTTCTGTTTAAATAATTTTTTTCTGACATAAGTACTAAGGTAACAAGTTAGTGGTAATTTATTTGAATTTTTCCCTGAATTTTTTTTACGAACGAAACAACAACAACATGTGAGATGTTTTTTGAGGAACTATGGAAAGTATGCACCCTTTAAATTGTATATTTATTCGAAGATGATTATTTCTCCAAATTGATGAAATAATTCGATAACATAAAATAATTAATAAAATTTCATTGCATTATATCCATGATGAAATTGAAAAATTCTAGGCATGCTATTTTATTGCTGCTATAAAATTTAAAAAAATAGACAATGGTAATAAATAATTAATAAATTAACAATAACAGCTATGAGTTTGTACCTATATGGACAATAGAGCTACGAGATTACCACATTTCAAACTACCAGCCATGTCTACTAAAATAATAGTTCTATTTTGTTTTTGAGCTAAGATAATAGACCGTCGTACAATACTCGAAAATGAAAGTTAAATACAATAAATTTTGCATAAATAATCCATTCTACAAATTTATGTATTGATGTATTTTTGGATTTTATGTTTACGTAAACAGAGTTTGTGGGAGATCCAAAGTGATTACGTGCGCAATAAATCTAGTAATTGAGTTCAAACACATGTTTAATTAAATGTACATCGAATCTCACTAAATGTAAATGTCCATATGCCGCTCAATTAGTTCCGTATAGTCTTTGCTTTATGCACAGTTCACTAAAAGTGATACACGATAGAAGAAAGAAAGATTTTTTTTTTATGTTTATAGTTAGGTATAGTAAATTAGCTGAATAGAAAATTGTTTTTCAGTGTAGACGGTTTGTTGACGAAGGGATTTATGCTCGATTCTTATAAATTATAAGAAACTTACGGCGTATTTTTTATTACATCGGAGCGAGCAGAGACATCAGATAAGCCTTCATCCGAAAATGTTAACGGGATGTTTAAATCACTCGCAGAAATTAAATGAAACAATTGATTTGCATGAAGTTTTTTTAAATTGCTCGAGTTTAGCAACACAGGATAGCCTGTTTAAAAAATATTGAGCACCTGGTGTATATACTATAATGGCTGTTTATTGGTATAACTTTCTATACAAAACTTCAGGCTACATCGTTTATAGAAAATGAACATTTGGGCCACGTTCTAGAAATTCAGAGATTGATGATCATTGCATCCTTGTCTTTGATAAGTATGTGGAATAAACTATTCCAAACACCTATGGTTAGTTAAATATAGATAAATATATTTTATTAATGATATTATATTATAAATAACTATTTATAAAAGACCCTATTACTAGTACTTTTCGCACCTTGAAATTAAACAACCATTTCGTAGAAGTTCGTTATTTCCATTATGAATAATTATTTCATAATCAAAATTCGAAAACTGATAACACCATTAACGTACATATTTCAATAAAATTACTTAAACTTCAGATATGATTAGATATTGTTAGGCGTAGTTAAAAGTCTAATAAATAAAAACATTTGATAGCAAGTGTATAAATTCAAACAAGACACAAGGTCGTAAGTGATGGCTTGATTCGAAATCTTCAAATTTTTCATTTTTACTTTTAAATGCACTTGTGCATGGTGTACTTATTAAATTAATTTTGGAATTATTATTTATTTCACGATTATTTATTCATTTTTATAAATATTGTTTTTAAATTTACACTTCTTATCTTTAAAATTTATTTATGTGTATGAAGAAGAATTACTTAGAAAATTATCAGAAAGTCAACAAGCCTAGTGATTTTATATCTATAAAAAATGGTGTATGATATCATTGAGAACACTTCAGTATTTCAAATATGTACACATAACTGCTTTGAAAAAAATTGTTAGATACGAAATTGTTTTATATTGATAAATAATATCAGTCAATAATGCAACAAGTGGTTTACTGAAACAAAAATAGACTAAGCCAGTATATCGCCTATATCAATATGACAGTGCCATTAAACTATACGTAAACACATTTAACAATTTATACAAATTCTAATTTCTACACATGAAATATTATTATTTAAAATTTTTAAGAAATAAAGTCTTAATTCCTCGATGATTGGGTGTTGTAAGTAAAATATCAAGTTCTTATCAAGTAGGTGTACGTATAATGTATGTATCAATATTTAGTACTATTGTCATCTTCGATTCGCGGCCAACCTGGTTCAATTTCCAAATTTCGCCAGCGTCGGAAAATTGAAGGGATGATACGTTGACACTGGCTCTGATAAATTCCTCGTATAGTTCCGTGAAAATTCTCTGTATTTAACGATCTTATAATATACCCCCCCCCCCCCCCCTCCCAAATTTTGTTGAATTTACTATTTTGAGTTATAGCCTCATTAAAATTGCTATAAATAGCGTTTATTTGGAAGCATGATTCGGCCTTAAACTCTTTCTGAGAATTACCAAGAAGTCCTGGCTTGGTAATCTAATGCTTGAAAAATTAATGAATGTTAAGTTTGACAAAATAAATTCGATTTCACTATTTAGGCGTGGAGGTACAAATTGTATGAATATATTAAAATTCGTTCCAGAATCAGTTTTGAAAGAATTAAACATTCTGATGATGAAACCTCATTTGAGGCGGCCAAATCCCTTGATGGGATATAGTGCCAGAGAGAGAGAGAGAGAGAGAGATGGTGTATTTACACACACCATCAATATCTTTTAAAATTGACAAAAATGATACAATATATACTATTTTTCTCTGAACTTTGAAATTTCAGATTTCACGTGCTAAATTCTTGTATAGCACTGAGCCTTTAGTGGGTTGTCTATATGAGGTTCTGAAGTAGTCTAAGTCCGAAGTAACTTGCGAAGCAGTTTTATAAGTGATAAGCGATAATTAATTGTCTACAATTTATAGGTATAGTATATAGGCAAAACGTATTATAACCATTACCATTAGCTGCGGTGTTATTACGAGTCTACCTTTGTATTTTGTTGGAATGTTTTTATGCCACTTGGGGAGGTTTGACCGTACAAAAAATCAATGAAAATTAAAATAACGTTATTTTATGTGTAAATATTGTAATCATATAAAACGTTTCATCCAATTCTGAAAATTAATTTAATATAAAGTACTTTTCATTCTATCTTATCATAAAATCAAAATACACCTGGATAACATTTCACAATAATTCAGCAGTCTTAAATCAAAAAAATACATTAATACAATGTTCGAAATTTGTAAGAATTGTATTTTGAAACTGATTCTAAGTCTTATATAAGTATGGTTGAGCCCGCTCTGGAATGGCTATAGTTATCTCATAAATTCATATATAAAGGGTGATTTTTTGCTTTTTGGTTTTTCGTGTATATGTTTTTGACACATCACGCGTGATTAGCGACAGCTGTCAAAGTTGATTGTTCTCAGTTAGCATTGCCATTTCATCATGGAAAGTCTTGTTCCCGAATAACATTTACAAATTTTTGAATCTTATTATCATAATTCGTTTTCTGTGAAAAATGCGTTTCGTGCACTTCGTCCATTTTATGGTCATCATAATCCATTTTAAGGTCGACCTATTGAACAAGCAATTCAAAGCCATGTGCCAAAATCTCGCACAAATTTCATATTAATGGACATCAAACCCCCCAAATCGTATGCGCAGAGTGCGTACAGAGGAAAATAATGCTGCGGTAGTAGCTAGTGGTGATGAAGATCACAAAATGTCCGTTATTCGATGAGTTATTATTCGACTACTTGGGAGGTTTTGTACGCAAGAATCTTAGTACTAAGTAAATACAGCTCGTGCAACTTAAGAAAAATCTGTTTTTACCTAAAATTGTATTCAGCAAAGATGCTCATTTTTGGTTAATTGGCTATCTTATTAGGTTAATAAGCAAGAACTGCCAATACATCCAGAACCAACCACTGTTTGGTGCGATTTATGGGCCGGGGCATTGTAGGTCCGTATTTTTTTCAAACCATGGACTTATTGAGAAATGAGTTCGGAGCAATTTATCTCACGTTTTGGTCCGGTAAATTGGCCGCCTAGATCAAGCAATTTGACGCGTCTAGACTATTTTTTATAAGGCTAGGTGGTCTTTCGTCTATGCCAATAAATCAAGAACAATTGCAGGATTTGATAATAATAGCCGTGTTTTATTATTCGAGCACTATCCGGAGCCGAATGGAAAATTTCTACTGAAACTGCAGCTATTATTCACTGGTGTCGCTTTACCATAAAAATGAAACATAAATGCATCCATAAAACAAACATTTATCACTTGAAATATACTAATTAACATTTATTTTGAGATGGCATTAACGTTTATTGTAAAATTAAGTTTCTAATGGTTTCAGGGGTTTACAAAATAAAGGCCTTTTCAAATTTCTCATTGAAATGGATATCGCTCCCGATAGCGGCTCCCGATAAATAGGTAGAGCAAAACATTTTAAATTGAATGAAAAGTCTTAGTTTAGAGTTAAATAAATTAATTATGTATATGTAAAAAATAACGGGCTAAATATAAGTTTTAACATAGAAAATTGGCTGCTCCGGATACATCTATCGGGTTCTAATAAAAAAACACGGCAAATATTAAACGTGTCATTAGCGAGATACCACTCGGAATGCTAAAAAAGTGGTGAAAAATCAGATATCTCGCATGGACCACTTAAAATGTAGCCATGGCCAACATTTAGATAAAATAATCTTTAAAAAGTAAATGACAAACATTGATCTATCGATTCAAATAAAAATTTCATAAATTTTTGCAATTTTACTATATTTTTTTGAAAATTATAAACCAAACACTTAAAAAATCACCCATTACTAAGAATAAAAGCGGAACTATATATATATATATATATATATATATATATATATATATATATATATATATATATATATATATATATATATATATATATATATATATATATATATATATATATATATATATATATATATATATATATATATATATATATATATATATATATATATATATATATATATATATATATATATATATATATTATATTATATATATATATATATATATATATATATATATATATATATATATATATATATATATATATATATATATATATATATATATATATATATATATATATATATATATATATATATATATATATATATAATATATATATATATATATATATATATATATATATATATATATATATATATATATATATATATATATATATATATATAATATATATATATATATATATATATATATATATATATATATATATATATATATATATATATATATATATATATATATATATATATATATATATATAATATATATATATATATATATATATATATATATATATATATATATATATATATATATATATATATATATATATATATATATATATATATATATATATTATATATATATATATATATATATATATATATATATATATATATATATATATATATATATATATAATATATATATATATATATATATATATATATATATATATATATATATATATATATATATATATATATATAATATATATATATATATATATATATATATATATATATATATATTATATATATATATATATATATATATATATATATATATATATATATATATATATATATATATATATATATATATATATATATATATATATATATATATATATATATATATATATATATATATATATATATATATATATATATATATATATATATATATATATATATATATATATATATATATATATATATATATATATATATATATATATATATATATATATATATATATATATATATATATATATATATATATATATATATATATATATATATATATATATATATATATATATATATATATATATATATATATATATATATATATATATATATATATATATATATATATATATATATATATATATATATATATATATATATATATATATATAATATATATATATATATATATATATATATATATATATATATATATATATATATTATATATATAT